>JANAVB010018198.1:2791416-2823916 GCA_029216955.1 Iris pallida
AGTAAAGACTTCAAACGTGATCAGCTTCCTTAAGCATCACGTCATCTATCGCTTTGGACTGCCCCGAAGGATCATCCACGATAATGGTCCGCAGTTTGCAAGCCACGCCTTCTATCGGTTCTGCGATAAGCACCGCATCCAGAATATTGCTTCAACACCATACAATCCAGCAGCAAATGGGTTGGCAGAAGCATTCAACAAAACCATCATCAAGTTACTCAAGAAGTTCGTATCGTCCAATAAATGCGACTGGAACGAGAAGCTTGGTGAATGCCTATGGGCGTACCGTACCACGGTCCGAACGGCCACAGGGAACACACCATTCTCCCTGGTATACGGGAGTGAGGCAGTTCTCCCATTGGAGACTCAAATACCCTCACTCCGCGTCACCCTCACTTATCAATTGACGACGGATGATAACTACCGATGTCGACTACAAGAGTTAGAGGCCTTAGATGAAAAGTGCCTCATGGCTCAGCAACGAATCGAGCTATACCAAGCACGCATCTCTGGAGCCTTCAACAAGAAGGTTAAAATCAGAACATTCCAGGTGGGCGATCTCGTTCTGGCAGTCCGGAGGCCGATGGTCATGACCCACAAGACCGCCGGCAAGTTCCAGCCAAAATGGGAAGGTCAATTTATCATCGAGGCTGTATTCTCCAACGGTGCTTACCGCCTCGCCAAACAAAATAGAGACTTGCTCATGTTGCCCGTCAACGGCAAGTTCCTGAAGAAATATTATGTCTAAACGACACACTCCAGATTATCGAGTCATGTACCTGCTGGTGCCGCTGAACTCACTTTCACAATATTCCAGATCACCGAGTCATGTACCCGCTGGTGCCGCTGAACTCACATCCACAACATTCCAGATTACCGAGTCATGTATCCGCTGGTGCCGCTGAACTCACATCCACAACATTCTAGATTACCGAGTCATGTACCCGCTGGTGCCGCTGAACTCACATCCACAATATTCCAGATTACCGAGTCATGTACCCGCTGGTGCCGCTGAACTCACTTTCACAATATTCCAGATTATCGAGTCATGTACCCGCTGGTGCCGCTGAACTCACACTTCCAAATTCCAAATTATTGAGTTATGTACCCGCAAGTGCCTCTGAACTCACATTCCGGTCACTCTTTCAGATAGCAAGTCATGTATGACCATACCTCTGAACTTTCTTCCTGGAAGAGATCATCCCTCATGATCCACTACCCGCACTCCCAATGCACAAAAAGGCTAGCAGATCCATAAATTTCCAAAACGGCCATGTCCTCATTACCTCTGAGTCGTTTCACTTTCGCCAAAAACAAATCACCCCTTTACATAGAACTTCCATGTCCTCATTACCTCTGATTCGTTCTATGTACCCTCCTTCATTGAGCCCACTCCTGCCATGTCCTCATTACCTCTGAGTGGGAAGGCTCCGTCGAAGAAACATTCATGCTTGCCATGTCCTCATTACCTCTGAGTAAGTATGATGATTCCCTTCGACTTATTATCTGTACCCACAACCGGAGTACGCCAAGGATAATAGGTCTACAAATATTCTCCGCTGAGTCCACTCCTGCCATGTCCTCATTACCTCTGAGTAGGAAGACTCCACGGTAAAACCCTCATACTTGCCATGTCCTCATTACCTCTGAGTAAGTATGTTGGTTCTCCTTCATCCTATTATCCGTATCCTAAGTCGGGGTACGCCAAGGATAATAGGCCCACAAATATCCTTTGCTAAGTCTCTTAGTACAAGCCCACCATTTCTCATCATGCCCCGGGAGCCCAGCTACTCCATGGCATTCTATCTCCCGATACCCCGAACACCCACGACCACCTTACCGTGGAACTGTTCTAGGTATCCCCAATCAAACTTGTTATCCGTACCTAAAACCAAGGTATGCCAGGGGTAACAGGTCCACAAACAAGTCCCCCATGCGGGGCAAACATCACCACAATACCACAGGCACAAACAAGCAATACAAATGAAGGGTAGAATGGAAAGTACTCTTTATTTGATAGACAAAAAAAGCATTACATATGGTGGGGACCATGTCCCCCTCAAAAAGAAAAGAAGAGGAAAAACAGAAACAAGAAAAGGCTGACTATAGTTCGGCATTACACAACTCCAAAAGGCGGTTTCTCACTAAGGTAGTCCCTCGCTCAAGCCGCTGCCTAGCTCGGCGCTCGGCCTCGTGGGATAACTGCTCCACATCATTCAAGTACATATATGCCTGCCAATCATTCTCCATCTTCTTCAAAGCAAGTTCCAGATTGGCAGAAGCTCTACTAAATTTGTCAGCCTCCTGAATAGCAACCCCTTTCTCAGTACGAGCAGCTTCAAGCTCGGACTCCAGGAAGGCCAGCTTTCTCTGGAGCTCAAGAATCTGCTCCCGGGTGTCAGTTACCCCGTGGGAGGCAGTCGCTTCCCGAGCTGCGCAATCTTCAGTACGACGGCTCCATTGATCGTACAACTGAGTCAGGTCCCGGCGATCCTTCAATATAGCTGGCTTGAGCGATTCCCGAGCAATCCTCACCTTCTCTACCACGATTGTGAGGAAAGTACGCTCTTAATCTATTGCCACTGATAGATCAGCTTGTCGCAGTACGCGAAACTGGGCCACAAGACGATCGGCCTCTAACAGCTTAGGCTCCAGAAGCGTCGCTAGTCCCGCCCCACCGAGAAGTGTTCTGAGGATATTAATTTGGCCACCGGCGCATTGAAGGGCCATAGCAAAGGGAGTCCCCCTCTCCATAGCTGCCTCAATCCCCCTCTTCAGGTGGCGGTGGAAACTGTCGACCACATCCTGGGATACTTCATCAAAAACTTCTGTAGAGGATGGTGTCAAAGGAAGTGTGGCGGGTAGTACCGAAGGAGTAGCCTCAGAACTTGCCGTCCCCGCCACCAGAGAAACAAATTCTGTGCGAAAAGATGCATGAATAGCATCTAGCTCCTCTTCTGCCCCTCGAAGAGCCTGGATACTTGGCAGGGCGGAAAGGTTAACTCCCGAAACCATATTCGCAGAGGAGGGCGCAGAAAGCGTCGTCCCTTACCCCAGCTGTGCTATCACTAGGGCTCCCGAACTCGACCCAGCTGGAGGCCCCTCAGTGTAGGTTGGAAAAGAAGGAGGCACATGCGCTTCCATCAGATCCCCTCCGGTAGAGTCCGCCCCGGCAATGTCCGTCACCGGTAATAAAGGGGTGGGACCTACACGTCCAAATCAATCATTAATCCACAAAGGACAGGATGATAGAGCAAATAGGCCTTCTCACAAGTTAAGGAGTTAGTTTATCTTACCAGGGGAAGAGCACGGAGGCTGCAGCTCGTTCGCAGCTGGTATGGTCTCCCCACCCGCGGCTTCCAACTTAAATTCAACTGGTTTCTCTGCCCCAGCCATCCCTGAAAAGGAGCTAGCCAGGTCAGTGTCATCCTGTTGAAATTCGACTGTCTCAAGGAAAGGTGCAGTAGAGCCCCCGCCCCCATGGGTTGAGGTCTCAGCAAGGTGAGACCTTCCGGCGCCTCCGGAAGAACCCTAGCAGAAGTGATAGCGGTGCACATATCATTGGTCGAAGTGGACAAGGTCGGATCGACCTCAGCAGTCGAGTCCTGAGAAGCAGACTCCTCTGACGCCTACAAAGAGCAAAAGAAAAAAAATGATTAGGCCATAACTTAGAAAAAGAAGGAAAAGGCAGTTCAAATTCCAATCACCTCAGAAATAATGTCAACATCATCAGTAAATAGCCTGCGACGTCTTACCGCAGCCCGCTTCGTGGAATAGGTCCTGCCATCGTCAGTGGACAGACGCCAGCCTCGTTCGCGCGAAGCACCAGGCACAGCAGGTGGATGATCCTCCACCTCTTCGTTCGGGACAGTAGGTGGCTAGTCCTCCACCTCCTCGTCCGAAGAGTGCGACGAGTCATCAGCGTCCTGCCCATCATCCTCTTCGTCCGCCGCAGTGGACTCCGAGTCCGGCATAGGAACCCTATTCGCCCTTCTCTTTCTCTTTTTGGAACCCTCGGGCTTCTTTGCCAAGCCGGTCTCGATAATGAAGGTGGTGTTCATGTCAAAATTTATAAGAGGTTTGCTCGCCGCAACATGATAAAGGGCCGCCATGTACAAAATATCCTCTTGCGTATTAGCGTCGGGGACCGAGAAGCTAGCCCGGGTATGAACCGCATTGTAATAATGCCACGCCCGGATACCGTCAAGGACACTGCCCTCGTAGCCTAGGCAAGCACTGGGGCAGTCAAGGAACAACTGACTATACCCGAATTGATGAGAAAACCTGCTGGGCAGATAAGGCTCCAGGTATACGTTATTTCGGTAACGATATACTAGGTGCGCAGGGCAAATTTTGCGCAGCCAAAGAAGCATCTTCTCAGATAAGAGTTGGAGAGGTTCAAGGCCATCGACGTGTACCCCCCTCACTTCTCTAGGGGTAAATTGAGGAAGAGACACAAAGAAGTCGGGCCCGTCAACTCTCGCCAATGCCCTCCGATAAGCCAGAATGGTGTCATACTCCCAAGACTGATGATGGTATCAGAAAAGGAAGGCGTCATCAGCAGTAACATCATCCTCTGTTCCGGGCCTCATCAACGACCGGTAATGCATCAATAACCACCCCATGAGATAATGGTATGGTAGCTCTATCCGCTCAAAGTCCAGCGTCGTCTCGCGAGCAATGACTTTAGACGAAAAGGCACGGAGGCCGTGGTTTCTGCTACACACCATAGCCGGAAGAAGGGCCAGTCTGACTTTGAAGACCAGTTTCACAGCCGGGAGAATGAAGTGGCGGCTGATCCTTTCAGTAGAACCTGCCCCTCCTGAGACTACGCAATTCCGTAGCCACACCATCAGGAACCCGGCCAAGATTGCTTTCTCAGACATTTGCCGGGTACCGTAGTGGAAATAACTGAAGGAGTCAGTGTGACTCTTAAATCTATCGTGGGTGGACCTCGACCTTTTGGCATTCAACATCAGATCCTTTACCTCTGCCGGGGTTTGAGGACCTCGAGAAGAAACCCGGCCGGAAGGACGTAATTTGAAAAGATACGCGACCCAGGCCGTGGTATGGGGGGCGTTCCCTTCTGAGCTATTATTCTTCTTGATAGCAGTCTGGTGACAGATGCTATGGTGGCACAGCAGTTCCCGGTACACAGCAACGAAACCCGGGAATCGTCGATCCAGATCATCGAACTCCTCGTTCGTCGGGGTGTATACTTCAAAAGCCTCGCCCCCCCACGGCAGCTTAGAAACAGCATGCATTTCATGGAGAGCAAGTCCCAACTCCCCTCCGGGCGCGAAGATAGCCCCCGTACGCCGGTTATACATCTCCAGAAGGGCTATGAACAATGGCTTGTTAATGGGCAACCCGTAACAGGTGCCTCGGATGGCGTAGTAAAGGTCAATCTCTCGAAGGAATTCCTCGTAGTTCCTCAGGATCCATGAGGTAAGATTGGCCCATGTGGGAATGGGGTTTATCCAATTCAGCAGCGACAACCTGCCCACAGGATAAGACCCCTTGCAAGCGAGCTGATTCAAGAAGGTATCAGCTCGAGTAAAAGAGAAGTTGGGGCCAGACACGTTTATAAAAGTACCAGAAATTAGCCCCATCACACTCTGACTGACTGACTCCCTGCTCGTACATGCTGATCTAATACTCATATTATAGTGGATGTTGCCCACGAACATCCCTGATTGGATTGGAGTTAGGGAGCCCACCATTCTCCTGCCCAAAGGTACCATATTAAACCATGATAGAGGAAAATATCGTTCCATCTCAGGGATATGGATCTCCACCACGTCCACAGTAAAGTCCCAGTTCTCATAAACATCCAGCACTCGGGAGTTCTTTATGAATAAAGCATCTCCAAAGAGAAAAGCTGGTTTCAGATATTCTCCGTCCAGTCTCCCCGAATTCATCATAGTACAAAGAAAGTGGAAAGGCTGGTTATTGATGGCAGCCAACCTCTCCAAGGGATCATTGGTGGGAAGCTGATCCGTCATATGTCGAATTAAGCCATCAAGCGCACACCTACGGCAAGTTGTGCTGAACCTACCAAAAGCTCTCCTGCCGGATTGGTTGGAAGGTTCACTGAAAAAGGACAAAAAAAAATAGGATCAAAAGAGGGTTAAAATGAAACCACTCATAGTGTCTCAAAAAGAAGTCCCTGTGAGCCTATGCGGCTCAGATCAACGAAGCCTTATGCGGCCCAATTCAGCTAGGTTTCACGCGGCACGGCTTCAATAGAGCTTATGCGGCTCGGGTCAACACAGCCTCATGCGGCCCAATCCAGTTGGGAGTTCCATATGACACTGATTCGGTGGTTCATACGGTTCGATTGAACTTATGCGGTTCTATCTAGCAAAAGAACTTATGCGGCACGACTTAGCAAAGCTTTATGCGGACCAGTTCGTCAGGAACATATGCGGCTCCGTTCAAAGGAGGCTTCATGCGGTTCAAATCCAGAAGTACTCCTGCGGCTCAAATCTTTCTCATGCGGTTCAAACCTAGGGCATGCCCTATGCGGCTCGGATATGGGAGGGTCATGCGACCCATACAACATATGCGGCTCCATCATGGTCGAGCTTGGGCAGTTCAATGAAGACGAAGGGTGAAGGCTTGTGCATATGTTATGCAACAGAGCCATGGGTCCTTAGGGTTCAAAGTATTCAAATCCAATCCATACCCTTGAAAGCAGGGTGGACATCAGGGTGCACTACGGGTACGACGGCCGATAAGGAAGCCGCTTTCTTGCCCTTTGCAGCAGCAGAGGCGACCTTGGAAGACTTGGGGGCCATTTGCGACGGTCGGAGAAGGGAGATAAGGAAAGACAGTGAAGACAGCAGGAGTTGGAGACGAAAAAGAAAGTAAAAAAATCCCTCCGACTGAACTCATCCCTATTTATAAACAAAAGCAGGGCATTTCGATTCTCGTGTAACACAAAAACTGACCCTTCGGTTATCGAGACGAGCCGCCTAAAATGAAGGCCAAACTCCTGGGATCCTGCCCCGAAAAGTGGCCTTAAAACTGACAGCAGATCAACAGCATTTAATGCGAAAGATCTTCATACGTGGCAGGATGACGTGGCGAGGAGCTATACGGCCCGAAAGTCCCTGCGGCTGATTGACTCAATGCGGCCGAAACATCCATGAGGCCGAGTCATCCATGCGGCCGAGTCATCCATGCGACCGAGACATCTATGCGGCCAGGACATCATATGCGGCCAGAAGAATTTATACATGGCCATGCTTCTTATTCAAAGTATTTCAATTTTGTAAATTGAAAACTTTGAAGGGGGTCTTGTAGAAGCATGAAAAAGAATATAGAAGGATCCATGCGGCCAGAGAACCCCATGCGGCTCAGAGAGTTCATGCGGCTCGAAGTATCCATGTGGCTCGAGCGTCTATGCGGCTCAAACAAGTTCTATGCGGCTCAGAGAGGAGCCACGTGGCCCGTAAACAGCTCTTCCATTTTGTCCTTTACTGTATTAAATGCTTTGACGGCTGACAGCTCTGACACATGACAGCCCTGACACCTAAAATATAATTATGACTCCGTCATAATGACGGACTCCTAAGGAAACGAAACAAATCTCTGACACGATCCCCCGAGATCCAGAAACTGACATGCGGCCTTGAAACGTGGACAGCCGCATGCGGCTCACGAAGACTAGCCCCATGCGGCTCACGAAGACTAGCCCCATGCGGCTCACGAAGACTAGCTACATGCGGTTCACGAAGTGTAACACCCAGTTTTTCAGATGAGGGTATTTTTGAAATTTTGCAATTATAATTATTATTTATTGATATTTATTTTACATTATGATTTTTGGTAATTTTTGATTATTTTTAAACTATTTAAAAACTGGTTTAAGTCATGACTTGTGATTTTGGTGTGCAGCTAGTGAAACCATAGAGACTGCATGACCTAGAGCCTAACCATGTCATTAGGATGATTTAATTATCAATTTTAGCCTAGGGGTATTTTTGTCATTTTTGACTTATTTGAATTATTTGATGATTTAGTAAATTGGTGAATTCTAGGTTGACTTGACTTGTTGAGACCTAGTGAACTAGCCTAGAAGCTAACCCTAGCCAGGGTGACCCTAGTCTAACTTAGGTTAACCTACTTTTAGTCATTAGAAACTAATTTTAGAATGAGGGGATTTGGTTTAGTAAATTTAAGTCATGGCTTGTGGTTTCATGAAATGACTTATGGCTTAATGATTTATTTGATCATGACTTGGCCCATGGCCCATAACTAGAAGCCCTAACCCTAACCAAACCCTAATTGACCAGCCATAGGGATCCCGACCCTATATAAACACTTATTCTCTAGGGCTTGCCCCTTTCTTTATTCATTGCAACATTGGAAAAAGAAAGGTATTTGTCCCTCTTCCAAAAATCCCCATAAATCCATTTTAAGTCCTTTTTAATCCTAGTTTCTTGCATTAGAACCTAATATTCTCCTATTTTCTGATTTTGAGGTTTAATCCCAGCTTTGGGTCAATTTGGAGCTTTTGGGATCAAGAGGAGGAATACCCCATTTGAAGCTTTTCCATGCAATTTGCACCTATAGGTAAAACCCTTTAAATTGATTTAAATTTCAGTTATCTTTGCATTAGGGCTAGATCTAGGAGTCCCCTAGGTGTCTCTAAAATTTGGGTGGATTTCGTGTCCGTTTGGTGACCGTATCGGACACGTGTCGTATTGTTTGGTAGGTGTTTGATTAAATGCCTCTAAGGAATTTATTTTCGATTTTTGTAAATCTAATGAAATGAATTTATAGATCTAAATATGTACATCAACTTTTGTGAAGCCTGATTTAATTTTCGTGTCGATTTCGTATCAAAATGGGGTGTGGACACGCTGCACGACACGTGTGTGCGCTGTCCTGCTACCCGTGTCCTGTTTTTCTCTGGACACAGCATTTCGACACGCGAAACTTGGTGTGGAGATTGGGGCAGTGACTGACAAGTCACTCCCCAAGTTTTATGACACCTCGTTTCGTGTCGGACATAAAAACGAGGCCACACGGGTTTTGCACTGGGCTGAACACTCGAATTTGGGGGTTCTGACACGGGCTTCGTGTCCCTCATGGACACGTCGTGGTGACGTGTCAGGGACACGAACACGTAGCCCTACTTGGGGCGAACACGTGGGCACGATCACGAGTCGTGTCGTGCCCTGTGTCGCGTGCACGAGGCCGTATCCTCGCTGCACGAGGCTGCTTGCTGCACATTACTGAACACAGTGTACACGAATGTTTTGACACGTCATGTCCACTCATTTGGACACGACACGACCTGTACAACACCATGTTATGATTATACACCTCTATCAACCATTTTATTGAAGTTTCCATGTAATTCGAATAATGAATTTGGGTCAAACCCATATTTTCTGATACTGAACAGTAACTTCCTAATCCAGAGTTGTTTTAAATGTTCTAATCCAGTTTTAATGTTCATTTACATAGTTTATGTGTTGTTTTACTAGGGATTACATGTTCGCATGATAGGTTTTCAATGTGAGTTAGTTGGGAATGGTTTGAATAGTAAAATGGTTATGGGGGCTTGGTAATTGACTGGCATGTTCACTGTGATTTGTTTAGTCCATTTTTCATTCAGTCTCAGCTCACTGTCCCTCGCATCATTGTAATGCACACACATACTTACACTCTTCAAACTCCTATTACACACACACTCATACACATCTAACACATTACATTGGGTTTTTGTACCCACACATCACTGTCCATTCACACACTATTTTCCTGAACACATAGTATCACTAACACACTCTCCACACTCATATTCCCCACTGAACCTAAGATTGAATGATGGAGTTGATAAATTGACAATGTGCACTGTCCCTCATTCACTGATTTGTGTTGGTTTCCTACACTCATTCATTCACTCCTTAAATCTGAGTTTTTCTCCCATTGCATTTCAACTAAAATCTGAACCTGTCACACACACCCTATCCTAAAGTCCTGTACACACACACATTGCTATTTACACAGTGTTCCTTACACTCTCATGTTTAAATTATGTATATGTATGAGTTTTGGGTTCTAAAGGTTTTCGAATGGCTTCACTGATAACTGGAACCTGAGAATTCAGGATATGAGCTTTGTTTCACTATTATTGGATTTGATATGTATATTGTTAGGATTACATGTTGTATATATCTAAGTATTGGTATCAAGTTGTTGTTAGTTAGATTGGAGTTTGTCTTCAAATTTATTTCCAGAAAACTGAACTGAGATGTAGGGTAATTTCTGAACAGAGACTTGGTGGTTCCTGTCACATTCATTTGCTATTTTTCTGTGAATTCACACACACACACAAATCCTATTTTTTTTAACACACTGATTTGACTTGGCCATGGCACTGTATTAGTAGATTGGCCTGAAATGTTGCATTTCAGCAGTGTACTCTCCTCCCTTCCCTTTTCCATTCAGCTTTCTCCTATCATTCACTGTTACACTCCAAATTAACCTGTACTCTTCATAAGAAAACAATACATTACTTGCATCCTCCACTGATACAAACATGTATCAGAACACACAGTGTGTCCTACATCTTACCACTGCATTCTGATTCTGTCCAGGATGGAAATTCAGACCCTCCTTGCATTGCAACAGACCATACATGCCTGCATTTATTTCATACCACATTATATTATTCACTACAAGTTATGTTCTGAAACTTGCATTGATTTCCTTGCATTTTATTGCACTTAACCCCATATTTCCTGATTTACCTGAACTCTACACACACACACACATGAACTGATTAGGATTTTCTGAGAACTGAAATCTGGAATGTTGATATATTGGGATTCAATGTGTTTGGGATGGAATGAAGCCACTGCCATTATTCCCTGTCCTGAGAACACATTGACTGAAACCTATCTCTAAACACACCATGCCACATTCCTATTGACATGATACACCCTATTACACACTAACCTATCAAAACCTGTCACTAGACACACATACATATGCATTGCCCCTATCTTCTATATGTATATATATATATATATATATATATATATATATATATATATATATATATAGATATATATATATAGCTTGTGTGATATATGTAGTATAATATAGATATTTTACATTGTCCATATAATTAGAATGTATGTATATATATATGGGAATTGATATGTGTGTATTGCCTATATGGGTGTATGGCATATAGTTTAGGTAGCATAGCCTATGGGGGGGTCCTTTGTGTAGTCTTGTGTACATGGTATATATACACATAAGTGTTGGGTTATGTGGACTAGTGTGACTTGAATTGGTGTGTGTTTGCTAGCCTAGGCTTGGTTAGGCCTAGTGAGACTTGACTGGACTAGGATGGACCTAGTTGACTAGAGTGTTGACCTAGTTTGACCTAGACAGTTGACCAGGTTTGACTTAGAGTTGACTTTGACCTAGATTGGCCTAGAAATCATGTAGATTGCATCATAGACTGTCACGCCCCAGAACCAGAATACTGGAGAGCGGGGGCAGACATAGTCAGCTACGTTTATTGAGATGGAAACCACCTCGATATACGGTCACGGCTGTCTAGATATATGAGGGTTTACTACAAGCCAACAGTCTCTTATGGTCATGAACAAGCCTAATGTCTCAATCACAAGCAAGTAAGTAAGGTCGCAAGATGTATGATCATTAAATATACAATAATAAGGCGTCCCAAATATTACATATTCAGCTGATCATGAAGCTAGTCGTTACAAAATGTTAGGACTAGCAAGAGTTTAGTCGTACATGATCAACCCTAGGATTTGTTAATCATGTTTACAGCCCGTAGGCAGACAGTAAGTAAAAGTGCATCGAGCTAACAGGTGCTCGTCGGCTAAACGCCTCAAAAGAATAATTTTACAGTAGAGTGAGCGAAACAAAATAGAAAACCCACTCGTAGCCCGGGTTCCTTCTAGTCGCCACCATTGGGCTGGAAGCTTGGTAGATCCTCGGGCGCTGCTCCGAAATCTGGCCACACAAAACCAGCTGGGTCAACCCCAGAAAGAGCAAGTGCCACAAGGGGGCCACGAAATAAGAACAAAAGCCAGCAATCAGCACAATAAAATCTAATATTAAAATTAAAACTTACGAAAACATGGCAGGGTGATATACGACGAGATAACCATAGAACTATTCCGATAGCCAGGTTACAACCCGTAAACCAAACAAGGACCGGGGTTGTAACCCTTCGTCTGAACAGAACTTGGTTTCCCACCATTTATCGGCCAGATAATAATGCAAGAAATCAAGGCAGGGAGCAATCTTGTACTGGATCAAGACATGGCTAAACTGGTTATACCTCAATCAATCAATCACGGCCAAGCAGACGCTACGACTTACTACTTTAACTAACTAGGGTTATCACAGGCCTAATTACTAACAAGATGCAGTGAGATTGTTCCACAGCCACAAGCCCTGCAGACCATCCAGGTTATCCAGGTCGAAAATTAGGGGTTGAATTCAGGTGGGTACATCATCCGGGAGACAAATGTACCCTTAGGTGACTTAGAGGGTGCAACACGCGACGGTGCGCTGGAAATGTGCCATACTCGACGGCAGGCTACAGATCCCAAGAGCGCCCAGGTAACGGGATTGCCTGTAGCTGTGTCATCTCTTCATGACTACTGTGTTATTCTAGTTATTAACCTTAATCCATTTTAGTAGGTACTCCTGACCGTGGTACTCAGGAGTCCCATCCTAGACATGATGCAAGACAGGACAAGTGGATTTAACAAGCAAGCAAGAAAGAACTACCCACGGTGTCAAGGTAAGTTAAGTTAATTAGTCGTCGCAACAGCATTATGATAAATCATGTCAGGGTACTTGTCGGGAGTGCGCCACGACGGGCCACTATCATGTCAGGTTGGTCATGTCAGGAGTGCACCACTACGGGTCACTGTCGTGTTATGCTAGTTCCTTGTCATACCATGCCATGTACAATAGTCATTCCAAACACATTAAGTAAAATCAAGTTCATGACAAAAGGCGTAAGGATATAAAATGGGCGTAAAATATCTAATAAAATATCAATATACAGGGCTATAGAAGAGCCAAGCTTAAAGAAATAAGACCAAAACTCCAAGAGCCAATGGGTTAAGCAAGGGGTCAGGGGAGCAGCGTACGCACAAAAGTCACGCACGCAGGGGAGCTGCGTACGCACAAAAGCACGCACGCAGGGGAGCTGCGTACGCTCAAAAGGCACGCACGCAGGAGAGCTGCGTATGCGAAAAGTCACACACGCAAGAGAGCTGCGTACGCGAAAAGTCACGCACGCAAGAGAGCTGCGTACGCGAAAAGTCACACACGCAAGAGAGCTGCGTACACGAAAAGTCACGCACGCAGGAGAGCTGCGTACGCGAAAAGTCACGCACGCTGGAGAGCTGCGTACGCGAAAAGTCATGCACGCAAGAGAGCTGCATACGCGAAAAGTCACGCACGCAGGAGAGCTGCGTACGCGAAAAGTCACGCACGCAGGAGAGCTGCGTACGCGAAAAGTCACGCACGCAGGAGAGCTGCGTACGCGAAAAGTCACGCACGCACGAGAGCTGCGTACGCGAAAAGTCACGCACGCAGGAGAGCTGCTTACGCGAAAAGTCACGCACGCAGGAGAGCTGCGTACGCGTAAAAACACGCACGCAGGGGAAGGGATCTTCTTCTCCATGGCTGAGAAGAAGCTCTCATGGCTCCCAAAACTTCAAAGCATCACAACTTGGCCATCCGAACTCCAAATCCGGATTTCCAAAGTTCCAACCAGGGTGGAATTGAACTCTCTTCCACATGGAAACATCAAAACCCATAAAAATCCAACTTAAATAGATCAAAACCATGCAAAACCCAAAATAGGGAAAAATTAGATCTAGAACAATGGAGACTCCAAACCACAAAATACCAAGTTCTAATGTTGATCACCATGTCCTAATCTATCAAATGGATAAGTAAAACAGGGTTCTCATGTAGTGGCAAGGTGCACTTGCCTAAGGGTTGGTGTTGTGTAGAGGAAGGAGAAGAGTGTTGTGTAGAGGAAGGAGAAGAAGAAATTAATGGAGGTTTATGAGGAGAGAGAAAAAGTTGGTGGAGTTTTAAAGAGGGTGGGATGTGGTGTGTTGAGGGTGGAGCATAGGCTAAGGTGTTCCGATACATAATAAACCAAACCAAACCAAACCATCCCAATTAAAACCGAGCCATGTCAAAACTCGAAATACGAGAAACACCGAAATTCCACAAGTTAAGAAAATAAAAATACATGCCAAAATCCGGATACGAGTATAAATACGAAATACGGAAAATGAGGGTGACATAGACTCCATTTATCTTATTTTAAACATATTATAACCTGTACTGCTCTATTTAGGACATTGTGACTCTGGTGCAGACATCTGACATTACACTACTCTTTTCAGAGTATCAGGCGAGTACATTCTCTGACAGTTCTCTCATTAATTTGTCAATTACTGTACTTTAGTTCTAGTTAGCTGTATCTGATTCTCTGTGACAAACACGTATTTTTATTTCTGAATCCATGTATACGACACACATACTTACTCGTCTTACCTCTATTATTCGAATCACCATACAAATCACTATTCGAACCACCTATTCGTATCTTCATGTGCTAGTTGGACTTGTATTCGATTGATGTGTCGGATTTTGGATTCATTTGTATTAGATGGGCGGAGAAATACTTGATTAGACATGTGAACATTCCGACTATTCGAACTACCCCCATGTGAATAATATTCGAATGATAGCCTTTCCACACCCGGCCAGGTGTGTGATGTGCCGTATTTACCCTTAGCCGTTTACATGTCTAACTAAGTATTTTAAAACACACTTGGATAATTTATTCGAATCATTATTAGAACATCATGTGAATCACTATTCGTATCACCTTATTCGATTCACCATATTAGAACAATGATTATAATCATATTTGACTCATCTTATATTAGACTCACATTGGGATTACACTCGACTTATGTTGTACCATTTGAACTCATTTTGTTACTCTAGTTCAGCTATATCTTATTTTACAGTCTTCTTTGCTATGTTTCTTTTCTTGTTTAGTTACCTTACTTTCCTTGTACCTTAACTGCTCTCTACATCATTACTCGTACAAACTTCCATATTCATCAATACAACTGTCTATAACTGCTTTATAGTTCTCTGTCATTTACTTGGATTTTCTAGATGAGATTGTGCTCGTTCCTGTCCTGACTGGACCTGTTGAAAATATTACAGATGCTTGCCCTGAGGATATTTGCCCTACTTGTCTTGGAGCAGGAGATGGCTTAGCTACCTATGGCCCCGACACTCAGGAGTGATCGGGAGACTAGCTAGTAGACTTGGTTTAGTTTTTCATGTTTTAGAACTTGAATTGTAATAACTTGTGATACGAGTTTGTATTTGAGTTTGTTTGAGATATTATTATTTAGTAGTTTATAAATGTTGTTATTTAGTTTTTAGTTATAAACTTCTGTGTTATCTTATTGTGCTTAGACTGTGATTGAGATTTCATTATATCTATACTTGTCCTCCGTTCGGAGTTAAGATATTGACAAGTACATTATATAATTGCATGAGTTGTTGATTAGATAGTAACCTAGGACAGCGTTCTACCGCCGACACTGCGGCGTAGGCTGGACGTACCCACTTCTCGTGCCCTTACTCTAGGGTGCGGGTCGTGACACATTTTTAGTGGTGGCCCATGCAGGTCGAGAGTCGCATTAGTGCGATATTACGGTAGTACGGCGACTTAGTTGTACTGCTGTGAGCCTGCGATAGGACTGAGAGATAGGCTTTACCGGAAAGGCACTCAATCACAGTTAGGAAAATTCTGCTTTAAATCATGCCATCTACATATTGTACTGATTTGCCTTCTTTGAAATAACTGTCCTCCTTTGATATATCGATTCCTGCTCAGTATTGACTTCCTTGTTCGATCTGTCTTCAGGATGGTGGAGACACGATCACATCGCTCTGGTGCAGCAGTTGCTGTGGAGGGGACTGCCACCTCTCAGCCAGTTCAGCAGGGTCAGGAGGCTGCAGCTCCTGCCACCTCTACTCATATTGGAACTTCAGCAGCAGCAGCAAGGGGTATGCCTCCAACAGCTCGGGGGCAGGACCCGGTCATCCCAGAGATGCAGTTCCAGCAGCCGCCGCCTACAGGACACGTAGATACGGCACAGATATTCGCTTACTTCCAGCAGTTTATGGACCGACAGCAGGCCCGACAGGACAGGAGCATGGAGTTGGCCCTTACGACGGTCGTAGCTCGACCAATGGTTCAGCAGCCGAGGACACCGGGGATAAAGCAGTTCCAGAAGATGAGCCCCAGAGACTTCCTGGGGACAGAGGGGATCCTATATGCCGATGAGTGGATCGAGCATATAGAGGAGATCTTCTGCCTGGCCAAGATACCAGCAGATCTTCAGATCGAGGCCGCAGCTAGCCGGATGCGAGATCTTGCTCGCACCTGGTATTAGTCAGACCCCAGGGTGGGAGTAGCTGGACAGTCCTGGGAGGAGTTCAAGGGCTTCTTCAAGAAGTTCTTTCCAGATTCAGCGTTGGAGTCGCAGTTCGAGAGCTTGGTTCAGGGGAGCCTGTCAGTGGAGGAGTACGCTGGGGAGTTCGGCCGCCTCGGCAGATCCGTAGAGGGTTTGAGCGAGACGGCGAAGGCCCAGAGGTTCCGGAAGGGTCTGGTCAAGGAAGTCAAGTCCTTGACCATGGGCAACAGGGATGCCACTTTTGAGGAGATTTTGATGGGAGCCTTATTGGCTGAGGATGATCTTGAGCTTAGGCTCAAGAGGGGGCGAGACCCAGTTGCGGCAGTAGCAGCGGAGGCCAGGCCAAGAGGCCTCACGTACAGATTCAGCAGATGCAGGCACCGGTAAGAGTACAGCAGGCACAGCATCAGCCTAGAGGGCATGACCGCATGGTGCAGACTTGTGCTTACTGCAAGAGGGCAGGGCACGTTTGTGAGACTTGTTATAGGAGGCGGAAGGTTTGTCTGTTCTGTGGATCCGCTGCTCATCAGGTCAGGGATTGCCCTACTGCACCCGTATACGACGGAGCACCGGGTCAGAGAGAGGGAGCAAGGCCACCTGTAGCGCAGCACCATGCCCAGAGGGGTGGAGCTTTTGCTATGGCAGTCGAGGAGACCGACGCTGCAGGTGATATGTTAGAAGGTTCGTCTTCCTGTTCTTCCTCTCCACTTTCATGTGTGATTTCCATTAGTACCTGCCAGGATATTGCTTGTGATTGCTAGATAGTGTAGCTACCCTGTTTGAGACTGTGGAATCACGACCAGTAGGATTGTGTTGCTTCGACTTTGATTGATTGGGGGTTTAACCTAGGAAGGGTGCGATCATCTTAATTTCGAGGACGAAATTTTTCTAAGGAGGGTAGGATTGTAACATCCAGTTTTCTAGATGAGGGTATTTTTGAAATTTTGTAATTATAATTATTATTTATTGATATTTATTTCACATTATGATTTTTGGTGATTTTTGATTATTTTTAAACTATTTAAAAACTGGTTTAAGTCATGACTTGTGATTTTGGTGTGCAGCTAGTGAAACCATAGAGACTGCATGACCTAGAGCCTAACCATGTCATTAGGATGATTTAATTATCATTTTTAGCCTAGGGGTATTTTGGTCATTTTTGACTTATTTGAATTATTTGATGATTTAGTAAATTGGTGAATTCTAGGTTGACTTGACTTGTTGAGACCTAGTGAACTAGCCTAGAAGCTAACCCTAGCCAGGATGACCCTAGTCTAACTTAGGTTAACCTACTTTTAGTCATTAGAAACTAATTTTAGAATGAGGGGATTTGGTTTAGTAAATTTAAGCCATGGCTTGTGGTTTCATGAAATGACTTATGGCTTAATGATTTATTTGATCATGACTTGGCCCATGGCCCATAACTAGAAGCCCTTACCCTAACCAAACCCTAAATGACCAGCCATAGGGATCCCCACCCTATATAAACACTTATTCTCTAGGGCTTGCCTTTTTCTTTATTCATTGCAACATTGGAAAAAGAAAGGTATTTGTCCCTCTTCCAAAAATCTCCATAAATCCATTTTAAGTCCTTTTTAATCCTAGTGTCTTGCATTAGAACCTAATACTCTCCTATTTTCTGATTTTCGGGTTTAATTCCAGCTTTGGGTCAATTTGGAGCTTTTGGCATCAAGAGGAGGAATCCCCCATTTGAAACTTTTCCATGCAATTTGCACCTATAGGTAAAACCTTTTAAATTGATTTAAATTTTGGTTTTCTTTGCATGTAGGGCTAGATCTAGGAGTCCTCTAGGTGTCCCTGAAATTTGGGTGGATTTCGTGTCCGTTTGGTGCCCGTATCGGACACGTGTCGTAATGTTTTGTAGGTGTTTGATTAAATGCCTCTAAGGAATTTATTTTCGATTTTTGTAAATATAATTAAATGAATTTATAGATCTAAATATGTACATCAACTTTTGTGAAGACTGATTTAATTTTCGTGTCGATTTCGTATCGAAATGGGGTACGGACACGCTGCACGACACGTGTGTGCGCTGTCCTGCTACCCGTGTCATGTTTTTCGCTGGACACAACATTTTTACACGCAAAACTTGGTGTGGAGATTGGGGCAGTGACTGAAAAGTCACTCCTCAAGTTTCATGACACCTCGTTTCGTGTCGGACACGAAAACGAGGCCACACGGGTTTTGCACTGGGCTGAACACGCGAATTTGGGGGTACTGACACGGGCTTCGTGTCCCTCATGGACACGTCGTGGTGACGTGTCAGGGACACGAACACGCAGCCCTACTTGGGGCGAACACGTGGGCACGATTACGAGTCGTGTCGTGCCCTGGGTCGCGTGCACGAGGCCGTGTCCTCGCTGCACGAGGCTGCCTGCTGCACATTACTGAACACAGTGTACACGAATGTTTTGACACGTCGTGTCCACTCATTTGGATACGACACGACCTGTACAACACCATGTTATGATTATACACCTCTCTCAACCATTTTATTGAAGTTTCCATGTAATTCGAATAATGAATTTGGGTCAAACCCATATTTTCTGATACTGAACAGTAACTTCCTAATCCAGAGTTGTTTTAAATGTTCTAATCCAGTTTTAATGTTCATTTACATAGTTTATGTGTTGTTTTACTTGGGATTACATGCTCGCATGATAGGTTTTCAATGTGAGTTAGTTGGGAATGGTTTGAATAGTAAAATGGTTATGGGGGCTTGGTAATTGACTGGCATGTTCACTGTGATTTGTTTAGTCCATTTTTCATTCAGTCTCAGCTTACTGTCCCTCACATCATTGTAATGCACACACATACTTACACTCTTCAAACTCCTATTACACACACACTCATACACATCTAACACATTACATTGGGTTGTTTGTACCCACACATCACTGTCCATTCACACACTGTTTTCCTGAACACATAGTATCACTAACACACTCTCCACACTCATATTCCCCACTGAATCTGAGATTGAATGATGGAGTTGATAAATTGACAATGTGCACTGTCCCTCATTCACTGATTTGTGTTGGTTTCCTACACTCATTCATTCACTCCTTAAATCTGAGTTTTTCTTCCGTTGCATTTCAACTAAAATCTGAACCTGTCACACACACCCTATCCTAAAGTCCTGCACACACACATTGCTATGTACACAGTGTTCCTTACACTCTCATGTTTAAATTATGTATATGTGTGAGTTTTGGGATCTAATGGTTTTCGAATGGCTTCACTGATAACTGGAACTTGAGAATTCAGGATATGAGCTTTGTTTCACTGTTATTGGATTTGATATGTATATTGTTAGGATTATATGTTGTATATATCTAAGTATTGGTATCAAGTTGTTGTTAGTTAGATTAGAGTTTGCCTTCGAATTCATTTCCAGAAAACTGAACTGAGATGTAGGGTAATTTCTGAACAGAGACATGGTGGTTCTTGTCACATTCATTTGCTATTTCTCTGTGAATTCACACACACACACACACACATCCTATTTTTTTTAACACACTGATTTGGCTTGGCCATGGCACTGCATTAGTAGATTGGCCTGAAATGTTGCATTTCAACAGTGTACTGTCCTCACTTCCCTTTTTTATTCAGCTTTCTCCTATCATTCACTGTTACACTCCTAATTAACCTGCACTCTTCATAAGAAAACAATACATTACTTGCATCCTCCACTGATACAAATATGTATCAGAACACACAGTGTGTCCTACATCTTACCACTGCATTCTGATTCTGTCCAGGATGGAAATTCAGACCCTTCTTGCATTGCAACAGACCATACATGCCTGCATTTATTTCATACCACATTATATTATTCACTACAAGTTATGTTCTGAAACTTGCATTGATTTCCTTGCATTTTATTGCACTTAACCCCATATTTCCTGATTTTCCTGAACTCTACACACACACACACACACACATGGACTGATTAGGATTTTCTGAGAACTGAAATCTGGAATGTTGATATATTGGGATTCAATGTATTTGGGATGGAATGAAGCCACTGCAATTATTCCCTGTCCTGAGAACACATTGACTGAAACCTATCTCTAAACACACCATGCCACATTCCTATTGACATGATACACCCTATTACACACTAACCTATCAAAACCTGTCACTAGACACACATACATATGCATTGCCCCTATCTTCTATATGTGTGTGTGTATATATATATATATATATATATATATATATATATATATATATATATATATATATATATATATATAAATATATATGATATATAGCTTGTGTGATATATGTAGTATAACATAGATATTTTACATTGTCCATATAATTAGAATGTATGTATATATATATGGGAATTGATATGTGTGTATTGCCTATATGGGTGTATGGCATATAGTTTAGGTAGCATAGCCTATGGGGGGGGTCCTTTGTGTAGTCTTGTGTACATGGTATATATACACATGAGTGTTGGGTTATGTGGACTAGTGTGACTTGAATTGGTGTGTGTTTGCTAGCCTAGGCTTGGTTAGGCCTAGTGAGACTTGACTGGACTAGGATGGACCTAGTTGACTAGAGTGTTGACCTAGTTTGACCTAGACAGTTGATCAGGTTTGACTTAGAGTTGACTTTGACCTAGATTGGCCTAGAAATCATGTAGATTGCATCATAGACTCCATTTATCTTATTTTAAACATATTATAACCTGTACTGCTCTATTTAGGATATTGTGACTCTGGTGCAGACATCTGACATTACACTACTCTTTTCAGAGTATCAGGCGAGTACATTCTCTGATAGTTCTCTCATTTATTTGTCAATTACTGTACTTCAGTTCTAGTTAGCTGTATGTGATTCTCTGTTACAAACACGTATTTTTATTTCTGAATCCATGTATACGACACACATACTTACTCGTCTTACCTCTATTATTCGAATCACCATACGAATCACTATTCGAACTACCTATTCGTATCTTCATGTGCTAGTTGGACTTGTATTCGATTGATGTGTCAGATTTTGGATTCATTTGTATTAGATGGGCGGGGAAATACTTGATTAGACATGTGAACATTCCCACTATTCGAACCACCCCCTGTGAATAATATTCGAACGATATCCATTCCACACCCGGCCATGTGTGTGATATGCCGTATTTACCCTTAGCCGTTTACATGTCTAACTAAGTATTTTAAAACACACTTGGAGAATTTATTCGAATCATTATTAGAACATCATGTGTATCACTATTCGTATCATCTTATTCGATTCACCATATTAGAACAATGATTAGAATCACATTCAACTCATCTTATATTAGACTCACATTGGGATTACACTCGACTTATGTTGTACCATCTGAACTCACTATGTTACTCTAGTTCAGCTAGATCTTATTTTACAGTCTTCTTTTCTATGTTTCTTTTCTTATTTAGTTACCTTACTTTCCTTGTACCTTAACTGCTCTCTACATCAGTACTCGTACAAACTTCCATATTCATCAATACAACTGTCTACAACTGCTTTATAGTTCTCTGTCATTTACTTGGGTTTTCTAGATGAGATTGTGCTCGTTTCTGTCATGACTGGACCTGTTGAAAATATTACAGATGCTTGCCCTGAGGACATTTGCCCTACTTGCCTTGGAGCAGGAGATGGCTTAGCTACCTATGGCCCCGACACTCAGGAGTGATCGGGAGACTAGCTAGTAGACTTGGTTTAGTTTTTCATGTTTTAGAACTTGAATTGTAATAACTTGTGATACGAGTTTGTATTTGAGTTTGTTTGAGATATTATTATTTAGTAGTTTATAAATGTTGTTATTTAGTTTTTAGTTATAAACTTCTATGTTATCTTATCGTGCTTAGACTGTGATTGAGATTTTATTATATCTTTACTTGTCCTCCGTTCGGAGTTGAGATATTGACAAGTACATTATATAATTGCGTGAGTTGTTGGTTAGATAGTAACCTAGGACAGCGTTCTACCGCCGACACTGCGGCGTAGGCTGGACGTACCCACTTCTCGTGCCCTTACTCTAGGGTGCGGGTCGTGACACGAAGACTAGCCCCATGCGGCTCACGAAAACTAGCTCCATGCGGCTCACGAAAACTATCCTCATGCGGTTCAGATCATTACCATACGGTTCAAATGTTCAGGGGGCACTCTCAAACTACCTTGACACGTGGCCAGCCTTATGCGGCTCAATGAGGAGCAACCTTCCTGCGGCTCAGATTTCTGCAGTGGCTTGCGGTTAAGACACGTGGCATGATAGTGGGACACGTGGCATCAAATTGATCAAAATCCTTCAACAAATCCCAATAAAATATTGGGATCAAATCAGATCATTTGCAATCAGGCAAATTAATGACACGTGTCGAAAAATCCGAGGTTGACAAATCAGGAGGATTTATGTCAATCATCATTAATTACCTACAAAAGATTTGATGCAATCACATTTATTGCTCAAATCTCGTATATTCATGATGGACGGCCCAGATTCAGTGATCCTTAGCCGCCGACTTTCAAGAATGGGTAATCATTGCAAACCCTAATGATGCCCCCCACTCTTATAAATAGCAGGGTGCCATTCCCTTACGAGGAGAGATAGATAAACATGAAGATAGATACACAGAGAGAGACAGACAGAAAGAGGGACACAGAGAGCCAGAGAGTTAGAGAGAGATCAAAAGGAGAGCATTTCTTCAACGCCAAGCAGTTCTTATACAGAGCCAAGGCTGCACCCGATCGTCGAAGGAGTAAGGCAGAGCTGCCGTCGCTTTCCCGAGCCTCTACCGTCACCCCCCAGAATCTAAAATAAATAATTATACTTAGATTGCTGTACCTAGATTTTTGTCTCTAGGCTTTCTTTGTACAAGCGAGTTTGTATTATGAGTCTAAGTTCAGTCTTCCGATAATTGTTCTGTTCTTTTACAATCAATGGCAAACAATGAGCGTGGCCTCATGTCAGAGCCGCAGAAGGGTGGCCTTATCTGAACCGCATAGAAGTCCTTTAATCTGAGCCGCATGGAAGTCCTCTAATCTGAGCCGCATGGAAGTCCTTTAATCTGAGCCGCATGGACGTCCTTACAACTGGGCCGCATGGAGACCGTTACAACTGAGCCGCATGGGCATCCTTATAACTGAGCCGCATGGGCGTCCTTACAACTGAGCTGCATGGAAGTCCTTACAACTGAGCCGCATGGAAGTCCTTACAACTGAGCCGCAAAAAGAGCTTTGGAAATGGGTGGATCGTGCCAGCTGTAAAGATTTTCCTCGTCTCTCTAGGAGCACGTCAAGAGTCATCATTTCACCTTTATGTCAGAGCTGTCAATCCGTTGTGTTAGGGTTGCCGCTGTGTCAGGGTAATTAATGAGCCAGCTGTTCAGAGCATTTATGGCCCGCTGTAAAGGCCTATTTTGAGCCGCATGAGGCCACGTGGCTTCCCCTTCATCTTATTGAGCTGCATGAAGCTTTCGGGCCTTTTGAGCCGCATAAAGGCTCCTTCAGCTATGAGCCGCGCGGGGCTGATTTCCGGGCCGCATAAGAATTTATTTGTATTTTTTCATGCTTCTACACAATCATGGATGCGTAGCATGGAAATTACAAGCAATGTGATCAACACATGTCTATTTTTAACTTGTCCTCCTTAACTTCCGTGAGATCAATACTTTAACATACTAAAGACAGAATGAACTGAATTTTCATTATATCTGATCAAATATATCTAAAATACTTTAATACATAAATGTGTCCAAAGCCAAATAGCGCCCAAATACATAAAATACAAACTCCTACTATATTGCCATATTCTTAATTAAGATAACAACCATATGAGCAGTATGCTCATGAAAGACCTTGGGTGATAATACTTTTGTGAGCGGATCCGCTTACATGGAGTTTGTCCTAATATGCTATATGGACACTTTAACTATTCTGAATTCTTTCCTTCACAACTAGAAACTTTATGTCAATATCCTTTGACTTATATAAGTCCATGTTGTTATTGGAATGCAGTACTGCTAATTTATTGTCACACCATAATTTGAGTGGTCTTTCAACAACCTCCTGTAGGTGCAGCCTTATGACAAATTTTCACAACTATATTTTCTGAATAGATGCCTCACAGCATGCTATAAACCTTGTTGCCATGGTGGAAGAGGTTATGAGTGTGTTTGACACTCATCCAAAATATCTCCACCAGTCAACATGCAAACATATCCTGATGTGGATCTCTTGCTGTGTTGGCATCCAGCAAAATCAGAGTCGGAATACCTCATGATCTCCAGAATCATCTGATCTCCTACAAAGAGCATATAATTTCTTGTTCTCTATTAACAACTAAATTAGTTTGGCTTCTACACAATGATTCATTCCATATTTGCTTAAATATCTTTCTAACATCCCAATTATGTACGTAATATCCTAACGTGTACATACTTGAGCATACATTAGACTCCCTACAACTGATCATGAACGAAAAATCTATTGTGTTTCCTTAATTCTAATGCTAATCTTAGGGCACTTGATTGAGATTGAATTTGTCTCATTTAGCGACATATGTCACATGGTTTGCATTAATTACTTTAATCGATACAAAACCAGAAAAATATATCTACTTTCACTGAACTTGTGATACACACAATCTTCAACAGTATTTATATCAAAATCAAACGAGATAATCACATGGTATAATTTTAAAGTACCTTTGATGAGAAGCCTGCTTGAGTCCGTAAATAGATTTTGCCCATTTGCAAACCATATTCTTTGGATCTTCTGACACAAAGTTTTCTGGTTGCACTATATAAATTATTTCATCAATGTTATTGAAAAATATCGTTTTGACATCCATTTGATGTAACTCAAGATTAAAATGTGCAACAAGTGCTATGATTGGTTTAAAAGAGTCTTTCAAATAAACCGAAGAGAAAGCCTCTTTAAAATCAATCCCTAACTTGTGAGTAAAGTCACTAGCTACAAGACATACTTGATATCTCTCTACATTACCCTTCGAATCATTCTTGGTTCTAAATATCTATTTGCAACCAATGGACTTCACACCTTTTAGGAATGAGACAAGTTCCCAAACTTTATTGTCTTGTATAGACTTATACTCCTTATTTATTGCATCAATCCACTTTTGAGAATTGGAACTTTTCATGGCCTAACAGAAGTTGATTAGATCATCTTCTAGTATTCCATAGTCTTCCTCACGTTCCTAGAGAAATATGAATGAGTCATCCAAAATTACATTTCTCATTTCTCTGGTGGACCGTCTTAAAATTATCGGTTCTTGAGGTTGTTGAGTTTGTTCCTCATGAATAATTACCTTATCTTGAATGGGGGTGCCGTTACATTGTCTTGTCAAGGTATCTCAACAATGACTTGTAGAGGTAATTCGACATTTGCCTTATTGAGGCTCTAAATTCACTTCTTGATCAATGACAGGTACAGAATACTGTACATCGTCAAAAGTAAAAGTAGGAATCGCAAACGATTCCTTCTCAAAGATAATGCCCCTAACTTTATTTCTCCCCCGAACACAACATCCTTAAAAAATATTACACTTCTCGTCTCAAAAAAAAATTCTTTGTATGGGATCATATAATTATTAACCCCTTGATCTGTCAGCATAGCCAATAAAGTAGCTCCTTGCAATTTAACTTTGGTATGTCTTCCCTATGCACATTCAATACAGACATTAAAGTACATAAAGTCAATGGAATCCAAATCCCGTCAGACATAAGTCGGTCAACTCTATTTCTGGAGATGTGATGTAATCACTTATGTCACAATGAGGCTAAAATATTATTATTATTAATTTTGTGTTTAGTACCACATGACTCCACCTCCAAGGTTTCATTGTAAGATGCAATAATTTCAAGTGAATATAGGCTATCATAAACCTTAAGGGAACAGTTACCAATAATATTTGAATTTAAAGATATGCTAAACTTATTATTTTTAAATGAATAGTGATAATCAGATTTGTCCATTAAGGAAACTAAAATTGAATTTCGTCTAAAAGACGGTACAATAAAAGTGTCTATCAAATCCAAATAATAATCGATTCCTAATAATAACCTAAAATTTCCCATTGCATCCATATTTACCGAATTGTCATCACCCACATAGATGTATCTTTCACCATCAATTGACTTTCGGTAGCTCAGGCAACATTGTTTTGAACACTAATGTGGGTAGTCGCACCAGAATCTAACCACCATGAGTTTTTTGGTTTTAAAGCTAAATTAACCTCAGAACATACCGAATTTAGAAATGCACTTTTATTTATACTACATGCGTAATACTTTGTACATTTATTCCTAATGTGTCCTGGCTTGTGACAAAAGAAATAATCCTTAGTTTTATATTATTGTTAATTTTAAGCTTTATATTATTATTTATTTTAAGCTATACCCTTAGCAGCTACTGTATTCCTTTTCTTTTTGTGTAGCTTCCCTTTCCGAAATTTTTAAAATATTTTATTATTATTTATTTTATTTAAATAGTGATTTTTAGAAATTCTAGAAATGGTTATTTAGTTAATTATTATGGTAGATGATTTTAAACATGGTTGATTTTTGGAGTACAAGACGACTAGGAATCATGGCACGGATAGTGCAGTGACGTGCTTTGACTAGAATTTAGCCATGGTAGGGGAAGGCCGAGCCATAATGATGTCCTAACTAGGAAAACCAGACCAAGTTGTGACATGACCATTATAAATAGTTTAATTATTTATTATTATTATTATTTGACATTTAAGTGATCCGGTTGTACCAGACTGGTCCGGACTGGACCCGGTCCGGACCAAGCCCATGTATTCATGCGGCACGTCCAAGGACGTTCGTGTTGAGGGAATTTGGTATGAGGTTGTTGTATTTCATTTTTAATGATTTAACGAATATTTTCTAAGTATTCAAAATTTACATATTATAAACATCGTTATTAGTTGATAATCAAAGATATTCGTATAAAATAGATGCTTGTGCATCTTGGATTTCTAGACGGTACATAAAGGTATATATACACCATTATTATTTTATTAAATTTCGTTATTATTATTATTTTATTGATGTTATTATTATATATTATTATTATTATTATTATTATTATTGGTTATACTATAATTGTCAATAAATGTATATTCATATTTATATATAGATAAGGCCCTAGACTGAAAATAGATAATAGTAAATGTATGGGATTTTAGAGTATTATATCTATATGTTATACATGTGCAGATATGGATATAAATATATAAAATATATTCATGAGTTAAGATATACATATATATAGATATATATATTCAATAGCATATATGTATTATATATATAGAAATATATATAGATAAATATATATATGAGGCTAAAGATATATATTAATCATTGTGGACCAAAGCCACAGACTGTGCACACACCCGCGCGTGTGTTTCTTCCCAGCACAGCCAGGGCCAGCTTGTGCTCGAGCCCGAGCCCAACAAACACCCCAACCCGAGAGGCTCCAGCGTATATATATACATATGGAGTGATCGAGAGGAGCGAAACCCTAAGCCCTAACACCGCCGACCCTAACCTCAGCCCTGGGTGACCCTTCCAGCCCTAGGCGCTGCCGCGTGCGGCCGTCGGCCGGCCAAGTTCGCCGCAGACAGCGCACGCGCAGAACAGCCAACGACAGCAGCAATGACAAGGGTCGCAGCAACTTCGCGACACCATAACTCAACAATCGTGCGATCGTTTCCTGTTCCGTAAATGCTGGTATGATCTTGATATAACCAACTTCGATACCATTCAAATATTTCATTTTGTTTTGCGTTATGTGTATCGTAAAGCGAGCCCGGAGTTTGGCGAAAAACTGATCCAAAACAGAACAGTTTTTAAATTGAAACCTCGATTTGGAAGAAAGATTCCTGTCGATTCATAAAAAGTTTCGTAATTCTAATTGAACAACTTTTTAGACAACATATACATGATCACAACCCATTAAATAGACTCTGTTTTCGTAAGGTATGTAGGAAGTTATTCGATTCCGAAGTTTACCGAAAAACTATTTTTGAAATATTAAAAAAGTAGAAAAACCTTCGATACGATGTGCGTCCCACCAATCCGGGCGAAGTGGTCGCGAATCGAAAGCATCGAAAGTTGCGTAACGGCTTCGTGGACGTGTGGACTTTGACGAAATTCAGATTGGTCGTGTGTGCGCGACGAATTTGATGCGTATCCGTCAAATTTCACCGTATCGGCCTTTGTGCAAATTCCCCAATTACTTTGTGCACGCTCGTCAGATCGAGACAAAACTTGTGCCAATAGGACCGTATCATTTTTTGGTCCTGTATGCCAAGTTTGGTCCGATTCTGAGACATTTGAATCGAAACGCCGTTTTGCGGGCCCCACGGTCCGACTCAACAGGCAATTTTGTGTACGGCCCGCAGGAATCCAACTTTGGACATACGGTTGGGTTCGTATCGAAAAACCAGAACGGTTGACATATAGTTTGATGACTTTAGAAACCGTTGACTCTGGCATATTTTTTGATGCAAAGCAGGTACAACGGCGGACACCGTTTTGACCCAAAATTACCGTTTTGCCCCTATATCCAGAATTGGACTTAAGGACAGGCAATCCTAGCTAATTTGGCTATTCTGAGAACGTTGGTACTGTTTATTTCAGAATCTGGAGACTTTTTGCATGTGTTGACTTTAGTGACTCATCTGATGTGACTGTACTTCCGGTTTCTCCAGCTAAGGACCTCAGGCAAGTGCACTTTCTGATTGCTTTCGATTCATAGTAGTCTTTTTATTTCATGCTTATACATATATCTTGGTGCTTGTTGACACGCTCGTCACACGGAGTAGTCGGGAGGAGAATTATCTTAGTATACATGTGGACTACCCAGAACTATCCCAATATGTCTAATCTTGACTGATAGCAGCTGCACACGACACGTGCAGGGTGCCGTATTTACCCCCTAGCCGTTCACATATTGAACATGATATTTACACCACATAGGCAGTTGTCTTTTATTTATTTTTCTTTGTCTTCTCCACCGTGCCATGTCATCAGTACTTTCTAGCTTTCATATCTCATATGTTATTTTTGTGTCTTGTTAATTCTATTGTGTCCTCGCATTGTCGTCGGTTTGTGTACTTGTTCCATTCCTGACTAGAAACCATCATTTTTCAGGTTAGCTGTGGCTTCACTTAGCTTGGGAGATACGGGCGTACATGCAGATAGAAACCTAGAAATAGATAGCAGTTGTTTTACTTTCATTAATTGTGAGACTTTGTATTTTCTTTAAATTAAATGTTGTAAATGTTGTAATAAAATGTAGAAATGTGAATGAGCAATAAAGTGTATTTTGAGCATTTATTTCTTGCGGGCTTGATAGCGTTCTACCGCCGACTTTGCGGCGTAGGCTGGATTGGACACGTCTAGTATCCGAAAAGCGGGTGCGGATCGTGACAAGTTTTTGTGGTGGCCCATGCAGGTCTATTTTTGCAAAATGTGCGAACTCGTGGTAGTACCATATTAGTCGTACTACTGCGAGCCTGCGACTAGGAAATGCTCATTACAACTTAGGTTAAATTGATTTAAGAGAATGACTAGGACTAGGAATCCCTTGTTCAAATTGACCGTTGGGTAGTTAAGGTTGTCAGATAGGCCATGCAAGTTAGAGTTACTAAATTCAGATAGCTTGCTAGATCTCTATAGATACACTATTGCTTTTGATTTGACAGTTATGGTCTAATGAGGATACACTACTCATTTGGCTAGTTAGGCTTTCCTAGAATTAAGGCTGTAATCTTGATAAATTGTTCAATTTTTCTTTTGCTCTATTTAGATATAAATCTTATAACATAAATTAGAATTGCCTATTTTAAATTCTATTTTGCTGTGAGGAATTGGTTTATAATTCCTGATTCTGTTATTCATGTACGAATCTCGAGGTAGATTGATTTGAGATTTTCTCCTCAACCATAGAAATGCATATGAAATAGATACTAGAATGTTTGTATTCCTTTCGTCTTTAGTTATTTCCTCCATGTTAACTCTTTTATTTTATGTGTTGTGACTGATAGGACAAATAGCTATGCTTTATTTTAGTCAACCCGTTTGAATCTCTAGAAGCTCATGAATTTTTACGAATATAGTTAAAATAATGTTAGTTAACTAATAATGGTTAGACAGAAGCGCACTGTCGTCAATTATTTGAGAGTGGAGAATGTGGGTTCACTACAGCCAACAGCGCACTGGCAAGGCACAACCCATAGAATTGAAATTATTTCGAAGAATTGTAGTTTATGGAACATTGCTAAAACTATGTCTTCGTTCACCCCGTTAGACCTTGTATCAATATAAGGTAGAGTATCTGATAGCATATCATAGCTGAATCACGGAACTAAGGGTTTACCACCACCCGAGTAAACGGGCGAGGCAAAAATCTCGGTGAAATGACTTTAAATGTGATTATAAGTTTAGGATATTATAGAGGATAGGAAAGTGCCATGTATGCCCCCTAAGATCCAAAGCCACTACTAGTGGAAGTTTGGTAGCCTGTCTTCCAACCTAGCATTCGTGGCCCTTGTGATCTATTAACGAGGAATTGACTGACACTAATCGGTTTACCTAGAATATAGAATCTTGAGTTCCATAACCCATTAGTCGACCAAGGCCTTAAGGATAAGAAGATAGTAGGATGACTGTATAGGCAAGAATACCAGGTAAGGATTTGATTCTCTCAAAACTCGAACCACCTGTGCCTCCTTTCAAAAATCTCGCATGCTTGTATTTTGACTATCTTGACCAATGCTGCTATTACAACCTAGTTTCTACAAGCTTACTCTTTTATCGAGCTTGATTCGAGACATATGTTTATTGGGGACGTCCGCTAATATATTGTCTAACCAGAATCATTATACTACGGTCTGATCAACCATGATGCATTTTGTTCGCTCTTCATCTAATTATCCTACGTGGATTGAGATGTAGATATCTCTAGGATCTCGTCCGCGATTGTTTTGACAATTTCTCTTGAATTATGCATTCGCCTTTGAATCAAGTAATGCTATTCAGCGACATCCCTCTTGAACTCTTTATTGTTTTTGTCTTTCACTGATTGGAAAGACGAAAGCTCGTAATTGATAGATAGATATAGAGTATCCTCCCATGACTATGATAGTTGTATACACAAGTATAGCTATCCACGGCCAGCCAGTGACTGGAACCTTGCCTTGAGTTACTCGTCCTCCCTTCGACAATAAACCTACTATCTTGATCTTCTAGTCATTGGAGTCCGAGAATGATTAGGATCTTTTCCTTGATCAAATGCCAACCTAGGAGACTACCTATTCTCAAGAGACCAATTGTTGTGGGCCTCTAATCATTTGTTTGAAGCTTGGTTTAACTAGAACCCTTGTGACAATAGTCTGGCAGGTTTGACACAAATAGAAATTCACGACTCAGTTGTTAGAAATCTTTTCATATATGTGTCTTAGAGTTGGTTACCTCGTAGATAACTCTTGTATACTATGGACGAGTAGATCATTCTATTTTATCGACCTTGTGTCATTATACACACTCGTTTTTCCATTTATTGAGGAACGATCCTTGGCTTGACTTATATCTACCGTACCCCATTACGCCTTGCCTTACTCTTTATTAACAGGAGTCGAGGTGCAATACCCGGACTTTGGAATCCTTCTAACCTCATTATTCCTAAAACTATGTCCTAATTTCTAAGGTGGGTAGACGGTAAGCCTTCTAAAAATTTTGGGATATACGAGGATTACCTATTGATTAGAATAATTTCCATTAGCAGGATAATTAGTGCCCCATGGAGTCCCACTTTCTATTTAGATCATTTTGTGTCCCTCGATCGTGTCATTAATATTCGGAGCACGAGACCAGCTGTTACCTTTCAACAAATTTCAC
>JANAVB010018198.1:2828916-3015810 GCA_029216955.1 Iris pallida
ACAACTATTGCTATTTACAAAGAAGAACCAAAAATTTGAATGTTGACTAAATTCATATGAGCATATTTATATGATTGTAAATCAAATAAAATAGTCACAAATCCTTATTACATGCATATTTAAATTAAATAAACAATAATCAACAGATTAGATTGTACTGAATATATGCATCAAAAGATTACATCGAATAATCCAAAAAGACTACAACAAAATTTATCTACTAAAGATATATACATCAACATATTCACATCAATGAATTACATCAAATAAAATAATCATAAATATGTGAATCCTTTTGCTTGAATTTATCAGAAACTAAATTTCTAAATCCAAATCACTAACAATACCATAAGAAAGTGCTAAATCTGTTTTACAAACAACATAAAACAATAGATGATGACAAGATATTATTTTGATGCTTGTTTATTTCTTTAGCATATATCACCTTACTAACTCAGGATGAAACTTGAAAGTTCCAAAATACTGTTTAGACCCAATAATAAAATCCGAATGCTTGAAGCAACAATTGAGTTTGTAAAAACTCATGGCCTTCTTAATGGCCGATTCCTTACTTATCTACATGAAGTTTGGCATCTATGAATTATATATGCACCGAAACATTTACCTATGCTCCCTCTTCTTTCAAAAGTAGAAGAGAGGATGATATGCTAATGGTACAACACGTCGTTTCCAAGCCAAAAGTAGGTTAATTTGGTACACTAGAGTATCAAATAATATTGCAACATGCTAATATGTCTCCACCAAATATGAATTGAGAGCTACTCTTGGAACCATAAATTGGAACAAAACCTGAATCCTTCCTTTCAAATTCTTAAGCGCTAATTGACTTGTTGACTTCAACAATTGTTTTAATGCAGTGGAGTACTGGACATTAAAAAATCCAATGAAGATCAGATTGTTATTATTTAGACTTCTTTCTATTATGGTAATCATCTCATAATGAATCCATACTATCGCCAGACTACAAAAGTCACCATACTATCGCCATGAATCCATCTCATAATGAAGGCAACGTCAATGGATTAAAACGATGATTTATAGGGATATATATATAAATGTTCGATAGATCATAAAAACTTTGATCCAACAATTGAAACCCTAAAATAAATTAGATGGAACGATATAGAGTTCTGAAAAATAACAAAAATTAATTCTAAAACTTCGATCTCATAAATCAAACAGGGAGGCTCTGATACCACGTGTTAGATAATTATCGCCTGTTGATTCATGAGATGAAGAACAAAATAAATACGGAAGCATACCTGAATCCATTGATTGACTTAATTGATCTAGAAGCAGATGTCTCTTTATGGGATTCGATCTTCCAACCGCTACACCCCTTAATAACAAAAATGAAATCTTTGTTCCTCTCTCTTGATGGAGATACAGAAGAGAATAGAGAAAATCCTCTCTTTGGTGGCTGTATGAGTTAGGGACCATAACCCTAATGCATATATATATATATATATATATATATATATATATATATATATATATGAGTGCGGCAGGGGGATCCAATGTCCCCTGTGCTCTTCATTATCGCCACGAAGTTTCTTAGCCGCAATCTCAAAAAGCTCGGAGACACTCCCAACCAACAGCAGTTGTAATCCCCCTACCCAAAATTTTAATATATTTTATTTCATTTTATTTTGAATTACGATTGTTTGAATTTTATAAACAATTAATTAGATAATTATTACGGTAGATGACTGTCACGCCCCGGAACCAGAATACTGGAGAGCGGGGGAATGACTCAGCCAGCTACGTATTACGGGTAGATGAATACCGTATAATACGATCAATGTTGTCTAAAAGACGAGGGGGTGCATACTACACGAAAGTCTTACAATGGTCACTTCACATCTATTGTCTCAATCATTCAAACAAGAAACAGAAATAGAGAACATATAAGATAAAGCAGTAAGGCGTCCCAAACGCTCAGTCGAAATATTCTTGATATTTGGCTTTATAAAACATAGCCAGATGATGTAGCAAAGTATACACAATTGTTATCAGCTGCAGTCTGACTTAATTACAATTATGTAAAAGTGAGTACAGGACAATCCGACTAACATGTCGGTGCCAAACGGCAAGGTATAAAGTAGATAACAAAACGAGCGGAGAAGTAAGAAACAAACTCGAGTTCTCCTGCGATCATCCCTCTAGTGTTGACCATCTTGGAGGTAGAAGTAAGCTGGGTCCTCGGGGATCGGCTCTAAATCTGGCCATGCAAAACCAGAGAGGTTAGACCTCTAATAGCAAGTACCTCAAGGAAGCACGATATGAGGAATAAAATCGATAATAGGAAATATGGTAAATAGATGTCTGCTGGCTACTGGGATTCACATCACATCACGACACTTCGAGCTAACTTCCCAACCAAACAAGGACAGAAGTTGACCCGTCATGTCCTGACATTCCGACCATCTCAGTTAGTCATCAGAGTAGGGACGGTACACAAACAAATCAATTTAAATGGCCCTGCAACTACTATGGCTTGCTACTGTGAATTCCAAGTTATCCTGGAATTATGCAATAGGGATTCCTCAGTTCTTACTATGTGCAAGCAAGGCTAGTTTACCCAGTCAATCGATTGCGCCAATCATGAATTAGACGGGTCCCAGCGGGACGCCCGTCATCAATATACAATATACAATAAATAATATAACCAGATACCGCTCCCTGCCCGTGTGGTAGATTTGCAGTATCTGTGGGGACCAGCCGGCCTGTCGGGCACTACTAGTTCCAAGAGGGCTGCCATGTAAGAACTCGGGAATCCATTCTCTCCATGCAATATTTATTTTATTTAACTTAATAGCCCCTATGTTGATTAAAATCCCATGCCGTGGATCATGGTCATTCAGAATGAGTACTTGTGTACGAGGTACCATATGCACAACTCTACAACGATACCCGTGCGGTTAGGTTGTAGGTCTTACATAGCGTAATGCAACAGTCAAAACTAACCACGGAATAATCATGCCTTGATCATAAAGTACACATGCTGTTGTTGTAGAAAATAAATAAATAAATAAATTGAAGCCTGCATGTGCCTGTATGCCAATATTCGGGATTAGCCAGTCAATTTCAATAGTTCATAATATGAACGTGTCTCATTCATTCAATTCAATATGACGACTAGCCAGTCTCTTAGTTCCAATTAAGAACGTATGATCAATTATTAATAACAATCAATGTTAATTAATGCCAAGATAACAATTAATGTTAATTCAGGACAAGAAATAGTAAAAAGGCACAATGAATGGCAGTAAATGGATGCCCATCTATGCGGTTAGATAAGTCAGGATCCTTATGCGACCAAAATCGAATCAGGATCCCAGGCCTTATACGGCCAAGTCAGTCATGCAATAAGGCCAAACGGCCATAAGGAGCTGGGTCTCATGCGGCTAAATCAACAGGAGCTTATGCGTCCAAAAATAATCCTGAACTTATACGACCAAAACTAACGGGGTCTCATGCGGCTACGGGTAACATGCGCCCATACGGCCAAGGAAAACTCCATGCGGCTGGGGGATAGCAAGTCCCATGCGGCTCGGAAAGACTTGCACCCATGCGGCCAGGAATCGCCAGGCCTATGCGGCTGAGATGGACTGAATGTATATGCGGCTGGACGAGTTCATGCGGTCAAGAAACTAATAAATCATGCGGCCGAGAACGAGAAGTTCCATGCGGCCAGAGTTAAGTCATGTGCGGCCAAATAGGACTCGGGTCCTTATGCGACCAGGAACGTTAAGCGCTCATGCGGCTGAAAAGGAAACGGCGCATGCGACTGAAATGGTCCATGCGGCCAGATAGCTTTATGCGGCCGAAACTGCCATGCGGCTAGAAAATGTATAAGAAGACTTGCCGCATGAAAACTCATACGGTCAAGTACTGTTCTTCTTCTCCACTTTCTAGGAAGAAGAACCATGGGAAGTCATTGCTTCTGATCTCCATAAATCCTTCATTCCAAGCCCAAATCCGGACTTCCATAGGTCAAAATGGGGTAGAACAAAATTCTCTACAACATGGAACCATCAAAACTTAAAGACAACAAAGTTTACTACATCAAAACCTAAGAAATCCAAAAATACACAAAACTTAGATCCACAAGAAATGAACCAGGGAAATTGAAAATGTTAAGTACTAAAGAGACTTAAAATCAAGTAAGGAAGATGATGGAACAATAATAATGGTGATCCATCAAGAAGCAAGTTGGCACTTGCCTTGGCGGCTGAGTAGGTGGGGGAGGAGTTATGAGAAAGAAGAAGATTAATGGTGAAGTAATGAAAAGAGAGAAGGGATGGGCTTTAAATGGAAGGGGTGGTGGTAGGTGGGGGTTTGTTTCGGTTCATGATGAACCAACTTACTAATCCAATCCAAGCCGAACCCAAAGCATAGCTAAAGCGGAGTGTAAAAATAGGAAATAAAATACAAAAATAAAATTGCAGGAAATAAATTAACATAAAATTAAAAGGGTTTAATTACAGAGCAATACATGATAAATATTAAATAAAAACGTTCCAGCAGTACATGTATTTAGAATACGTATTCCGGGAACGGGAAGTGACATCTCTACCCTCCTTAGAAAAATTCTGTCCTCGAAATTTTAAATCCAAGTTTGATAGAAACATCGGAGCTAAACTAATCTAAGTTTAAGCAATTTAAGTAAGCAATCATTCTACAATGCCAACAGCAAGTATCATATCTGTGTTAACAATCTACGATATCACGTAGCCCTATCCATAGGGTAACAAGCATGAGGGGTTAAGACAATCAAGGTACACAGAAAGAAATATACCTTATGAGTCAAACAGGTGTGGATACCGTGATCGGATATCATCCTCACGTTCCTACGTTGACTCCCCTAAAGAGTGATGACCCCAAGCAACCCGGACAAGGCTAATTGTTCGGTTCTTGAGTATCTTCTCTCTTCGGTCCAAGATGGACAAAGGCTGCTCCTCGTAAGACAGGTTGGTACCAACAACCAGTTCGAAATGATCGAGGATATGGCTGGGGTCCGATACATACCTTCGCAATTGAGATACATGAAACACGTCATGCACCTCTCGTAACGAAGGTGGAAGGGATAAACGATAAACAACATCGCCTATCCTATCAAGGATAACGAATGATCCTACATATCGCGGACTCAATTTCTCGCGAACGCCAAATCTAATGACCCCACGGGTAGGTGAGATCCGTAGGAACACGTGGTCCCCAACAGAAAAGTCTAGCGGCCTACGATGCTGGTCCGCCCAATGACGATGACGATCTTGTGCAACTCGAAGTCGCTCTCTAATTCCTTTAACCACTTCAACCGTCTGAACAATCAATTCCGGGCCTAGCATCTTCCTTTCCCCGATATTATCCCATGCTAGTGGCGATCTATACTTCTTACCATATAGTGCTTCAAATGGTGCCATCTGGATACTGGCCTGATAACTGTTGTTATATGAGAATTCGACTAAGTGTAAGTGGCTATCCCAAGACCCTCCAAAATCTAGGGTGCAAGCTCGCAACATATCTTCCAAAGTCTGAATTGTCCTTTCTGATTGCCCGTCCGTCTATGGATGGTAAGCCGTGCTAAATCTTAACTTGGTGCCCAGACTATGATGTAAGCTCTTCCAGAAATATGATGTGAAATGGGTATCTCTGTCTGGCACAATACTGACAGGGACTCCATGCTGCCTGACTATCTGTTGCATATACAACTCTGCCAACCTTTCTGTAGGTTGCCCTACTCTAAAAAGAAGAAAATGTGCTACCTTTGTAAGCCGGTCCACTATTACCCAAATAGCATCTTTACCACTTGGCGATCTCGGTAAACCGGTCACAAAGTCCATTGTGATGTGTTCCCACTTCCATTCCGGGATAGGAAGCGGTTGCAATAATCCAGCTGGCCTCTGCTATTCTGCCTTCACTTGCTGACATATCAAGCAACGGGAAACAAATCTAGCTATCTCCCTCTTCATTCCATTCCACCAGAAGTGTTGCTTGATATCCTGGTACATCTTGGTCCCTCCAGGATGTATGGAATACTGGAACTGTGAGCTTCTGCCATAACTTCCTGTCTAATATCTCCACTAGGTACACATAGACGTGATCCAAACCTAAGTGTACCATCTTCGTAGATTTGCATCTCCTTACTAAGCCCTGACTCACACTCTGCCCTAAGCTTCTGAATCCTCGGGTCCTGTGCTTGAGCTACCTTGATCCTGTCTACCAAGTCGGATTGAACTTGTAGACTTGCCAGAATTCCTACATCACTACGAAGTATAACTTCTATGCCCATCTCCTGAAGGTATTCTAAAATATGCTTCTGTGTTGTTAACATAAACGTGCCGCCTCTTCTGCTGAGAGCGTTTGCTACCACATTAGCCTTGCCTGGATGATACTGAAGCTCAACGTCGTAATCCTTGATCAGTTATAACCATCTTCTATGTCTCATGTTCAGCTCCTTCTGAGTAAAAATATACTTCAGACTTTTATGGTCTGTGTACATGTCCACTCGATTACCATATAAGTAATGCCTCCATAGCTTCAAAGCAAACACTACTGCCGCCAACTCCAAATCATGAGTTGGGTAATTCTTCTCGTTGTCCCGAAGCTGCCTAGATGCATATGCTATCACCTTTCCGTGCTGAATGATGACGCAACCAAGTCCTTTACCTGACGCATCGCAATATACCGTGAAACCTCCGGGTCCGACTGGCAATGTGAGAATAGGTGCTGATATCAACTTCTGCTTCAGATTCTCAAATGATGCCTGGCATTCTGCCGACCAGACGAATGGCACATCCTTCCGTGTCAAGCGGGTCATGGGTGCTGAAAGTCTTGTAAAATCTGATACAAACTTTCTGTAATATCCTTCCAATCCCAATAAACTCCGTACATCAGCTACGGTCTTGGGTACTGGCCAACTCTCTACTGCTTCTACCTTCTTGGGATCCACTGCTACTCCAGCTCCTGATATGATATGACCCAAAAATAAAATATGATCCGTCCAGAACTCACACTTGTTGAGCTTGGCATACAACTGGTTTTCTCTCAAAACCTGTAACACTTTCCTGAGGTGGTCTTCATGCTCCTCTTCACTGGTAGAGTATACAAGGATGTCGTCGAGAAACACCACGTCAAACTGATCTAAGTACGGCATAAAGATACGGTTCATCAAATCAATAAATATTGCAGGAGCATTGGTCAAACCAAACGGTATTACTAAAAATTCGTAATACCCATACTTCGACCTGAATGATGTCTTGGAAATGTCCTCCTTCCGAACCCTCACTTGATGATAACCTGACCGAAGATCTATCTTAGAGAAAACTCTAGCCCTGCTCAACTGATCAAATAAATCGTCGATCCTTGGTAGTGGGTACTTGTTCTTTACTGTTGCCGCGTTAAGCTTCCTGTAGTCAATGAACAATCTGGATGATCCATCCTTCTTCCCCACAAGTACCACTATGCTGCCCATGGCGATATGCTAGCTTGGATAAACTTCTTCTCCTTCAATTCCTCTATGTGCTGATATACCTTGACCTGCTCCGAATCCGCCATTCTGTAAACCCAATCTGATATCGGTTTAGTTCCAGGTACCACTTCTATACTGAACTCAATATCTCTAACCGGTGGTAGACCGGGAAGTTCTTTGGGAAATACGTCCAGAAACTCTTCGACTACCTTCGGAACCTGAACTCTTCCATTGCCGTTACTACTCCCTGCTCTTGTTGAGTTGTCTCTGATCTGACTAAGGTGAATCTCTTCATGCCTGGAATATCAAAAGATACACTCCCACTACGACAATCTATTATCGCATGACTGCCTTTTAGCCAGTCCATGCCTAAGATAACGTCGAAATTTCCAACAGAAAATTCTATCAACTGGGCGGGTAAGGAATGCCCGTAAACTACAACACTACATGCTAGAATAACTCGACTAACCCCTACGAGCCCATTGCCAGTGAGTATATTCAACCTTCCTGGCAATGCCTCGAACTCCATTCCTAGCCGTGTCACAAATTGTGCAGATATAAATGAGTGTGATGCTTCCGAATCAAACAATGCTACTGCGGGATATGAGACGACGAGAATGTTACCTGCCATAACATCTTCCTATGCTAATTTATCTTCCAAGGACAGAGTGAATGCCTGCCCTCGATCTCCTTGCTGGTTCCCATGTTGCGGCCTAGCCTGGTGCTGCTGCTGGCCCCTTTCTTGATGATGCTGGGGTGGTCTATGCTGGTGTTGCTGCATCGGCGGTCCCTGCTGCCAAAACATCTGAGCCTACGGCATTAACGGGCGTTGTGCCAACGGTCTTACTGCTACCGCTGGTCCTCGATACTGTCCTGCTGCTGGTGCTGGCAGATCAGAAAATTGCTGCACTGGTCCTCCTGACCTCGAATTCATGGAACATGTGGTAACCCGATGATCTGGATTTTCATATATCAAACACAGTCCGTTCAATGCCCGACACACATCTCTAGCGTGCCCTATCTTTTCATAATAAGTGCAGCCCGCTGGGGGTTGCTGGTTCTTCCTTGGTTGTTGTTGTTGCTGCCTGGGTGGTGGTGCTGGCCCTCGTATCGCCACATCGTAGATACGAATGCCAGGGGATGGTGCTGTTGCCCGGGGCGCTACTCTCCCTCCTCCTTCCATATGACTGTAGGATCTCTTCTGACCCCCAGTCTTTGCCGCGATCGTCTGAATGGTGATCTCATGCCTTCGAGTTGCCGTCAATACTTCGTCAAAAGTCTGGTAATTGTGCCCCTCTTTTAATTGCAAGAGCTCAAAATGAAACCCTTGCTGGAACCTCATCGCCCTCTGGCGCTCCGTCGCTACCATCTCTGGGGCAAACCTACTCAATCTGCAGAACACTGCTGCATAAGCATCTACCGTCATACCGGCCTGCTTGAGGTTGATAAACTTCTGTTGTAGCTCAAATTGTGCCACAACTCCATAGTACTTGGTCTTGAAACTTGCTGTAAAATCGTTCTAAGTAACGGGTCGTTTGATACCTACTTCCTCTGATTCCCACCAATCTCGTACGAGATCCTGAAGTAACAACTTCACCTGATCCACACGTTCTTCTGCCGGCACCTTAGCGGCTGTCAGAATAGCCTCAATATCCTTAAGTCGTGCATCTGCTGAGATAGCGTCCTCCGTGCCTTCAAAACGGCGGGTGTTGTACTTTCAAAACCTGGCTGATGCTCCTGAATCTGGCCTCGCCCCTCTTTCCAGTGCTGTTTGTAACCCTTAGTTGAGTAGTACATTCTGCTCTTGCAACTGAGCGTACATGTGCTGCTGGGCTAACATCTGATGTTGTTGAGTAGCCATCATTCCTCTCATAATCTCCAGAAGGGCCGGGATGTCCACTTCCACAGAGGTAGGCAGAACTATGGGTGGTGTAGGAACCTCCGGATACTGCGGTCCAACAGCTGGTTCCACTATCACTTCTTCTTGAATAGTCTCTTGGGGTAGTACTGGCCCTTGTTGCTGACCAACATGGTCAGGTTGTCCACGCTGCCCTTTTTGTTGTTGTCCAGTCCTGACAGATGCGGACAAGGTGCCCCTAAGAAAAGGGACAAGAGAACAATCAAACGATCGTACTGGAAAGATCAATGAAGTCAAAAGATACTAGAATGTCAAGCTAGAGTTGAGAACAACGAATCGCGAGATCAAGGGGGAACATGTGTGATTGAGACATTCTATAAATCAAAACACCCCACAAGTCTGAAATCAGACCTGCATGGGCCACCACTAAAACCTTGTCATGCCCCAGAACCATAATACTGGAGGGCAGGGTAATGACTCAGCCAGCTACGTATTACGGGTAGATGAATACTGAATAATACGATCAATGCTGTCTAAAAGACGAGGGGGTGCATACTATACGAAAGTCTTACTATGGTCACTTCACATCTATTGTCTCAATCATTCAAACAAGAAACAGAAATAGAGGACATGTAAGATAAAGCAGTAAGGCGTCCCAAACGCTCAGTCGATATATTTTTTATATTTGGCTTTAAAAAACATAGCCAGATGATGTAGCAAAGTATACACAATTGTTATCAGCAGCAGTCTGACTTAATTACAATTATATAAAAGTAAGTACAGGACAATTCGACTAACATGTCGGTGCCAAACGGCAAGGTAAAAAGTAGATAACAAAACGAACGGGGAAGTAAGAAACCCACTCGAGTCCTCCTGCGATCATCCCTCTAGAGTTGACCATCTTGGAGGTAGAAGTAAGGTGGGTCCTCGGGGACCGGCTCTAAATCTGGCCATACAAAACCAGAGAGGTTAGACCTCTAATAGCAAGTACCGCAAAGAAGCACGATATGAGGAATAAAACCAGTAATAGAAAATATGGTAAATAGATCTCTACTGGCTACTGGGATTCACATCACATCACGACACTTTGAGCCAACTTCCCAACCAAACAAGGACAGAAGTTGACCCGTCATGTCCTGACATTCCGACCATCTCAGTTAGTCATCAGAGTAGGGACGGTACACAAAAAAATCAATTTAAACGGCCATGTAACTACTACGGCTTGCTATTGTGAGTTCCAAGTTATCCTAGAATTATGCAATAGGGATTCCTCAGTTCTTACTATGTACAAGCACGGCTTGTTTACCCAGTCAATCAATTGTGCCAATCATGAATTAGACGAGTCCCAGCGGGACACCCGTCATCAATATACAATATATAATAAATAATATAACCAGATACCTATCCCTGCCCGTATGGCAGATTTGCAGTATCTATGGGGACCAGCCGGCCTGTCGGACACTACTAGTCCCAAGAGGGCTGTCATGTAAGAACTCGAGAATCCATTCTCTCCATGCAATCATTATTTTATTTAACTTAATAGCCCCTATGTTGATTGAAATCCCATGCCGTGGATCATGGTCATTCAGAATGAGTACTTGTGTACGAGGTATGATATGCACAACTCTACAACGATACCCGTGCGGTTAGGTTATAGGTCTTACATAGCGTAATGCAACAGTCAAAACTAACCACAGAATAATCATGCCTTGATCATAAAGTATACATGCTGCTATTGTAGAAAATAAATAAATAAATAAATTGAAGCCTGTATGTGCCTGTATGCCAATATTCGGGATTAGCCAGTCGATTTTAATAGTTCATAATATGAACGTGTCTCATTCATTCAATTCAATAAGATGACTAACCAGTATCTTAGTTCCAGTTAGGAACGCATGATCAATTATTAATAACAATCAATGTTAATTAATGTCAAGATAACAATTAATGTTAATTCAGGACAAGAAATAGTAAAAAGGCACAATGAATGGCAGTAAATGGATGCCCATCTATGTGGCTAGATAAGTCAGGATCCTTATGCGACCAAAATCGAATCAGGATCCCATGCCTTATGCGGCCAAGTCAATCATGTAATAAGGCCAAACGGCCATAAGGAGCTGGGTCTCATGCAGCTAAATCAACAGGAGCTTATGCGTCCAAAAATAATCCTGAACTTATGCGACCAAAACTAAAGGGGTCTCGTGCGGCTACGGGTAACATGCGCCCATGCGGCCAAAGAAAACTCCATGCGGCTGGGGGATAGCAAGCCCCATGCGGCTCGGAAAGACTTGCGCCCATGCGGCCAGGAATCGCCAGGCCTATGCGGCTTAGATGGACTGAATGTATATGCGGCTGGACGAGTTCATGCGGCCAAGAAACTAATAAATCATGCGGCCGGGAACGGGAAGTTCCATGCCGCCATAGTTAAGTCACGTGCGGCCAAATAGGACTCGGGGCCTTATGCGACCAGGAACGTCAAGCGCTCATGCGACCGAAAAGGAAACGGCGCTTGCGGCTGGAATGGTCCATGCGGCCAGATAGCTTTATGCGGCCGAAACTGCCAAGCGGCTGGAAAATGTATAAGAAGACTTGCCGCATGAAAACTCATGCGGTCAAGTACTATTCTTCTTCTCCACTTTCTGGGAAGAAGAACCATAGGAAGTCATTGCTTCTGAGCTTCATAAATCCTTCATTCCAAGCCCAAATCCGGATTTCCATAGGTTAAAATGGGGTAGAACAAAATTCTCTACAACATGGAACCATCAAAACTTAAAGACAACAAAGTTACTAGATCAAAACCTAAGAAATCCAAAAATGCATAAAACTTAGATCTACAAGAAATGAACCAGGGAAATTGAAAATGTTAAGTACTAAAGAGGCTCAAAATCAAGTAAGGAAGATGATGGAACAATAATAATGGTGATCCATCAAGAAGCAAGTTGGCACTTGCCTTCACGGCTGAGTAGGTGGGGGAGGAGTTATGAGGAAGAAGAAGATTAATGGTGAAGTAATGAAGAGAGAGAAGGGGTGGGCTTTAAATGGAAGGGGTGGTGGTAGGTGGAGGTTTGTTTCGGTTCATGATGAACCAACTTACTAATCCAATCCAAGCCGAACCCAAAGCATAACTAAAGCGGAGTGTAAAAATAGGAAATAAAAGACAGAAATAAAATTGCAGGAAATAAATTAACATAAAATTAAAAGGGTTTAATTACAGAGGAATACATGATAAATATTAAATAAATATGTTCCAGCAGTACATGTATTTAGAATACGTATTCCGGGAACGGAAAGTGACAATGACTTTAGCCACGGTTGGGTTTTGGAGTACAAGACGACTAGGAATCATGGCACGGATAGCATGGTCGTGTGCCTTGACTAGTGTATTAGCTATACCAGGGAAGATCCAGCCATAAGTATGTCAAAACTAGGAAAACCAGGTCAAATTGCGACTTAACCTTTAAAGACATGTTAATTATTTATTAATTATATTATTGACTTGCAGGAGACTCGGTTGTGTCGATTTAGCTCGGACTAGACCCGAACCGAAACCGAGACCATGTAATCTTGTAGTGAGACCAAAGACATCCATATAGATGTACATACTGCATTATTAATTTTGATTGTCCAAATAGGCATTTTATATAAAAAAGATTTATATATATAATATATATATTTTATTGTTATTGAATTGATATTCTATTTTAGAAATAGGATGAACACCAAACTTAGCTACCCTTGTGCAGTTGGCGATAATTAGGCTATACCTGCAATTTCAAATACATCTAGTATTGAATTACTGTATTTTGTTCTCCTACACTTTGTTATTATTATTGTTATAATAATTGATGTGTATATATACGTATATAATTATTATTGGTTATTTTCTATTTTTGATAATAAATGTATTTTATATCTGTGTACATATTGTTATAATAACCATATATTAGAAAGATGTAATATTATGATTTTATAGAAAATTGGAAGCATTATATCATATATATATATATATATTTTATTATATAGGCATATAAATATATATTCAGAATTTATTAATGTATATACATATATACATGTTATATATATATAGGTGTGTATATATGTATATATACATGTATAATAGATAGGAAGTAAAGGTAAATCCGACCCCACACCCCAGGCCGAGACCCCAACTTCCCACAGAGCATCCCAACCCGAGAGAGAGAGAGATGTATATATACATATACATATCGAGGGAGACTGAGAGAGAAAAACTCGAAAACCCTAAACCCTAGCCGCGCCACCACCCCATGTCACCCCGACGACCTTCTCCAGCCCAAGATGCCATCGTGCGCGGCCACAGGTCGGCCAGGCGCACGGGGCAGCACGGCAACAAAAACAGTTCGCAACAACATAGAGGCCGTGCCATAACCTACTTCAAGGTGAGTTTTTGTCCTCCTTACTCCATGAAAGTTTGATCAGTAAATTCCTATAGATAGCATATATGACCCTTTAGTAATCCTAGTAAATAGATTCGGGCATAGTTGAACAACCAGTTCCGAGAATCGATCCAAAAGTCGACGAAAACTGCTCTAATACAGAGCATAAAAATATTTCAAACAGCCCACTTGGGAGGATAATTACTGTCAACCCATTAGGAATTTAAAAAACTAATTGAGGACACTTTTAGACAACATATAGGGCTTCACAACCCTTTTTGTGGCTTTGGATTTCATCGACTATGCGTCAAGAAATCAGAGTTCCAAAACCAAGAAAAATTCATTTTCAAAATTATAAAAACCTTCTATACGATGTGCGTCCTGCAAATCCGGGTGACGTGGTCGCAAACCGAAAACATCAAAAGGTGCGTATCGGCTTCATGGACGTGTGAACTTTGACGGAATTCAAATTGGTTGCGTGTGCGCGACGAATTTGATACGTATCCGTCAAAATTTATCGTATCGGCCTTTGTGAAAATTTCCCAATTACTTTGTACACGTTCGTCAGATCGAGACGATACTTGTGCCAAGAGGACCGTATTATTTTTTTGGTCCTGCATGCCAAGTTTAGTCCGATTCTGAGACAGTTGATCGGATTGCCATTTCGCGGACGGACGATTTTGTGCACGGCCTGCCGGAATCTAACTATGGACATACGGTTGGGTTTGTATCATCAAAACGAATCCGTATACATGTAGTTTGATGACTTTAGAGACCATTAACTCTGGCACACTTTTTGGTGCAAAGCGGGTCCAACGGCGGACACCATTTTGACCCGAAATTATTGTTTTACCCCTGTATCCAGAATTGGACTTAAGGACAGGCAATTTTAAATAATTTGACTATTCTGAGAATGTTGGTAATATTTATTTCAGCATTCGAAGACTTTTGTATGTGTTGACTGTGTGGCTCACTGAGTGGTATGGTATTATCGGTTTCACCAGCTAAGGACATCAGGCAAGTACACTTTCTGATTGCTTTTTGTTTCATAATAGTTTTTATGTTTCATGTTTATACATATTTAGTGCTGCTTGTTGACATGCTCGTCACATAGAGATTAGTATCATGGATTTATTGTACCTCTTGACTGTCATTTACATGGTTACCATGCTTGCGACTTGATTCCATGAGCACTAGCTGGGCGGGGAAATATCTTAGTAGACATGTGGACTACCCAGAAATATCCCCAAAATGTCTATTCTTGACTGATAGCAGCTGCACATGACACGTGCATGGTGCCAGATTTAGCCTCTAGCCGTTCACATGTCGAAACTGATATTTCAAAACACATAGATAGTTGTCTTTTATTTGTTTTCCTGGTTTTCTTCACCGCTTGCCATGACATCAGTTACTTTCTAGTTTCTATTTCCCATATGTTATTTTCATGTCTTGTGAATTCTATTATGTTTTCGATTTATCGTCGATTTATGTGCTTGATCCATTCCTGACTGGAAACCAACATTTTTCAGGTTTAGCCGCGATCACTCTTAGTACTGGGAAGGCATGGATATGCTGAGGTCAATCTAGATAGTTGAATTAGCTATCTTTTCTATTTTTGAGATATTGTATTTTTTAGCAAATGTGAAGTTATGAAACCTTATAATTTGTAAACTTGATTTAATAATGTGAATGAATAATAAATGTATATTTTATGATTTTGAGCATATTGGCTATAACAGTATTCTACTGCCGACTCTGCGGCGTAGGCTGGCTTAGACACGTCTCGTATTCGAAAAGTGGGTGTAGGTCGTGACAAGTTTTTGTGGTGGCCCATGCAGGTCCGTCTTCGCAAATTATATGAACTCATGGTAGTACCATATTATTCGTACTGCTACGAGCCTGCGAGTAGGAAGTGCTCATTCACAACTAGGAGTAAGTCAATTTTTGGAGAATGGTCAGGACTAGGAGTCCCTATTTTAATTTGACCGATTGGGTAGTTAAGGTTGTTACATAGGTCTCATTGAATTCTAAAACTCTATTAGATGACTTTCATATAAGGAGGTACTATTGTAATTTGATACGATGGTATAACCTAAGGTGGATAGATTTATAAGTCTAATTTTTCGACTTTTTGAAAATTTTTTGCTTATTTTATTTTAGTTTTAAGTATTTTCTAGTCAGAGAATAACTTCCATTTCTATTTCTATTTTAAGTATTTTGAAAGAAAGGAGATTGCCAAATTTTAGAAGAGAATTTTTCCTAGGATTAATTGATTATTATCAAGTGTTATGTTTAGATTTAAATTATTGCTATATTATGTTATAAGATATTGCATTTATGATAAATGTACATCTATAAATATTTAAATTACTCTTAACAATATTTTGATATTTGAATCTATTTTAAAGACTAGTTAATAATATAGGATAATATTTTGTGATTGATTTAGAATAAGGTTGGATCAAACCCAGTTTAATTCAAGGGAGGTTTTGTTTCATAGATTTGATCCTTCCTATTCAGGGCTTCCCATCTCCTATATATAGGGGAGGCTTCCCTTTGTTTTCTCCCTAATCCTTTTCCCAAAATTTTGAAAATATTCTCTTTATTTATTTGAATTAAAATATAATTTTTGGAATCTTATAAATATTTAAGGATGCCTTAGTCATGGTTAAATTTTGGAGTGCCAAATGACTAGAAATAATGGCACGAATAGTACAACGACGTGCTTTGACTAGTGTTCTAGCCATGGTAGAGAAGGCCGAGTCATAGGTATATACTAACTAGGAAAACTAGGCCAAATCGTGACATAACCCTAGGAATAATTTAATTACTTATTATTAAGATTATTGGCATTTAGAAGACCCGGTTGTTCCAAACTAGCCCGAACTCAACCCAAGTCTTGGTGGTCATGTAGTGCGACCAACGTCGTCCATGTAGATATATAGATGTGTATATATATTGTAGTCCATTTCTAGTATTGTGAACAGTTTCTATAAATTATATATTGAATATAATATATGTATTATTGCTATTTATATTTATATTTTTCATGGAAATAGGATAACCTTCTCTTAGAATGATATTTTAGGATTTTTGGGATTTACTTAGGCTATACATATATATATTTGTGTATAATTATATTCATAATAGGTAGACATAGTACTTTATACATATTTTCCCTCGATCTTGAATATTAGAGAAATACAAATTTAAGTTTATATTTCTTTTACCTTCGGTCATTTTCTTCCTAATCATGATCATTTATACAACTTCATCTTATGCCTTTTCTAAACATCGCCATATCATAAGTTCGTATCACTTATATTCTTTTCCTTGGACCTAAGGAATTATTTTAAAATAACTTCTCACTCAATTGTCTATTAATCTCGAGTTCAATTTTCAGATTCAAAAGTTTCCTCTCAATCGGTGAATATTGAATATCCGTGAAATAAGGATTATAAGATTTTTTTTACTTATTTTGACTTCGATAATTATCCTTCCTAATCAATTATTTTTCTTTTCAAGAAGTTGACCTTATATTTGAAGAACATGTACTTACACTTTTCTATCTTTATCAACTTGTATGATATTTTAAACTCCTTTGATATTCTTGGAGATATAGTTGGAATAATTTTGATGACTTGCGATGACAGGACAGCAGCACACTGTCGTCACTTATTTGAATTATCGAGACTACGGGATCACTACAGCCAGCAGCGCACTGGCGTGGCATGACCCCTAAGTTAAAATAATTTCAAGTAAGCGTGGGTGATCGAACATTATTAAAATTATGTCTTGGTCGTCTTATTTCATTCTTGAGTTGTCATGTCAAGATTAGATAGAGTTGAATAGGGTATTTGTTACCGCAACATAGCTTGAGTTGTGGAACCAAGGGTTTAATGCAGCTAACTGTACACTGGCGAGGCATAAATTCTCGGTAAAATGACTTCGATCGTGTTTACGAGTTTTGAATACCATAGAGACTATGTCTTATTGGCATATAACTATTAAGTTTTCAAACTTATTTGCTTATTCCTAGTCACAATCTTCTCAATAAACCGATAATTCTCCCTTCCTTTCTTATCCTTCTATTTTTCAGATTGTCATCTTTTAATATAATTTTGACTGGATTCCTAAACCTATATAGATTTTGATTCTAAACTCGTGCCTAAATAATTGTGGATAAATATTTTAAGCATTTTTGGATTTGATCTTCCTTGAACAATTTCGATTATGACTAGACTCTTTTTATTATATTTTGATCGAGTCAATTCATATCCTTTCCTGGGTTTGATTCTGTGATCGTGCCTACACAATCGTTTGTGTTAGAACAATTTCGATTGGATCATCCTTAAATACTTTTTGATCATGACCAAACTATTCGATTATATTTTGATCGTGCCAATTTGCCTGTCATCCTAGAATTCAATTCCATGATCGTGCCTAAATAATTTTGTTCAACTAGTTGTTCGTACCAAGATGATTTTAATTTTGATCGATCTTACACCATTTTATCAAGAATAAATCATAACCGTGTCTATTATTTCAACTAAATCATAGCTAAGGTTATACTTTTATTCCAACTACGGTCATGACTATTTTGATCATGATCATGCTCGTGCCGACTTTCTATTTTTACCCTGCTTGGATGACTTGTACGATTAGCCTTGATCGTGACTGCATCTTAAATGCAACTAAAATCCTATTTAGATTTCATCGAGAACTTTGGCCATTCCTTAAAAAGCTGGTAATGACTCAACTATGCTGACCATAGATTGGTCGTGCCCAACCATTTCACTCTTGATCGTTCTTAAAAATATTTGCTTGTCAACTAGACCATTTGACCGAATACTGGTCGTACCAAATCTCACACTCCTTTTGTTTATTATCTTTATCATTTTTACGCATGACTAATTAGATCATGAATCATATCACTCCCTTGATTATACCATTCGTAGTTTTATTTATATCAATTAAAAATTTAGTTTCTTAATTATTCTTCATAGTCGCGCCTAATCGTGCTCTTTGAAATTTTGAAGACGAAATATTCTAAGGTGGAACTACAACAAAAAGGCCTATTAATAATGCTCGACAAGACGTATTGATGACGTCTGATACCTAAGCGTTATCAAAGTTCGAAATAGCTTTTTTCTATGACGGGTTGGGCTAATTCTGGACTTTTTATGACGGTTATAAAACAAAACGTCACTAATATTTTAGAGCGGTGGCAAACTTGTAATATTTTTTAAGTTCAATTTTTGGCAAAATCCTCCTACACCCCGTGCGCGCTTCAACAAAATTTTTTCTCTCCCCCAATTCTGGTCGGTCTCCTCCTTCTCCTCCTTTCTCCTCACTTCTCTCCCCCAACTCCAAAATCCTAACCCTAGAGCCCGTTCTTCTCCCCCAATTCTGGTCGGTCTTCTCCTTCACCCTCCTCTCCTCCTCTTCTTCTCCTTCTTTTCTCCAACTCCAAAACCCTAACCCTAGAGCCCGTTCTTTTTTTTTCTTGTTCTTGCGTGTGCGTTTGGGATCTCTCAGTTTCCCAAAAGTGGCGCCTTTTGGTGTTTTCTGACCGACTTGCTCACTCGGAACGACGTGGGTCACTTCTCCTCCAGCCCAGATCCCTTTTTTTAGGGTTTCTGAGCCGACCCACTTCGTTTCTGCTCCTATTCTCTCGATTTGTTCATTAAAGGAGCCAGCTTTGGGCGATGGATGACGGCTCCAATACCGGTGCTGTGTTATTCAGCGACGAGGAGGTGAGCGAGATCGACGGATCAAGAAAGGAGCCGACTTTCTGGAAGTCATGTGCGGCTGCACCAGCCGCAGGTACGGGGACGCCGTCGGGAGGCTCCGCGTGGACGCCTCCGGCGAGCTCGAGATCAGCTGCGAATGCACTCCCGGCTGCGACGAAGGTCGGTTCTCATCCAAAGCTTTGTTTCTTCTTCTTCTTTTGTACAATTTTTGATGTGCTTCTTGTTTCGTGCACACACGATGCTTGATCTTGAGCACTAGAGTTGGTTAATTTTATACATGAGCTATGCACAAGTTTCTTGTTCCTCTTTACTGAAGGAGTAGAAGTAAGCTTTAGGTGGAGCACACGTAACTTCTCTATATAAATTAATGGATTTAAGTACATAAATGAGCAAGATCATTCCCTTTGGTATTTGTTGTTTATTAGATTCGTGGAGGAAAGTTGGTTGAAATAGAGAAGAGGATGAAAGAGGAGGGACACTAGAACTAGGGTTTTATCTCATTAATTCAACATAACTAGACTTATACATGAATTTATATAGAAATATGATCCGACTCCTATGATTCGACTCCTCCAGGATTCCGAACTTTCGGATTGAATTGCTTAGTTATATAGTATCAGTGAAACACCACACCTGGTTGAAACTTTTGACCAACGTTCAATTGGATGTCAACAAAACAGTATTTGGTTCGAATCTGATTTTGACTGGTCGGGGTTTCAACCAGGCGCCTAAACTCTTTAGCCTCTGAGCTCTTCTTTTTGTCGAGTCAAATAACTTATTTGGCTTATAAAGTTTTTAATGTAAGCTATAATTCTATGATGAAATACTATTTCTCTTTCTGTTACCACTAATCTGGTGTCTAATTGTGCTACCTACAAATTTTTCTCACCGGTATGCCTGGTTCCAAATGTAAAGCAGTATTGTAATATATTTTTTTTGCCAGTCTCAAATGTATATGATGTAGCCCAAGTTTTTCCTACATGATATATATATATATATATATATATATATATATATATATATATGCAGTATATGCTTGTTAAGTTGAAGCAAGCTGCAAAATGGAATGTCGAGTTACTCTGGTTCATGAGTTATGCTGCAGAACTAAAATACATCATTGAGTAGGTTGGCATATTATTATTTTTTTTGATGAACCTGTGCTCTTGTCAAAAGCATTAGTTACAGCTAGTTCCATGTGAATTCTTCAGACTTTTTCATTAGTGGAGGCCCTGTTTGTTTGCAGATTTTGTTTCTTCAAGTCTCTGGCAAATTTAGCCACAGTTCAATAATTATCGATTCAAATTTGGAGCGGTAAAGCTTCGATCACTACTATTATTCAACCTGGCTTGATAATTGGTCAAACTATTATGTATGCTCAAATACTCTTTGTAATTGTTGCCTTCTATGTAAATGATTTTACCTATTTTAATTTATGAATGATTCTTGTGTACTATGTTTGCAAAGTTAAAAACTGAAAGCATGTTCTGCAGAGGGTTCACAGGATCACAAACAAGGGCTAAAGATAGTAACTGTGGTCACTAACATCAAAAATGAAGATATTATAAAATTTTAACTAGAAAAAATGGTGCTATGCACTCAGCAATGGCTCTCACTCTCAGACTGGTGGATCTTTAACAAAAGTGGTAAATGTTTTTGCAGGTAAGCACACACCCAGCATGCATGTTGGTGACTGATATATCCAAGTCATATCCAATTGGTACTGCTCTCATTCACAATTTCTCACTGGTTCTATTTCTAACAGTGTTATTGGAGAAATTGGTAGTCACTGATTATTCCAGTAAAATAGAAATATGAAATCCAAATTCTACACTTGATAATTTATTCAAGAGGGTTCGGTTATTATGAGTGGCTCACACACACATATATACAGGAAGAGGACCAATAACAACTTGTTGGGTAACAACGCAAATTAACTTTTTATTTAATGCATGGTTGTACTTATAATTTTTCGTCCCCTTACTTTATGTGTGTGTGAGCCACACACCTGAACCGAACCTATTCAAGAGGTAAAAACCAACACTGCAAAATAGTCGACATTAGCATCTTGGATACAATTTTTGGAATTAGCATATGCCAGTGAGAAGAACAAAGAACAGCTGGCATATCTCTATATGATTATGACTATAAAACATGAACAATTCAGATGTATGATAGTGTTGTCTAAGACCCTATGTCATTAATGTGTAGTTTATGTTTGAATAAGCATATTTGTGGAGATATTGCATCTATATAGGACTTGCTCATATGTTTTTATATGCCATGTATATGCTTTTAGGAAATTTTATTTACCAGTTCAGTTTTCCTGAAATGTAATTAGCATTATTAGCATGCACTTTGGTGTTAACTTGGTGGCTCATCAATGTGCAGAAGTTGCTCATACTTTTGAGTTGTAACCCTTTCAACAAAGTTTCAAGTAGCTACCTCGTCTTCTATCATGCCTCACATTTGATTGCATTCTTTGAGTGGCCTGTTTCTTTCACTCTTTGAGTGGATTGTTTATTACTATAGGTAGGTATTTTAATGCATTCTTAGATTCAATGTGTATGAAAGTATTTTATTACTGCATGATCCTTAATTGCTAGTTTCTTGTTGGAAACTTGGTACCAACTCTTAAGACATGAGGTGGTCTTTTGGTAATATTTTTTTTTATCTTTTTCAGGGTTTTGCTACGTGATGCCGACAGTTTTGATGTGCTCAAAGTTGAAGCCAATGTACTAATAGTTTTGAGGGTCTACTTACTAGTAGTAGTTGTAAATATATGTATTTGGATGTCCTATTTTGAAAAAATGTAATGAAGATGATGATATATATTATGTATATATTTGTAAATGGATTAAATGGTACTCTATAACATTTAGATGTTTTCTTGCGAATATGGTTCAAAATGAATGTTTTGAAATTGAATTGAGCGACATTGGGCATTGATCTATAATTTTTTGGAAAGTAATATATAAATGTGCAGAATTGAGCGTTATGAATGTCCTGAATTGAGTCTGTACAGATTATCTATTCATAACGCTTTCAAACTACGCTGAAAATAAGTGTAGCAGAAACTCATCATATTCCTGACGTTTTTATTTATGACGTTTTTAAAAAACATTTATAACACCCGTTTTCATCACGCTTGCTTTAGAAAAAAGCGTCATGGTTTGTCATTAATGACGGTTTTTAGTCGTCATTAAAAGGTATTTATGTTGTAGTGTGGGTAGAATTGTAAACCCACATCCCCGCTTTCAAAATTTTTATTTTGTTTTATTTTAATAAATTTTAGTTAGAAAATAGATTTTATTTGTAACCACTATCGAATATATTCTGATGACAACATAATTTTTGTCAAACTATTTTGGATTTAGAATTTATAAAATATCGTTTAAATTACTTGCTAATACTAATTATCAATTAAATTCATTTTGTTATATTATAATTAGTTTGATCCAGTCTTGGACTAACCAAGATATGTACTGTATAATATGCAAAATATTTTCCAAGCCACTTGATAAACATATTATCTATTTAAATTATTATTGTATTATATTTAGACTCGATCAAATGCATTTTTTAATATTTTAATAAAATCTTGAATTATTATGGCGAGGGCGCGGGGGACCGTCGCCTGGAGTGCTAGGGTCCCCTGAGGGTGGTTTGGTTCAGGGGACCTCTGCGGGCGCCCAAAATTTTGTCTATTTTGGATGCCCCTGATTGGTATCGTTTTGTGTAGTGGCCACGTCCAGGGCTTTTATGGGCCAATATATGTCACTTTTGTTCAATATATATATATATATATATATATATATATATATATATATATATATATATATATATATATAAATATATATATATATATATATATATAATTTGGTCCCTCATCAAATTAGATTTATCTCATATTATTTTCATGACAATTATATCCTTAAGCTAATTTTTTAAATAGACCAATATAATTTGGCTTAATTATTTAGATAGCCCAACACAATTAATTTTACATGTATGGCCCCTATTTATTGAATAATTCCAACAATCGGTATAGCAGGCGATGGTTGCTAGCACTACGCTATGTCGATTGATGATATATGTCAATGTATATACGGTATCTAGCCAAGGGCTGTGTCAGATATTACTGTTGAGCTTGTCCTACCCATACGTTCCAAAATTATCCTCAAATACATTCACATTGATGGTTAGTACACCTTTATATTTATAGTATTCACTTTATGGCATGTATTTTGTATCTTGTTATGTTACTCTGAGGACCTAGTTCCCTGCCAAATTGTAGAGTTGGTTGATATGGTGACTTGCTGGAGCAGATGATGGGAACGTCGAATATTCAGGTATATTGTAGCTAGATGTTTATCTTTATTTGTTAATCTATTATCCTTCTATTGCGTGTTACCAACTATTGCAGTCTACTTTTGCAAGCTCACTTTTCTTCGAGTATGCTCAGACATGTGTATAATAGGGCGGCCGACTATAGTACATGATGTCCATTCTTACTCTATTTACTTATTTGTAGATTAAGAGTAGTTGACATAGCATATGCTTAGTATATTTTTACACCGTAGTACGTCTAGGTATGCCTATTAAATTGGAGAACATATTCCAGAACGTATTAGCTGGCATCGCCTCGTCCAAGTTCCTAGAAATTTTGGAACTGGGGCGTGACATTTAGGAATACCCAATCCAACTCCATTGGAATATTCTTAATATATATATAGAAATACCCAATCCAAATCTATTGGAATATTTTTATTATATATAGGTGTAACTACCTGTTTTCAAAATCAAGGTTAATTTTGTCATTTTTAGTTTTCCATAATTTTGGTAAATTTTAAATCATTTAATACTATTTTAATTGGTGTATTATGATTTTGTTGTTTTGTTAGTACAACCCTAGAAACTATTTAGCATAGAGACTAACCATGACCACGGAGACCTAACCAAGTGTTTAGATTAGCAAATTTCCATTTTCTAGACTAAGGGTATTTTGGTCATTTGGTGACTTTTGAATTATTACAGATTTTGGCCTTTTAGTAATATGCTAATTGATAGTTAGGGCCTTAACCTAGAATTTCCCTAATCTAGAGGTTAACCATGGGCCTAGAGATTAGGTTAGAAATATCCATTACATGACAAGGTTAGTAATATGTAGATATTTCATAGTAGGATATTTACCTTTAGGATATTTGTGAAAAGAAAGCATAGAACCAATAGGAAGGCTTGGAATTGGGTGGAATGATCTTAGCCACTCATCTATACCTAAACAAACCCTAATTCCCTTAGATGACCAGCCATCAAGTGCCTCCCTTCCTATAAAGGATCCTTGAGAAGGCCTTTGCCTCTTTTTACAGTTTCTTGAAACCCTACTTTGTTCTTCCCTAATCTCCTCCCATAATATCCAAATTGAGCACAAATTGAGTCAAATCAATTGCATCATCATCCCCAATAGTATAAGAGACTTGTGGAGGCTTGCTAGCATGGTTTGAGGACGTTTAAACCGTAGTAAATCGAGGAAGACGTCGAATCGAGGCTCTTTACATTGAGTTTGAACACTCAATAGGTAAAACCTTATAAACCCTAATAAATTTCTGATATCTTCCCATAGATGCATTCATTTAGGGTTCTCCTATGTGTAGCCCAAGTTTGGTAGGAAATCATGTCCATTTCGTGTCCGTATCGGACACGTATCGGTGTATTTAATTGGGTGTTCGACGAAATGCCTCTTAGAACTTTTTGGTCTTGGTTTTCAAAACAAATTATATATTTTGGTAGCTAATCATATGTAGATTATGTATGTATGTGACTGAGCATGATTTGGGTTGGTTTTCGTATCCAAAATTGGACAAACACACACGTACGAGGACACCGTGCACTGTCTTGCTGCTCGGGGTCGACACAGGATACGACACGGCGACTCAGGTCCTGATTTTTGGTGGACACGGGGGCCTAGTGACTGACACAACCCACACGAAATTTGGGGGGATTTTGTCAAGCGGATTGGGAGAAATCCCACCCATACTGAAATTTCAAACACACACCCACACGCAAAATTATTCAATGATACGGTGTCCGTATCGAATGTACGTGTGTCGTGGATATATTGCAGACACTCGAGCATGTACCCCTACCCTAGGCGTACACGTGTGCACGGCCAGGTGTCTCCACGTGGCCTGTGTCGTGTACTGGACACACGTGCACGCGTGTACGATACAGCCTGTGCACAGCGTGTCTGTACGTGTTTTGAGACGTGGACACGCCGTATCCGGCTCTAGGGTGACATGAAAGGCTTCCTGGAACATGAGCCCAGGTGGGGGATCATTTACCAACCATTAATTTAGAATGTTATCATGATTTGATTTTCAAATTTGCATTTTCCCTAAGCTCACTGATACATGTGTTCTGTTCGAATTCTGAAGTTTGATTTCTATTTAAACTGAATTTTTGATATTTAATTACCCTGTTTAATTCATATACATATATATTAGATTACCTAGATGTTGGGTTCAAAGATTAGCTAGGGATTCAAGGATCCGATTTGGTTTTGAACTATGAGTTAGCTGTTAACAGTTAACTGATGTATATATGTAACTGTCAATGCCCTTGTTAAACTGTTTTGAATTCCTGAATATAAATGAGTATCAAACCTATTTACCATGATTCAAATCGACATATTAACTCATCTACATGTGTAATAAGTTACTTTAATGTGGGTTTATGATAGGTGTTAGGTTTTAGATTTCAAAATGGATTTTAAATGTTTGAACTGATTAATGATAACTGTCAAATTCATTTCCCATTTGTTTATGATACCATTCACTGATTTCTCATTTTTCTGAGCTTTAGTCATATTTAAACTGTTGATTGCATGATCGGTTTGGGAATAACACAGGGAATCTTGAATGTTGAACTGTGAATTCCAAACTGTCATTTTGTTCTCTTTCCTGAGAACTATAACCCGAGATTTATGAACACTGAAATTCAATTTTTCGTAAACATATACCCTATCTAACTGTTCCTTTGGTGCACCACATTATGTTCACACTCTAGTCTAGGTTGCCCACCCTAAAAATCTGATTTCCTGTCAACCTATTGTCACTCACATTCTCATGGCAGACACACAAACTGTCATCTACACCCCCACACACACTTGTCACATACACACTCTACTACCATGTTGTATACACACATACATTATACATTATCACTTGTTTCTCAGGTTTTCCGAGAAACTTATTGCTGCGATTATCCACACACTACATTGCCTTTCCTTCCTTCCTTTCCCAGTTGTTTCATTCCTTTTAATATCATATATAATCATATGCATTAGTATTGATACCTATATGTTTTCTACTTGCTATCTATATTGTGTCTAATATATGTGTTCCTTGTGACTGTGAGATGGTTTCAGTATGAGATATAGGTATAGGCTAGTATCCCTTTGGTTGTGAGATAGGTTGTTGTGATATTGTGTTTTTGTATTAGGACTTTGTAGGTAGGCTTGTTAGATAGGTTTTGTTTATGGGTTAGGCTTATGTGGTTAGTGTCTTGGTATAGGTTGAGAGTTAGTTGGACTTTGAGTATAGTGTTAGCCTATTGGTTGCATGGGTTAGATAGCTTAGAGTAGATTTCTATTAGACTATGATTGTGGTTTAGGTTTAGAGTTGACCTTAAGGTTGACCAATAGTTTAAGGTTGACTTTATTTGACTCAACAATTGACCAAATCCTAAAAATTGACCTAGTTTGACTAAATTGACTTGTTGACTATGGTTTGACCAACCCATAGATGTTAGTTGACTAGCTGACCTAGATAGTTGACCAGTTTGACCTAGTTGACTAGACTATTGACTTGGGTTGACCCAGAGTTGACTATAAGTAGACTTGACCTAGAAATAGATACACTAGGCCTATTTAGACTTGTAAACCATAGTTTGACTCTTAGTTGACCTAGTTGACCTAGACAGTTGACCAGGTTTGACTTATAATTGACTTTGACCTATATTTGACTTAGAATCATGTAGATTACATCGTAAACTTCATTTACCTTGTTTAAACACATTATAACATGTACTGCTCTATTTAGGACATTGTGACTCTGGTGCAGACATCTGATATTACACTACTCTTTTTAGAGTACCAGGCGAGTACATTCTCTGATAATATTTCTGTTTTATGATATCGTCTATGTTTATTGTATTTAGTGTAGATATCCTTGTTCTCTTGACACATTGTTCACACGGATTGGTATTGTCTGGATCCCGTCATGAGATATTATTCCTTGTATTTCTTGGTATATCATGAGCAAGTCGTTCCTAGTTCCTTGTGCATTGTATAGACAGGATTCCTACGAAGGCTAGCTACCTTCTCATAGAATCACGTGTCATGACGTGTCATGGTTGGATCCACTATATTAGTCAGGGATGGGGGTGTTAGCGTAGATATGTGATCAATACCGTATAGTACCAGCATTGTATCACCATTGTATCACCATTGTATCCTCACTGTATAGTGTTAATCATACACTCACGTATGATTAGCCAGGCCAAACATTGTATCAAGTTCTAAGCCGATCACATATTGAAACTAGTGTTAAACTCACATAGATAGCAGTTCCAGATTTTCATACATGTTATACACTGTTCTCTTGCCTTATCTCATTACAGTTTTGATATACCCTATCAGGATGCATGTACGCTCCACTTTACCTAGTATATTCTCTCTATCTATTGCTATATTTTTAATATTGTATAACTAGAACTGTTGTTTGAGATTTTGTACTCGTTTCCGTCCTGACTGGACCTGTTGAAAATATTACAGATGATGAGGCGGAGTGCCCTACCTATTACGGTCCTCATGACATGGTTGGTATAGAGTTGGATACCTTAGTGCAGCAGGGGCTAGCTCTAGCAGATGAGGCCTTGGAATAGTTTAGCTGGTTCTAGTATAATACTGGACTCTGTCTGCTGATTACCTTGGCTTGTTATTATTTATTAGTTGTTTGTATTGAGATTGTTGACTCAGAGATTTTGGATTCGTATTATTCTCTGTTGGATTTTCAGGATGATATTTATAAATCTTGTTGTCTTTATCTTTCAGTATTATTATCGTCATTCTTAGAGTTTGTGATTGAGTATATTATATTGTCATTGCTTGTCCTCCGTTCGGAGTTGACCATTCTTGACAGGGTTTGATATTATACTATTGATAGATAGTAGACCTAGACAGCGTTCTACGCGATTTCTACGGCGTAGGCTGGGATGCTGTTACGCATTCGTACCCTTACCTCAAGTGCGGGTCATGACACGTTTTTAGTGGTGGCCCATGCAGGTCAGAAGTCGCAATTAGTGCGATGTCATAGTGGTGCTCGACTTAGAGTGCTACTACGAGCCTGCTATTGTTTTAGAAGATATAGGCTATAGGCTAAGGGTACTCAATCACAATTAAGAAACTTCCAATTGCTTCTATACAACTGTCCTTTCTTGATGCTGATTACTTGTACTCTAAATTGTCCTCCTTTGATATGATCTATCTTGTGCCATATTGACTTCTTTCTTTCGATCTATCTTCAGGATGGTGACGAGTCGATCTCAGTATTTAGAGCCTGTGGATGCTGAGAGGTCCGCCACATCTCGCGAACCTGAGCCAGTCACTTCTTATGTAGTCATTGCATCTACAGCAGCAGTCGGAGGCGCTCCTCTACCAGTTACGAGGACTGTCCCGGAGGTCGATGCGGCAGGAGCAGTCGTGGGTATTCTTTCTCCTGTACATCGGACTCCTCCGTATGTAGCCGAGGTTCTGTCTCCTCCGCCTCCACTACCTACCGATTTGGGCAGATGTTTGCCTTCCTTCGGCAGATGATGGAGGCCCAGCGAGTCTAGACTGAGGCTCAGCAGAGGTAGACAAACGCGACGTATCAGGACGTGAGGGATGCACACTAGTTGGCTCTAGCAGCCGTGGAGAAGAGGACTCCGCATCAGAAAGCCCATCCAAGGCCGGGCAATATCCAGGACTTCAAGAAATTGGGGCCTCGTGACTTTAGCGGGACTGAGGGCGTAGTATATGCTGACGACTAGATCGAGGACATCGAGCGTCAGATGAGGGCTTCCCGCCTAGCAGACGACATGAAGGTCGAGGCGGTGGGGCTACAGTTGTTAGACATTGCTCGCACCTAGTTTAGGAACGAGCCAGACCTTACTGGGGAGGGCCATACCTGGGCCGAGTTCAAGGTCCTCTTCAAGGGGAAGTTCTTTTCTCCTACAGATAAGATCGACTTGGCGAGGCAGTTTCAGCACCTCCAGCAGGGAGGTTTGTCTGTAATGGAGTACGCTACGAAGTTCGGCAGACTGAGCCGATATGCAGAGTACATGGTGCATGGGCCGGAGATCAGGGCGAACCACTTTAGAGAGGGATTGATCTGGGATATCAAGATCCTTATTTCCTCTTTCTATGCGACCTATACCGAGATCTTTGCGAAGGCTCGCAAGGTAGAGAGGCAGTGGGGCCTGAAGCCCAAGAGGGACCGTGATCTGTTTTCGGGGACTACTAGCAGCGCGGGGGCTGCTAAGCATCCTCAACTCCAGCATCATGCTATTCCGCAACGCCCGGAGCAGATTCCTGCTCCGGTTAGGGCACCAGTTCAGCAGGTGCCCCGGCAACAGCTGTAGGACCGTTGAGCACCTCTAGAGGGGGGGTGAATAGAGTGTGTGTGTGCAGCGGAAAATAATCACCAATTAAAAATTAAACTATGGCAGTGATATAAGAGACAGTAAATAAAGATAGAGAATTCAAACTCAGTGACACAGCGATGTATACTGGTATCCCTCTGAGAGGACTAATCCAGTCTCGAGTACTCTTGTTCAATGTTAATCCACTATGGCACAAGCTTTAACTGAGAGCTTGCAGTCTCTTACAACACCGTGCTTGGTGACAAGCGCACGACCAGCTTCACAACACCGTGCTTGGTAACGAGCGTACGACCAGCTCCACAACAGGAAAGGTTGTTGAACATGAACGACCTCTTTACAACTCTTGGAATACCAAAAGACTCTAAATCAACTCTGATAGTACTGGCTTTTGGCTAAGAGATGTATAGGTATGATTTGAAAATCTTAGATCGTTTGAAAACACTTGAGTAGTAGAGAAGAGAGAATGAAGAATGAATGAGTGATTTGAAATGAAAAGTTCTTCTCTATTTATAGGTGTTTTCACGAACCAAACTCGGGCAGAACTCGGGCAGAGTTCGGGTGCAAATATCTCGCAAAGAGACGTTGCTCGCTGATTTGGAGGCAACAGAAGTTTGAAACATTTTTGACCGAACTCGGGCCGAACTCGGGCCGAACTCGGTTACGAGTTCTGTCAGGAGATATTTGAAAAATCTTTTGCAAAAACAGTTTTCAAACTATGTTTTTGGTTATTTATAAAATCATTTGTAAAGGCTATTTTCAAAAAAAAATGTTTTTGAAATAAAATACGAATAGGTAGGCTTTTGGAATGTGGACAGTTTTAATCCTAAGCCAGTATTTCCAAAATTGATTTTACATAATAATTCCTAGACTCAATAAAATATAAAATACAGAATAAAATGAAAAATGAGTCTTCTGAAGATTTGATGACGTTGACGCTATGATTTATGCAGTACGTTGTCCGTTGAATTTGATTTCATGCATCCTGAAATGATTAGCAGCATTTTCTATATTTTGTGTATTGACTTAAGTATGTGTTGATTATCGAAATCGGGTGTGACCATGGAATGGGCCAACAATCTCCCCCATTTTGATAATTGACAAACTTGAGTCTATACCAAAATATATTTATATGAAATAGAACAAAATACAAAAGTACCTGGAAAAAAAAATGAATTTTTGTTTTTGGATCTGTTTTATATGCTTTGCTTTTTGCTATGGTACTCTTTTTCTCCCCCTTTGTCAAGTAGTAAAATGACTTGGCTCTCCCATAATATGTGAAGCCAACAATAGACAAACACAAGACAAAGTGAAGCAAAAAAGACATAATCACAGCATAAAACATATGGAAACAACTAATATAGAAAGAAACATCTCGTACTAAACTGAAACAGTCATGAAAGTTTCCACTAATAATCCAAAAAGTACAACTGAAAATGTCTAACTAATCAGTTTAGACATGAAATAAAATAAGGAAAACTACATAAACTGATCATCATCTAATCAATGTCCACTAGCCCATAGCTGAATCCATGTCACATCGTGGGGTCGTCCGCACCAGGAGTCTCATGAGGAAAGTAAGCTGTGGTCGGGTCGAAAAACTGAAAGAAAGCCTCATCAGTAAATCGAGGACCTGGAAATGTAGGGTGAGGTAAGATAGTGACTGGATGGACAGGATCATGAGCCAGGCGGTAGTGGAGGTCAGCAATGCTATTTCTCAGCACCTAGGACTGAGAAATGCGCCGGAACTCCGAATCCTGATGACGTTGCGTAGAGACAGCAACAAAATCATCAAAACGCTGATAGAACGTCGGATCAAATCCTGGGACAGGGGCTGGAGCAGGAGGAGCATCAGCAGGAGGGACCTCAGCATCAGCAGCTGGAGCAGGATGAGCTCTAGGAGGCAGAGGTGGAGCAGGAAATCGACGAGATCTAGTCAGCTCGCCAGGAGTGGAGGAGAAGGCACACGTCTCAAGATAAATCTCGAAACGTCGAAAGATAAATGCTAATTGCGTTGGATATACTAGATTCCTACCTGTATTTTTGCAGTTAATCATCCAGGACATCACAGTTTTAGGAATAGAGAATGGGATGCCAAAGTGGATATGATATAAAGCAGATAGTTCTAAAAAGGTTACTTCATCAGTTGAACCTTTCTTTGGAAGAAGAATGGAGAAAACCATACGATGAAGTTCATAGAAAGTTTGATTCAAATGTTTGGCAAAAATTCTACGAGGAACAGGGTTAGGATGACAAATTAATTCGCTGAAGGAAGCAAGAGTGACATCAGCAGGAAATTGAATATGATAGATGTCAACCAAGGCATCACCAAGATCAGGAATATGGAAGAATTTGCTGATGTCGGTGGCGCTAAATTCTAACTCTTGCCCAGCAACGCAAGAATAGAAATTTTTGTTTGGTTTTACCTGCAGATTGCAGTAAAACATACGGACGGCGTTGTCAAAAATATTTTCTTGTACCTCGAAGAAATCTCGGTACCCAAGTTGGTCAAAAGTTGGAGCGTACTCAAAAAAAGTAGTAAAATTCACAAAAGTGCCAGTACAAAAACGACGACCAGAAAAAGAGTTGAACCAGAGATCCGAAAAATCTTTGTCCGAAAACAAAGTAGAGTCATATTCTTCGGGATCTCTAGGTCATGCTGGACTGAATAGACTTGCAGGAGTGTATTCAGAAGAAGAGGAGGCACCTTGGGAAGTGGTTCCTCTTTGACGCTTGGGGGCCATGAGAAAGTAGAGAAAGTACCTTTTGAAGAAAAAGGAAGGAGGAACAAGATGAGCGCCCACTAGATCTCTTCAGAACCTTGCTAGGATAGAGGAGGAGAGGCTTCTTGGAAGAGAGGAGTGATTTCCACGAGTTGTTGTGTGGAAAAAGTGGAAGGAAAGATGGATTATATAGGCACTAGGGCTGGCTGTTCATTTCTGGAACCATAACAGCGCCGACCGAACTCGGTCTGAATTCGGTCCAAACTCGGTCAGAGTTCGGGCCGAGTTCGGCCACTTACATTCCCGAGACAGTCAATGCATTCTGGTAGGTTTAAAAGTAGAATTTAATAACTTTGACTGTAATATTAAATAACGAATGTTATTTTTGGGTTAACTGTAGGGGTTGTCCCAGCTAACGGAGGTTCATCGGGGAACTCTTAAATACCGCTTCGCTTCGGCCGTAGCCGTGGTGACAGACATACCCTTTTTAAGTTTGTACCTCAAAAACAATTTTCGTTAAATAAATAATAAAGTATCAAGTCATAAATTCAATTTTAATTACCATATACATTATGAGTCTGAGAATTCAAGAATGCCGAGCTCACGCCTCAAAATATTAAAACGATCTTAAGCCAATGGTTTAGTAAATATATCAGCTAGTTGATGATCAGTGTCAATAAATTCTAGGCAGATATCCCCGTGTTGTTGATGATCACGAAGGAAATGATGTCTAATTTCTATGTGCTTTGTGCGTGAATGACAAATAGGGTTCTTAGTCAGATTTATAGTACTAGTGTTGTCACAATAAATAGAAACATTTGTGTAGTGCAGATTGTAGTCCTCTAAGGTTTGCTTCATCCACAAAATTTGAGCACAACAACGTCCTGTGGCGATATACTCAGCCTCAGTTGTTGATAATGCTACTGAATTTTGTTTCTTGCTAAACCAAGAGACTAAGGCCTTTCCTAAGAAATGACATGTGCCACTGGTACTTTTACGGTCCACTTTGCATCCAGCAAAATCCGTATCCGAGTAACCTATAAGGTGAAAGGATTTGGTTTTGGGATACCATAAGCCAACTGTAGAAGTTCTTTTAAGGTTTCAGAAGATACGCTTAACGGCACTAAGATGTGATTCCTTAGGGTTTGCCTGAAAACGTGTACAAATACAAACGCTAAACATAATATCAGGGCGACTAGCAGTTAAGTATAATAAACTACCAATCATACCTCGATACTTACGCTGATCGACAGGTTTGCCACTTTCATCAGCATCAAGCTTTGTGGATGTAGCCATAGGCGTCCCGATTGGCTTTACATTCTCGAAGTCGTACTTTTTCAGTATGTCCTTCGTGTATTTAGCTTGGTTGATGAATGTTCCGTTCGAGTATTGTTTGATTTGAAGTCCTAGGAAGAAGTTTAGCTCTCCCATCATACTCATCTCAAATTCACTCAGCATACACTTGGCAAAATCTTGACAGAGTTTTTCATTAGTAGAACCAAATATAATGTCATCTACATAAATTTACACTAGAAGAATATCATCATTCATGGATTTAATAAATAAAGTAGTATCAATCTTTCCTTTCAAAAATCCATTTTCAAGTAAGAAGGCGCTTAGGCGTTCATACCAAGCACGAGGTGCTTGTTTGAGTCCATAAAGTGCTTTCTTAAGCTTGAAGACGTGATCAGGTTTTTGAAAATCTTCAAAACCAGGGGATTGTTTCACAAAAACCTCTTCTTTCAAAAATCCATTTAAAAATGCGCTTTTCACGTCTATTTGAAAAAGTTTAAAATCATTAAAACATGCAAATGCATAAAACATGCGGATGGCTTCTAGTCTAGCAATAGGAGCATAGGTCTCATCATAATCAATTCCTTCTTCTTGATTATAACCTTGTGCCACTAGACGTGCTTTGTTGCGTAGAGCTTGTCCATCTTCACTGAGTTTATTTCGGAACACCCATTTGGTACCAATTATCGATTGACCAATAGGTTTAGGAACAAGTTCCCAAACTTGGTTTCTCTCAAATTGATTAAGTTCCTCTTGCATGGCAGAAATCAAAAACTCATCAGTGAAAGCATCATCTACATTCTTAGGTTCTATTTGTGAAATAAATGCTACATTTGCTGCTATATCAGAATCTTTAAGAGATGAACGTGTACTTACACCTTTGGATACATCACCTATAATGAGAGTTTCTGGATGATCTGGCTTGAATCTCAATGATTCAAATCTTTGGGCCATACCTTTCACAAGGCTCTTCTCAGTTCCTGCATCTTCGGAACTTTTATCAGTCCTTGCCTCTTGGGTTAGATCTTTCTCAGAACTCTTCTTAGTCTTTGTATGTGTATCTTCATCATCACTGTCGCTATATCTGTGACTATTTAACTCATCAAAGATAACATTAATAGTCTCTTCAACAATCATAGATCATTTATTGAAAATTCTATATCCCTTACTCTTAGCAGCATATCCGAGAAATATCCCGTCATCTGCTTTGGAGTCGAACTTTCCCAAGTTATCCTTGGTGTTCAGGATAAAACAGCGACAACCAAAAACTTTGAAATAAGAAATGTTTGGAATTCTTCCAAACCAAAGCTCATATGGTGTTTTCTTCGAGATTGGTCGAATTAACACCCTATTTAAAACATGACAGGCTGTACTAACAGCTTCTGCCCAAAAATATTTAGGAAGATTATACTGATTCTGCATGACTCTAGCCATTTCGCTTAAAGTATGTTTCTTCCGCTCCACAACACCATTCTGTTGGGGAGTTCTAGGACAAGAAAATTTGTGGTAATATCTACTATCATCATAAAACTTTTTGAAAACAGAATTTTTGAATTCGCCACCATGATCACTTCGGATACGAGTAATCATGAAGCCTTTTTCGTTTTGTACCTTTTTACAAAATATTTGAAATTTAAAAATTACATCACTTTTATTTGATAAGAAATAAACCCAAGTAAATCGAGAGAAATCATCAACAATAACAAAAGCGTAGAGCTTACCGCCAAGACTAGCGACTCTACTAGGACCAAATAAATCCATATGAATTAACTGCAAAGGTCTCGAAGTACTTACAGCGTTGATGGATTTAAATGTAGACCTATGTGCTTTGTTCTTTTCACAGTCAGCACATACCATATCTCTCTTGAATGGAATATTAGGGAGTCCTCTTACCAACTTCTTAGTATTTAGACGTGAGATAGTATCCATGTTTGCATGTCCTAGTCTCATGTGCCATAGCCAGCTTTCATCTTGATTGGCTACTAGGCATCTTCCTGCATTATTAGTATTCTCCAAAAAGAAAACATAAATGTTGTCTTCTCTAATCCCTTTATATACGGGATCACCAGAAGACATATCATATATGGTACATTTATCTTTCACAAAATTGATACCATAACCATTATCTGCCAAATGACTTATGCTCAGTAGGTTATGTTTCAATTCAGTTACTAGACAAACATCCTTTATTATTGGATAAGGAGAAATACCAACAGTACCATTACCTATTATATCACCTTTCAAGTTATTTCTGAAGGAGACGTATCCTTCTTTCTTCATCGATAGCGTAGCGAATAAAGATGCATCACCAGTCATGTGTCGCGAACATCCGCTATCGAGGATCCATTTGCTTCTAGCATGAGAGGGTTGAGGGTCCACCTACAAAACAAGTAGATGAATCCTTTGGTACCCATTTTCTGAAGGGTCCATGCTGATTAGCTTTAGGTCTCCAGGCTAAAGTGTGATTGCCAACAAGCTTTCTTGCTAAACAATACTGTGATATGTGTCCGTACGTACCACAATAAGTGCAAGTCAGTTTACAACCAGATGTGGTTGAAACTGTGTTTACATGCTTGTTTGGTTTCTTGGAGAACCTATAAGTGAAAGCATGATGATATACGTGTTTCTTCTGTGCTTTCTTGTTTTTAGTCCTCTTAGGTGTATGCTTTTCATTAGGACTAAAATTAGGCTGTGTCACAGGCATTTCCTGTTTGCCTAACTTGATTTCTAACTTTTTAGAAATTGCAATAGACTCTTCATATTTAGCAGTCATAACTGAGAGTCTGTGTTCTGTTACTAAGTGCATCTTCTTCTCTGTGTCATACAGCTTTTGCATTTTAACATAATCTATTTCTTTCTTTTCAATATTGAGGATAGCCTCATGATAGTCTACCTTGAGTTTGGCTATCTCTTCCGTGTTACCGGTAGTAGACGTCTCTTTAATATCTTCAATAAGATTGGACAGTCTAGCTAACTCGGTTGTGTATGCCTTAATCTCTTTTCGAGATTGCTTATACTTGTCAAGCACATTTTTGTGTTCTTCAAGTAAATCGCTAAAGGCACTTTCTAACTCATCGAAAGTAAAATCATCATATAGAGGGTTTGACGATACCTTATCAAATGCCATAAGACAGACATTTGCATTGCCGCAGGGTCTATCCTCTTCTTCAGAATCACTGGCATTACTTTCATGCTAGATGCTTGTGTTAGCATACTTTCGACCGGTTGTTTCTTTTCTGCTTGATCTTGATCTGTCATATGGACTGCTCTTCTTGGTTGTAGGACAGTCCTTTTTCATGTGTCCTGACTTCTTACATCCAAAGCATATGGTTTCATCTTCATTGCTTTCTTGGATATCTTTCTTCTTTCTGCTTGTAAACTTTAGGTACTTCCTGAAGTTCTTCACAAGTAGGGCTTGTTCATCACCACTTGATTATTCTTCATCGGAGTCATTGCATGTTGATTTTCTTGCTTGAGCTTTGAAGGCAATAGATTTCTCCTTTGGTGTTGCTTCCTCAAACTCTTGCAAATCAAGTTCATAGGTCATGAGCTTGCCCATCAAAGTTTCCAAGGACATAGTGGTGAGATCGTTTCCTTCAATAATTGCTGTGGCTTTTGGATTCCAGTTCTTTGTTAGAGCCCGCAGCACTTTTTGGATCTTCTCATGATTGCTGTAATCCTTACCAAGAGATTGTAAAGGATTAGTTATATCAAGAAAACGAGTAAACATCTGTGTAATTGACTCACCGGGTTTCATCTTAAAAGATTCATATTCCTGTGTCAGTCTACTAATTTTGGATTCCTTCACTTGGGATGTCCCTTCATAGGTTACCTCGAGAAATTTCCAAATTTTGTGAGACGTCTTACAGGTTGAAACTCTGTTGAACTCGGTTTTGTCAATTGCACAGAATAGTGCATTGATGGCTCGAGCATCAAGACTAGCCTTTGCTTTTTCAGCATCGGTGTACTTGTCATGAGGCTTTTCCATAAGAATACCTTCAACCACTGTGGGTGGTGGTTTCTTATATCCATCAATGACTATTGACCAAAGATCAAAGTCCAGAGATTTTAGAAAGAAAGTCATTCGTGTTTTCCAATAGGTATAATTTGTTCCATCAAATATGGGAGGTCTATTTGTGGATTTCCCTTCACCGTTGAATATAGATTTCACGGCTGCCATATTACTCTCTAAGGTTTGTTATATAAGAATATAACCTGTTCTGATACCAATTGTAGGACCGTTGAGCACCTCTAGAGGGAGGGTGAATAGAGTATGTGTGTGCAGCAGAAAATAATCACCAATTAAAAATTAAACTTTGGCAGTGATATAAGAGACAGTAAATAAAGATAGAGAATTCAAACTCAGTGACACAGCGATGTATACTGGTATCCCTCTGAGAGGACTAATCCAGTCTCGAGTACTCTTGCTCGATGTTAATCCACTATGGCACAAACTTTAACTGAGAGCTTGCAGTCTCTTACAACACCGTGCTTGGTGACAAGCGTACGACCAGCTTCACAACACCGTGCTTGGTGACGAGCGCACGACCAGCTCCATAACAGGAAAGGTTGTTGAACTTGAACGACCTCTTTACAACTCTTGGAATACCAAAAGACTCTAAATCAACTCTGATAGTACTGGCTTTTGGCTAAGAGTTGTATAGGTATGATTTGAAAATCTTAGATCGTTTGAAAACACTTGAGTAGTAGAGAAAAGAGAATGAAGAATGAATGAGTGATTTGAAATGAAAAGTTCTTCTCTATTTATAAGTGTTTTCACGAACCGAACTCGGGCAGAACTCGGGCAGAGTTCGGGTGCAAATATCTCGCAAAGAGACGTTGCTCGCTGATTTGGAGGCAACAGAAGTTTGAAACATTTTTGACCGAACTCGGTCAGAGTTCGGACCGAACTCGGGCCGAACTCGGTTACGAGTTCTGTCAGGAGATATTTGAAAAATCTTTTGCAAAAACAGTTTTCAAACTATGTTTTTGGTTATTTGTAAAATCATTTGTAAAGGCTATTTTCAAAAAAAAATGTTTTTGAAATAAAATACGAATAGGTAGGCTTTTGGAATGTGGACAGTTTTAACCCTAAGCCAGTATTACCAAAATTGATTTTACATAATAATTCCTAGACTCAATAAAATATAAAATACAGAATAAAATGAAAAATGGGTCTTCTGAAGATTTGATGATGTTGACGCTATGATTGATGCAGTACGTTGTCCGTTGAATTTGATTTCATGTATCCTGAAATGATTAGCAGCATTTTCTATATTTTGTGTATTGACTTAAGTATGTGTTAATTATCGAAATCGGGTGTGACCATGGAATGGGCCAACAATCTCCCCCATTTTGATAATTGACAAACTTGAGTCTATACCAAAATATATTTATATGAAATAGAACAAAATACAAAAGTACCTGAAAAAAAATGAAGTTTTGTTTTTGGATCTGTTTTATATGCTTTGCTTTTTGCTATGGTACTCTTTTTCTCCCCCTTTGTCAAGTAGTAAAATGACTTGGCTCCTCCGTAATATGTGAAGCCAACAATAGACAAACACAAGACAAAGTGAAGCAAAAAAGACATAATCACAGCATAAAACATATGGAAACAACTAATATAGAAAGAAACATCTCGTACTAAACTGAAACAGTCATGAAAGTTTCCACTAATAATCCAAAAAGTACAACTGAAAATGTCTAACTAATCAGTTTAGACATGAAATAAAATAAAGAAAAATACATCAACTGATCAATATCTAATCAATGTCCACTATCCCATAGCTGAATCCACGTCACATCGTGGGGTCGTCCGCACCAGGAGTCTCATGAGGAAAGTAAGCTGTGGTCGGGTCGAAAAACTGAAAGGAAGCCTCATTAGTAAATCGAGGACCTGGAAATGTAGGGTGAGGTAAGATAGTGACTGGATGGATAGGATCATGAGCCAGGCTGTAGTGGAGGTCAGCAATGCTATTTTTTAGCACCTGGGCATGAGAAATGCGCCGGAACTCCGAATCCTGATGACGTTGCGTAGAGATAGCAACAAAATCATCAAAATGCTGATAGAACGTCGGATCAAATCCTAAAACAGGGGCTGGAGCAGGAGGAGCATCAGCAGGAGGGACCTCAGCATCAGCAGCTGGAGCAGGATGAGCTCTAGGAGGCAGAGGTGGAGCAGGAAATCGACGAGATTTAGTCAGCTCGCCAGGAGTGGAGGAGAAGGCACACGTCTCAAGATCAATCTCGAAACGTCGAAAGATAGATGCTAAGTGCATTGGATATACTAGATTCCTACCTGCATTTTTGCAGTTAATCATCCAGGACATCACAGTTTTGGGAATAGAGAATGAGATGCCAAAGTGGATATGATATAAAGCAGATAGTTCCAAAAAGTTACTTCATCAGTTGAACCTTTCTTTGGAAGAAGAATGGAGAAAACCATACGATGAAGTTCATAGAAAGTTTGATTCAAATGTTTGGCAAAAATTCTACGGGGAACAGGGTTAGGATGACAAATTAATTCCCTGAAGGAAGCAAGAGTAACATCAGCAGGAAATTGAATATGATAGATGTCAACCAAGGCATCACCAAGATAAGGAATATGGAAGAATTCGCTGATGTCTGTGGCGCTAAATTCTAACTCTTGCCCAGCAACGCAAGAATAGAAATTTTTGTTTGGTTTTACCCGCAGATTGCAGTAAAACATACGGACGGCGTTGTCAAAAATATTTTCTTGTATCTCGAAGAAATCTCGGTACCCAAGTTGGTCAAAAGTTGGAGCGTACTCAAAGAAAGTAGTAAAATTCACAAAAGCTCCAGTACAAAAATGACGACCAGAAAAAGAGTTGAACCAGAGATCCGAAAAATCTTTGTTCGGGAACAAAGTAGAGTCATATTCTTCGGGATCTCTAGGTCGTGCTGGACTGAATAGACTTGCAGGAGTGTATTCAGAGGAAGAGGAGGCACCTTGGGAAGTGGTTCCTCTTTGATGCTTGGGGGCCATGAGAAAGTAGAAAAAGTACCTTTTGAAGAAAAAGGAAGGAGGAACAAGATGAGCGCCCACTAGATCTCTTCAGAACCTTGCTAGGATGGAGGAGGAGAGGCTTCTTGGAAGAGAGGAGTAATTTCCACGAGTTGTTGTGTGGAAAAAGTGGAAGGAAAGATGGATTATATAGGCACTAGGGCCGGCTGTTCGTTTCTGGAACCATAACAGCGCCGACCGAACTCGGACCGAATTCGGTCCGAACTCGGTCAGAGTTCGGGCCGAGTTCGGCCACTTGTATTCCCGAGACAGTCAATGCATTCTGGTAGGTTTAAAAGTAGAATTTAATAACTTTGACTGTAATATTAAATAAAAAATATTATTTTTGGGTTAACTGTAGGGGTTATCCCAGCTAACGGAGGTTCACCGGAGAACTCTTAAATACCGCTTCGCTTCGGCCGTAGCCGTGGTGACAGACATACCCTTTTTAAGTTTGTACCTTAAAAACAATTTTCGTTAAATAAATAATAAAGTATCAAGTCATAAATTCAATTTTAATTACGATATACATTATGAGTCTGAGAATTCAAGAATGCCGAGCTCACGCCTCAAAATGTTAAAATGGTCTTCAGCCAATGGTTTAGTGAATATATCAGCTAGTTGATGATCAGTGTCAATAAATTCTAGGCAGATATCCCCGTGTTGTTGATGATCACAAAAGAAATGATGTCTAATTTCTATGTACTTTGTGCGTGAATGACAAATAGGGTTCTTAGTCAAATTTATAGCACTAGTGTTGTCACAATAAATAGGAACATTTGTGTAGTGCAGATTGTAGTCCTCTAAGGTTTGCTTCATCCACAAAATTTGAGCACAACAACGTCCTGCGGCGATATACTCAGCCTCAGTTGTTGATAATGCTACTGAATTTTGTTTCTTGCTAAACCAAGAGACTAAGGCCTTTCCTAAGAAATGACATGTGCCACTGGTACTTTTACGGTCCACTTTGCATCCAGCAAAATCTGCATCCGAGTAACCTATAACGTCAAAGGATTTGGTTTTGGGATACCATCAGCCAACTGTAGAAGTTCCTTTAAGGTATCGGAAGATACGCTTAACGGCACTAAGATGTGATTCCTTAGGGTTTGCCTGAAAACGTGCACAAATGCAAACGCTAAACATAATATCAGGGCGACTAGCAGTTAAGTATAATAAACTACCAATCATACCTCGATACTTACGCTGATCGACAGGTTTGCCACTTTCATCAGCATCAAGCTTTGTGGATGTAGCCATAGGCGTCCCGATTGGCTTTACATTCTCGAAGTCGTACTTTTTCAGTATGTCCTTCGTGTATTTAGCTTGGTTGATGAATGTTCCGTTCGAGTGCTGTTTGATTTGAAGTCCTAGGAAGAAGTTTAGCTCTCCCATCATACTCATCTTAAAGTCACTCTGCATACACTTGGAAAAATCTTGACAGAGTTTTTCATTAGTAGAACCAAATATAATGTCATCTACATAAATTTACACTAGAAGAATATCATTATTCATGGATTTAATAAATAAAGTAGTATCAATCTTTCCTTTCGAAAATCCATTTTCAAGTAAGAAGGCGCTTAGGCGTTCATACCAAGCACGAGGTGCTTGTTTGAGTCCATAAAGTGCTTTCTTAAGCTTGAAGACGTGATCAGGTTTTTGAAAATCTTCAAAACCAGGGGGTTGTTTCACAAAAACCTCTTTTTTCAAAAATCCATTTAAAAATGCACTTTTCATGACCATTTGAAAAAGTTTAAAATCATTAAAACATGCAAATGCACAAAACATACGGATGGCTTCTAATCTAGCAATAGGAGCATAGGTCTCATCATAATCAATTCCTTCTTCTTGATTATAACCTTGTGCCACTAGACGTGCTTTGTTGCGTAGAGCTTGTCCATCTTCACTGAGTTTATTTCGGAACACCCATTTGGTACCAATTATCGATTGACCAATAGGTTTAGGAACAAGTTTCCAAACTTGGTTTCTCTCAAATTGATTAAGTTCCTCTTGCATGGCAGAAATCCAAAACTCATCAGTGAAAGCATCATCTACATTCTTAGGTTCTATTTGTGAAATAAATGCTACATTTGCTGCTATATCATAATCTTTAAGAGATGAACGTGTACTTACACCTTTGGATACATCACCTATAATGAGAGTTTCTGGATGATCTGGCTTGAATCTTAATGGTTCAAATCTTTGGGCCATACCTTTCATAAGGCTCTTCTCAGTTCCTGCATCTTCGAAACTTTTATCAGTCCTTGCCTCTTGGGTCAGATCTTTCTCAGAACTCTTCTTAGTCTTTGTATGTGTATCTTCATCATCACTGTCGCTAGATCTGTGACTATTTAACTCATCAAAGGTAACATTAATAGTCTCTTCAACAATCATAGATCTTTTATTGAAAATTCTATATCCCTTACTCTTAGCAGCATATCCGAAAAATATCCCGTCATCTGCTTTGGAGTCAAACTTTCCCAAGTTATCCTTGGTGTTCAGGATAAAACAGCGACAACCAAAAACTTTGAAATAAGAAATGTTTGGAATTCTTCCAAACCAAAGCTGATATGGTGTTTTCTTCGAGATTGGTCGAATTAACACCCTATTTAAAATATTACAGGCTATACTAACAGCTTCTGTCCAAAAATATTTAGGAAGATTATACAGATTCAGCATGACTCTAGCCATTTCGCTTAGAGTACGATTCTTCCGCTCCACAACACCATTCTGTTGGGGAGTTTTAGGACAAGAAAATTCGTGGTAATATCCACTATCATCACAAAACTTTTTGAAATCAGAATTTTTGAATTCGTCACCATGATCACTTCGGATACGAGTAATCATGAAGCCTTTTTCGTTTTGTATCTTTTTGCAAAATATTTGAAATTCAAAAATTGCATCACTTTTATTTGATAAGAAATAAACCCAAGTAAATCGAAAGAAATTATCAACAATAACAAAAGTGTAGGACTTACCGCCAAGACTAGCGACTCTACTAGGACCAAATAAATCCATATGAATTAACTGCAAAGGTCTCGAAGTACTTACAGCGTTGATGGATTTAAAAGTAGACCTATGTGCTTTGTTCTTTTCACAGTCAGCACATACCATATCTCTCTTGAATGGAATATCAAGGAGTCCTCTTACCAACTTCTTAGTATTTAGACGTGAGATAGTATCCATGTTTGTATGTCCTAGTCTCATGTGCCATAGCCAGCTTTCATCTTGATTAGCTACTAGGCATCTTCCTGCATTATTAGTATTCTCCAAAAAGAAAACATAAATGTTGTCTTCTCTAATCCCTTTATATACGGGATCACCAGATGATATATCATATATGGTACATTTATCTTTCACAAAATTGATACCATAACCATTATCTGCCAAATGACTTATGCTCAGTAGGTTATGTTTCAATTCAGTTACTAGACAAACATCCTTTATTATTGGATAAGGAGAAATACCTACAGTACCATTACCTATTATATCACCTCTCAAGTTATTTCTGAAGGAGACGTATCCTTCTTTCTTCATCGATAGCGTAGCGACTAAAGATGCATCACCAGTCATATGTCGCGAACATCCGCTATCGAGGATCCATTTGCTTCTAGCACGAGAGGGTTGAGGGTCCACCTACAAAACAAGTAGATAAATCCTTTGGTACCTATTTTCTGAAGGGTCTATGCTGATTAGCTTTAGGTCTCCAGGCTAAGGTGTGATTGTCAACGAGCTTTCTTGCTAAACAATACTGTGATATGTGTCCGTACGTACCACAATAAGTGCAAGTCAGTTTACAACCAGATGTGGTTGAAACTGTGTTTACATGCTTGTTTGGTTTCTTGGAGAACCTATAAGTGAAAGCATGATGATATACGTGTTTCTTCTATGTTTTCTTATTTTTAGTCCACTTAGGTGTATGCTTTGCATTAGGACTAAAATTAGGCTGTGTCACAGGCATTTCCTGTTTGCCTAACTTGATTTCTAACTTTTTAGAAATCGCAATAGACTCTTCATATTTAGCAGTCATAACTGAGAGTCTGTGTTCTGTTACTAAGTGCATCTTCTTCTCTGTGTCATACAGCTTTTGCATTTTAACATAATCTCTTTCTTTCTTTTCAATATTGAGGATAGCCTCATGATAGTCTACCTTGAGTTTGGCTATCTCTTCCGTGTTACCGGTAGTAGACGTCTCTTTAATATCTTCAATAAGATTGGATAGTCTAGCTAACTCGGTTGTGTACGCCTTAATCTCTTTTCGAGATTGCTTATACTTGTCAAGCACATTTTTGTGTTCTTCAAGTAAATCGCTAAAGGCATTTTCTAACTCATCGAAAGTAAAATCATCATATAGAGGGTTTGACGATACCTTATCAAATGCCATAAGACAGACATTTGCATTGCCGCAGGGTCTATCCTCTTCTTCAGAATCACTGGCATCACTTTCATGCCAGATGCTTGTGTTAGCATACTTTTGACCGGTTGTTGCTTTTCTGCTTGATCTTGATCTGTCATATGGACTGCTCTTCTTGGTTGTAGGACAGTCCTTCTTCATGTGCCCTGACTTCTTACATCCAAAGCATATGGTTTCATCTTCATTGCTTTCTTGGATATCTTTCTTCTTTCTGCTTGTAAACTTTAGGTACTTCCTGAAGTTCTTCACAAGTAGGGCTTGTTCATCACCACTTGATGATTCTTCATCGGAGTCATTGTATGTTGATTTTCTTGCTTGAGCTTTGAAGGCAATAGATTTCTCCTTTGGTGTTGCTTCCTCAAACTCTTGCAAATCAAGTTCATGGGTCATGAGCTTGCCCATCAAAATTTCCAAGGACATAGTGGTGAGATCGTTTCCTTCAATAATTGCTGTGGCTTTTGGATTCCAGTTCTTTGTTAGAGCCCGCAGCACTTTTTTGATCTTCTCATGATTGCTGTAATCCTTACCAAGAGATTGTAAAGGATTAGTTATATCAAGGAAACGAGTAAACATCTGTGTAATTGACTCACCGGGTTTCATCTTAAAAGATTCATATTCCTGTGTCAGTCTACTAATTTTGGATTCCTTCACTTGGGATGTCCCTTCATGGGTTACCTCGAGAAGTTTCCAAATTTTGTGAGACGACTTACAGGTTGAAACTCTGTTGAACTCGGTTTTGTCAATTACACAGAATAGTGCATTGATGGCTCGAGCATCAAGACTAGCCTTTGCTTTTTCAGCATCGGTGTACTTGTCATGAGGCTTTTCCATAAGAATACCTTCAACCACTGTGGGTGGTGGTTTCTTGTATCCATCAATGACTATTGGCCAAAGATCAAAGTCCAGAGATTTTAGAAAGAAAGTCATTCGTGTTTTCCAATAGGTATAATTTGTTCCATCAAATAGGGGAGGTCTATTTATGGATTGCCCTTCACCGTTGAATATAGATTTCACGACCGCCATATATACTCTCTAAGGTTTGTTATATAAGAATATAACCTGTTCTGATACCAATTGTAGGACCGTTGAGCACCTCTAGAGGGGGGGTGAATAGAGTGTGTGTGTGCAGCGGAAAATAATCACCAATTAAAAATTAAACTATGGCAGTGATATAAGAGACAATAAATAAAGATAGAGAATTCAAACTCAATGACACAGCGATATATACTGGTATCCCTCTGAGACGACTAATCCAGTCTCGAGTACTCTTGCTCGATGTTAATCCACTATGGCACAAACTTTAACTGAGAGCTTGCAGTCTCTTACAACACCGTGCTTGGTGACAAGCGCACGACCCGCTTCACAACACCGTGCTTGGTGACGAGCGCACGACCAGCTCCACAACAGGAAAGGTTGTTGAACTTGAACGACCTCTTTACAACTCTTGGAATACCAAAAGACTCTAAATCAACTTTTATAGTACTGGCTTTTGGCTAAGAGATATATAGGTATGATTTGAAAATCTTAGATCGTTTGAAAACACTTGAGTAGTAGAGAAGAGAGAATGAAGAATGAATGAGTGATTTGAAATGAAAAGTTCTTCTCTATTTATAGGTGTTTTCACGAACCGAACTCAGGCAGAACTCGGGCAGAGTTCGGGTGCAAATATCTCGCAAAGAGACGTTGCTCGCTGATTTGGAGGCAACAGAAGTTTGAAATATTTTTGATCGAACTCGGTCAGAGTTCGGACCGAACTCGGGCCGAACTCGGGCCGAACTCGGTTACGAGTTCTGTCAGTAGATATTTGAAAAATCTTTTGCAAAAACAGTTTTCAAACTATATTTTTGGTTATTTGTAAAATCATTTGTAAAGGCTATTTTCAAAAAAAATGTTTTTGAAATAAAGTACGAATAGGTAGGCTTTTGGAATGTGGACAGTTTTAACCCTAAGCCAGTATTACCAAAATTGATTTTACATAATAATTCCTAGACTCAATAAAATATAAAATACAGAATAAAATGAAAAATGAGTCTTCTGAAGATTTGATGATGTTGACGCTATGATTGATGCAGTACGTTGTCCATTGAATTTGATTTCATGTATCCTGAAATGATTAGCAGCATTTTCTATATTTTGTGTATTGACTTAAGTATGTGTTGATTATCGAAATCCGGTGTGACCATGGAATGGGCCAACAACAGCAATAGGGACCGACGTAGCAGGTACCTACTTGCCACTACTACAAAAGGTTCGAACATCCCTTGGAGGTTTGCAGGAGTCGTTTGGGTGTGTGCCTATACTGTGGCACCGAGGGGCATCTGGCGAGGGATTGTCCTTCGAACCATCGCCGTGCAGCTCAGGAAGCGCAGGGTAGGCCACCTATGGCACCGCATCACGCCCCACACCAGCAGCGGGATATACCCCGCCAGGGCAGGACTTTTGCGATGATAGTTGAGGATCCTGCAGGCATTGGACTAGGAGGTTAGGTCTTGCACTTTCTTTTTACCTGTTTCTTTTCGCCTATTGATTGAGGATTGCTTTCTTAGTACCTTTAGTTTGCATATGTGATGATCATGCTAGATTAAATAGAAAACCCCAATGAAGACTGCAATAACATGATATTGTAGAGATTTAAAACCATGCATGTGTTTTGATTCCCTGGATTGCATGTTATATAACTTAGGATAAAATTTAGTAGACTTTGATTGTTGGGAGCTTGACCTAGAGAAGAGTACAACCGTTTCGAATTTTGAGGACGAAATTTTTTTAGGGGGTAGGATTGTAACTACCTGTTTTTAAAATCAAGGGTAATTTTGTTATTTTTTATTTTTCCATAATTTTGGTGAATTTTAAATCATTTAATACTATTTTAATTGGTGTATTGTGATTTTGTAATTTTGTTAGTACAATCCTAGAAGCTATTTAGTATAGAGACTAACCATGACCACAGAGACCTAACCAAGTGTTTAGATTAGCAAATTTCCATTTTCTAGGCTAAGGGTATTTTGGTCATTTGGTGACTTTTGAATTATTACGGATTTTGGCCTTTTAGTAATGTGCTAATTGATAGTTAGGGCCTTAACCTAGAATTTTCCTAATCTAGAGGTTAACCATGGGCCTAGAGATTAGGTTAGAAATATCAATTACATGACAAGGTTAGTAATATCTAGATATTTCATAGTAGGATATTTACCATTGGGATATTTGTGAAAAGAAAGCCTAGAACCAATATGAAGGCTTGGAATTGGGTGGAATGATCTTAGCAACTCATCTATACCTAAACAAACCCTAATTCCCTTAGATGACCAGCCATCAAGTGCCCCCCTTCCTATAAAGGATCCTTGAGAAGGCCTTTGCCTCTTTTTACAATTTCTTGAAACCCTACTTTGTTCTTCCCTAATCTCCTCCCATAATATCCAAATTGAGCACAAATTGAGTCAAATCAATTGCATCATCATCCCCAATAGTATAGGAGACTTGTGGAGGCTTGCGAGTGAGGTTTGAGGACGTTTGAACCGTAGCAAATCGAGGGAGACGTCGAATCGAGGCTCTTTACATTGAGTTTAAACACTCAATAGGTAAAACCCTACAAACCCTAATTAATTCCTGATTTCTTCCCATATATGCATTCATTTAGGGTTCCCCTAGGTGTAGCCCAAGTTTGGTAGGAAATCGTGTCCATTTCGTGTCCTTATCGGACACGTATCGGTGTATTTAATTGGGTGTTCGACGAAATGCCTCTTATAACTTTTTGTTTTTGGTTTTCAAAACAAATTATATATTTTGGTAGCTAATCATATGTAGATTATGTATGTATGTGACTGAGCATAATTTGGGTTGGTTTTTGTGTCCAAAATTGGACAAACACACACGCACGAGGACACCGTGCACTGTCCTGCTGCTCGGGGTCGACACAGGACACGATACGGCGGCTCAGGTCCTGATTTTTGGTGGACACGGTGGCCTAGTGACTGAGACAACCCACATAAAATTTGGGTAGATTTCGTCAAGCGGATTGGGAGAAATCCTACCCGCACTAAAATTTCAAACACACACCCACGCACAAAATTGTTCACTGATACGGTGTCCGTATCGAATGTACGTGTGTCATGGACACGTTGCAGACACTCGAGCACGTACCCCTACCCTAGGCATACACGTGTGCATGGCCACGTGTCGTGCACTGGACACACGTGTACGCGTGCACGACGCAGCCTGTGCACAGCGTGTCTGTGCATGTTTTGAGACATGGACACGTCGTGTCTGGCTCTAGGGTGACACGAAAGGCTTCCTGGGACACGAGCGCAGGTGGGGGATCATTTACCAACCCTTAATTTAGAATGTTATCATGATTTGATTTTCAAATTTGCGTTTTCCCAAAGCTCACTGATACATGTGTTCTGTTCGAATTCTGAAGTTTGATTTCTGTTTAAACTAAATTTTTGATATTTAATTACCCTGTTTAATTCATATACATATATATTAGATTACCTAGATGTTGGGTTCAAAGATTAGCTAGGGATTCAAGGATCCGATTTGGTTTTGAACTATGAGTTAGCTGTTAACAGTTAACTGATGTATATATGTAACTGTCAATGCCCTTGTTGAACTGTTTTTAATTCCTGAATATAAATGAGTTTCAAACCTATTTGCCATGATTCAAGTCGACATATTAACTCATCTACATGTGTAATAAGTTACTTTAATGTGGGTTTATGATAGGTGTTAGGTTTTAGATTTTGAAATAGATTTTAAATGTTTCAACTGATTAATGATAACTGTCAAATTCATTTCCCATTTGTTTATGATACCATTTACTGATTTCTTATTTTTCTGAGCTTTAGTCATATTTAAACTGTTGGTTGCATGATCGGTTTGGGAATAACACAGGAAATCTTGAATGTTGAACTGTAAATTCCAAACTGTCATTTTGTTCTCTTTCCTGAGAACTATAACCCGAGATTTATGAACCCTGAAATTCAATTTTCCGTAAACACACACCCTATCTAACTGTTCCTTTGACACACCACATTATGTTCACACTCTAGTCTAGGTTGCCCACCCTAAAAATCTGATTTCCTGTCAACCTATTGTCACTCACATTCTCATGGCAGACACACAAACTGTCATCTACACCCCCACACACACTTGTCACATACACACTCTACTACCATGTTGTATACACACATACATTAGACACTGTCACTTGTTTTTCATGTTTCCTGAGAAACTTATTGTTGTAATTAGCCACACACTACATTGCTTTTCCTTCATTACTTTCCCAGTTGTTTTATTCCTTTTAATATCATATATAATCATATGCATTAGTATTGATACCTATATGTTTTCTACTTGCTATCTATATTGTGTCTAATATATGTGTTCCTTGTGACTGTGAGATGGTTTCAGGATGAGATATAGGTATAGGCTAGTATCCCTTTGGTTGTGAGATAGGTTGTTGAGATATTGTGTTTTGGTATTAGGACTTTGTAGGTAGGCTTGTTAGATAGGTTTTGTTTAAGGGTTAGGCTTATGTGGTTAGTATCTTGGTATAGGTCGAGAGTTAGTTGGACTTTGAGTATAGTGTTAGCCTATTGGTTGTATGGGTTAGATAGCTTAGAGTAGATTTCTATTAGACTATGATTGTGGTTTAGGTTTAGAGTTGACCTTAAGGTTGACCAATAGTTTAAGGTTGACTTTGCTTGACTCAACAATTGACCAAACCTTAAAAATTGACCTAGTTTGACTAAATTGACTTGTTGACTATAGTTTGACCAAACCATAGATGTTAGTTGACTAGCTGACCTAGATAGTTGACTAGTTTGACCTAGTTGACTAGAGTATTGACTTGGGTTGACCTAGAGTTGACTATAAGTGGACTTGACCTAGAAATAGATACACTAGGCCTATTTAGACTTGTAAACCATAGTTTGACTCTTAGTTGACCTAGTTGACCTAGACAGTTGACCAGGTTTGACTTATAATTGACTTTGACCTAGATTTGACTTAGAATCATGTAGATTGCATCGTAAACTTCATTTACCTTGTTTAGACACATTATAACATGTACTGCTCTATTTAGGAAATTGTGACTCTGGTGCAGACATCTGATATTATACTACTCTTTTCAGAGTACTAGGCGAGTACATTCTCTGATAATATTTCTATTTTACGATATCGTCTATGTTTCTTGTATTTAGTGTATATATCCTTGTTCTCTTGACACATTGTTCACACAGATTGGTATTGTCTGGATCCCGTCATGAGATGTTATTCTTTGTATTTCTTGGTATATCATGAGCAAGTCTTTCCTAGTTCCTTGTGCATTATATAGACAAGATTCCTGCAAAGGCTAGCTACCTTCTCAGAGAATTACGTGTCATGACGTGTCATGGTTGGATCCACTATATTAGTCAGGGATGGGGGTGTTAGCGTAGATACGTGATAAATACCCCATAGTACCTGCATTGTATCACCATTGTATCACCATTGTATCACCATTGTATCCTCACTGTATAGTGTTAATAATACACTCACGTATGATTAGCCAGGCCAAACATTGTATCAAGTTCTAAGCCGATCACATGTCGAAACTAGTGCTAAACTCAGATAGATAGCAGTTCCAGATTTTTGTACATGTTATACACTGTTCTCTTGCCTTATCTCATTACAGTTTTGATATACCCTGTCAGGATGCATGTAAGCTCTACTTTACCTAGTATATTCTCTCTATCTACTGCTATATTTTCAATATTGTATAACCAGAACTATTGTTTGAGATTTTGTACTCGTTTTCATCCTGACTGGACCAGTTAAAAATATTACAGATGATGAGGAGGAGTGCCCTACCTATTACGGTCCTCATGACGTGGTTGGTATAGAGTTGGATACCCTAGTGCAGCAGGGGCTAGCTCTAACAGATGAGGCCTTGGGATAGTTTAGCTGGTTCTAGTATAATACTGGACTCTGTCTCCAGATTACCTTGGCTTGTTATTATTTGTTAGTTGTTTGTATTGAGATTGTTGACTCAGAGATTTTGGACTCATATTATTCTGTATTGGATTTTCAGGATGATATTTATAAATCTTGTTGTCTTTATCTTTCAGTATTATTATAGTCATTATTAGAGTTTGTGATTGAGTATATTATAATGTCATTGCTTGTCCTCTGTTCAGAGTTGACCATTCTCGACAGGGTTTGATATTATACTATTGATAGATAGTAGACCTAGACAGCGTTCTACGTCGTTTCTACGGCGTAGGCTGGGACGCTGTTACGTACTCGTACCCTTACCTCGGGTGCGGATCGTGACACATTTTTAGTGGTGGCCCATACAGGTCAGAAGTCGTAATTAGTACGATGTCATAGTGGTGCTCGACTTAGAGTGCTGCTACGAGCCTGCTATTATTTTAGAAGATATAGGCTATAGGCTAAGGGTACTCAATCACAATTAGGAAACTTCCAATTGCTTCTATACAACTGTCCTTTCTTGATGCTGATTACTTGTACTCTAAATTGTCCTCCTTTGATATGATCTATCTTGTGCCATATTGACTTCTTTCTTTCGATCTATCTTCAGGATAGTGACGACTCGATCTCAGCATTTGGAGCCTGCGGATACTGAGAGGTCTGCCACATCTCGCGAACCTGAGCCAGTCACTTCTCCAGTAGTCGTTGCATCTGCAGCAGCAGTCGGGGGCGCTCCTCCACCAGTTACGAGGACTGTCCCGAAGGTCGCTGCGGCAGGAGCAGTCGTGGGTGTTCTTTCTCCTGTACATCAGACTCCTCCGTCTGTAGCCAAAGATCTGTCTCCTTCGCCTCTACTACCTACCGATTTGGGACAGATGTTTGCCTTCCTTCGACAGATAATAGAGGCCCAGTGAGTCTAGACTCAGCCTCAGCAGAGGCAGACAGACGCAATGTGTTAGGACGTGAGGGATGCACACCACTTGGCTCTAGCAGCCGTGGAGCAGAGGACTCCGCATCAGGGAGCGCATCCGAGGTCGGTCAATATCCAGGACTTCAAGAAACTGGGGCCTCATGACTTTAGCGGGACTGAGGGTGTAGTATATGCTGACGACTGGCTCGAGGACATTGAGCGTCAGATGAGGGCTTCCCGCCTAGCAGACGACCTGAAGGTCGAGGCAGTGGGGCTACAGTTGTTAGACATTGCTCGTACCTGGTTCAAGAACGAGCCAGACCATGCTGGGGAGGGCCATACCTGGGCCGAGTTCAAGGTCCTCTTCAAGGGGAAGTTCTTTTCTCCTACAGACAAGATCGACTTGGCGAGACAGTTTTAGCACCTCCAGCAGGGTGGTTTGTCTGTAGAGGAGTATGCTGCGGAGTTTGGCAGACTGAGCCGATATGCAGAGTATAGGGTACGTGAGCCGGAGATCAGGGCAAGCCGCTTTAGAGAGGGATTGATCTGGGATATCAAGATCCTTATTCCCTCTTTCTATGCGACCTATACCGAGATCTTTGCGGAGTGTCACCCTCATTTTCTGTATTTCCCGTATTTCGTATTTATATTTGTATCTGGATTTTGGCATGTATTTTTACTTTTCTCGACTTATGGAATTTCGGTATTTCTCGTATTTTGGGTTTTGTCCTGGCTCGATTTTAATTAGTTTTGGGTTGGTTTGGTTTGGTTTATTGTGTATTGAAACACCTTAGCCTTTGCTCCACCCTCAACACACCACATCCCACCCTCTTTATAATCTCCACCTACCACTCTCTCTCTTCATTACCACCTCCATTAATTTTCTTCTTCTTCTTCTTCTTCTCCTTCCTCTACACAACATCCACCCCTAGGCAAGTATACCTTGCCATCACTTGAGAACCCTCTTTTACTTGTCCATTTGATAGATTAGGACATGGTGATCAACATTAGAACTTGGCTTTTGGTGATTTGGAGTCTCCATTGTTCTAGATCTAGGTTTTAGCTATTTTTGGATTTTACATGGTTTGATCTATTTTAGTTGGATATTTATGGGTTTTGATGTTTCCATGTGATAGAGATTTCAATTTCACCCAAGTTAGAACTTTGGAAATTCGGATTTGGAGTTCGGATGGCCAAGTTACGATGCTGTGTAGCCTTGAGTTCAACCATGGTGTTCTCGCTATTTGGAGAAGACAGTGAGCAGTGTGCAGAGCTGATTAGCTTATACACACTGAGCTGCGCGCGCTCTTTAGTGCAGCGTACGCAGCCTTGGGTACGCTTCCTGTTGGAAGCGTGTCTCCTGCGTGCGTGACTTTTCGCGTACGCTGCTCTGCGTGCGTGACTTTTTATGTACGCAGTCTTGGGTACGCTTCCTGTTGGAAGCGTGTCTCTTGAGCGTGCATGATTTTTCGCGTACGCTGCTCCCTTGAGCGTGCGTGACTTTTCGCGTACGCTGCTCCTCTTGAGCGTGCGTGACTTTTCGCGTACGCTGCTCCCCCTGCGTGCGTGACTTTTCGCGTACGCTGCTTCCTCTGAGTGCGTGACTTTTCGCGTACGCTGCTCCCCCTGCGTGCGTGACTTTTTGCGTACGCTGCTCCCCCTGCGTGCGTGACTTTTCGCGTACTGCGTGCATGACTTTTGCGTACGCTGCTCTGCGTGTGTGACTTTTCACGTACGCAGCTCTCCTGCGTGCGTGTTTTATTGCGTATGCATTCCCCCTGCGTGCGTGCTTTTGTGCGTACGCAGACTTGAGTGTGCCTTGGTACGCAGACTTGAGCGAGCCCTGCGTGCGTGCTTTTGTGCGTACGCGGCTCCCCTGCGTGTGTGCTTTTGCACGTATGCTGCCCCTGACCCCTTGTTTAACCCATTGGCCTTCGGGGTATTAGTTTTATTTCTCGAATTGGTTTCTCCTTGTGGATTGGGTTATCCTGAGATCTGTTCGACACAGCACGACTATCTTGACCCGACACGGCCTCACACGATTTTCAAGTAATTGTTTATGACTAGTATGGTTCTTGAGATTTTCTGTGAATAATGATCCTGGTATTCTCTGATCTCCTTGCCAGTGACCCGTAGTGGTGCACTCCTGACATGACCAACCTGACTTGATAGTGGCCCGTGGCGGCGCACTCTTGACTTGACTTGACTTGACTTAATGCTGTTGTGACGGCTAACACGACTTGACAAGAATAAATGGTCTGGACACCGTGGGCGATTGTGTTTATACAAATGAACCCGTCTTGTCTTGCATCATGTCTAGGACAGGGACCCCTGAGTACCACGGTCGGGGGTACCCACTAAAATTTTACTAAGGCTAATAACTAGAATAATTTCAGTAGTCATGAGAGATTTCCCCAGTTACAGGCAATCCCGTTATCCCGGCCGTAATTGTTTGGACTTGTAGCCTGCCGTCGAGTAGGGCACATTTCCAGCCCACCGTCGTGTGGGGCACATAATTATTGATAACTGCTTAATAAATCCAAATCGCCTGGATAACCTGGATTAGCTGCAGGGCTTGTGGCTGGAGGAACATCGCATTGCATCTTATTAGTAATTAGGCTTGTGATAACCCTAGTTAGTTAAAGTATCAAGCCGTACTTATTGCTTGGCCGTGAAATGTTGGATGAAGTTCAATCAGTCTAGCCTTGTCTTGATCATGTACAAGATTGTTACTTGACCTGATTTCTTATATTTATCTTGTCGATAAATGGTGAGAGAAACCAAGTTCCGTTCAGACGAAGGGTTACAACCCCGGTCCTTGTTTGGTTTACGGGTTGTAACCTGGCCATCTGAATAGTCCTATGGTTATCTCGTCGTATATCATCCTGTCATGCTTTTCCCAATATGTCCTGTCTTTTAGTGATTCTATACAAGACTGTCTTTTATATTTACCCATCATGCTTTTCATTAATGTCTCTTAATATGTAATTATATTATTGTGCTAATTTGCTTGTTTTAGTTCTTAAGTAAAGCCTCCTTTGTGGCACTTGCTCTTTCTGGGGTCTGACCTAGCTGGTTTTGTATGGCCAGATACCAGAGCAGCTCCAGAGGATCTACCTGTCTTCCAGCCCGATGGTGACCACCAGGCGTAACCAGGGCAACGAGTGGGTTATTTTTGGCTCTCCCACTTTATTGTAAAAATTATTCTTTTGAGGCGTTTAGCCGCCGAGCAAGTGTTAGCTCATTTGCAACTTTATTTACTGTCTGCCTACGGGCTGTAATCATGATTGGCAACTCGAGATTGATCATGTATGACTTAACTCTCGCTAGTCCTTGCATTTTGTACGACTAGCTTCATGATCATCTGGATATGTAATGTTTAGGACGTCTTACAATTGTATATTTGGTGATCTGATATCTTGTGATTATTATTAGTTGGTTGAGATTGAGACAATAGGATAATTTATGACCCTAAGAGACTGATGGCTTGTAGATAAACCCTCACATATCTAGACAGCCGTGACCGTATGGTGAGATGGATTCCATTTCATTATACGTAGCTGGCTATGTCTGCCCCTGCTCTCCAGTATTCTGGTTCTGGGGCGTGAGATGGTTTAAGTGGTGGCCCATACAGGTCTTGTAAATCAAGATATGTGGGGGTTTACCAGATAGATGTCTCAATCTATACTCGCCTTTGATCTCCACTCGTATCTTCTTATCTCCTTGGATCCCTGACTTGATAACATGCTTGCATCATTGTTCTATCCTGGTTCTTCCTTAATATCCCTGATGTCATTGCTTCAGTGACATTGTTCCTGTTGATCAGCCGGAAGGAGCTCAGCCAGCAGCCCAGCAACAGCAAGAAGGTCAAGATCAGTCCTCAACAGCCGCCTCTCGAGCCATGCCTTCTGGAGAACGAGTGCCCCCAGTTCCGCCAGTCCAGCCAGTAGAGCCTGATGATGGCACTTTGGAAGGTCTCATCAGATCATTGTTAGCTTCTCAAGATCGCCGAGGCGATGCATTGCACCAGGCAGTACAAGATGCTCTGAACAGAGGCGGTCATCCGGGAAACAGTACAGCCAACAGTTTCAAGCGCCTGAACCCTCCATTCTTCGACGGCACCGAGGATGCCATTACCGCAGATGCTTGGCTCCAGGATACAGAAGTTATTCTAGAGGCCGCGAAGACTCCCGAAGACGAGAAGGTGGCGGTGGTGCGCCTGCAGTTATTAGATCTAGCCCGCAACTGGTGGGCCATGCAAGCGGTGGGGTTGACAGCACCTGTTCCCTGGGCAGTATTTAGCGAAAGGTTCCAGACCAAGTATTTCGACGCGGTGGCTCGATATGACTTGCAGACCAAGTTTAGCAACCTGAAGCAAGGAGGTGGAACAGTCGACGGATATACGGTCGAGTTTTCTAGGCTTAGTCGGTTTGCTCCCACCTTGGTGGCGACCGAGTTTGATAGGGCCCAGCGGTTCCAGCAGGGGCTCCACTTGGAGATCTTGTTGGCAGTAGAACAGTTTGAACACCAGACGTTTGATGCGGTATTGAGAGCAGCTAGGAGGCACGAGTATACCTCCCAGAGGATTGTGGATAGGACAGGAGGACGAAAGCGGTCCCACAGTCAAATAAATCAGTCTTCAGCACCAGCCCCAGCAGCTAGGGCTTTGACTATTGGAGCTCCGTGGCGAGCAACCTCAGTTACGTCGGTCCAGTACTCGACCCCGACGTACCCTCCGCAGAAACAGAAGCAAGCGCAGCCTTCCGCCGTGGGCTGTTCTTATTGTAGAAAGCCTGGACACATTGTGTCAGAGTGTCGTAAGGCGCTGGGATTATGCTTGTTGTGTGGGGCACCGGACCATAGGTTGGGGTCCTGTCCATTCAGAGTCGATTCAGCATCAACAGTATCTGGTCCCTCGGTTAGGGGACCAGTACCAGTTCCAGTTCCAGTACTAGTCCAGCAGCAGCAACAGTTGCCGAGGCCATTGTCGCCTCAGGCCCAAGTGTTTCAGCAGCAGTACCAGCCTCCGAGGCCATTGCCGACTCAGGCCCAGGCCTTCCAGCAGCAGAGGCCTCAGCAGTTCGCCCTGGCCCAGGCCTAGATCCAGAATCGACAGAGAGGTATCTGTGTCCTATTGTCTTGCTTTCCGTCGTTGTTATGTGAGACACGTGTCATGTTTCATGTGTCCTAATTACAAACGGTATATTCCGGACCCGAGCCATGTCCTAGATCATTCAAAAACGGTTATTGGTACCAAACTTTTCGTATAAGGAAAGGCCCGTGTCTCTGTTTGACCAAGAGGAGAGACCTCAAGCACAAGACTATCAGTTTAGTTCATGTTGCTTGAGTTCACCGCTCCTTGGGAGAGTCAAACGTGGGAGTGTGAGGATGACATCCGATCACGACATCCCGACTTGTTTGACTCGTAAGGTGTAATGTCTTTCTTATGCCTTACGTTTTTTCTTCCTTGCTTGCATTGTATGATTGTATGATTGAACTGCTTAGTGTAGCTTGCCTGTGCTTAGTATAGCTTGTCGTGGCAATCTCTAGCTCCTTGATTAAATTTCGAGGACGGAATTCTTTTAAGGTGGGTAGAGTTGTCACCCTCATTTTCTGTATTTCCCGTATTTCGTATTTATATTCGTATCTAGATTTTGGCATGTATTTTTATTTTTCTCGACTTGTGGAATTTTGGTATTTCTCGTATTTTGGGTTTTGTCCTGGCTCAGTTTTAATTGGTTTTGGGTTGGTTTGGTTTGGTTTATTGTGTATTGGAACACCTTAGCCTTTGCTCCACCCTCAACACACCACATCCCACCCTCTTTATAATCCTCACCTACCACTCTCTCTCTTCATTACCACCTCTATTAATTTTCTTCTTCTTCTTCTTCTCCCACCCCTAGGCAAGTGCACCTTGCCATCACTTGAGAACCCTCTTTTACTTGTCCATTTGATAGATTAGGACATGGTGATCAACATTAAAACTTGGCTTTTTGTGATTTGGAGTCTCCATTGTTCTAGATCTAGGTTTTAGCTATTTTCGGATTTTGCATGGTTTGATCTATTTTAGTTGGATATTTATGGGTTTTGATGTTTCCATGTGATAGAGATTTCAATTTCACCCAAGTTAGAACTTTGGAAATTCGGATTTGGAGTTCGGATGGCCAAGTTACGATGTTGTGTAGCCTTGAGTTCAACCATGGTGTTCTTGCTGTTTGGAGAAGACAGTGAGCAGTGTGCAGAGCTGATTAGCTTAAGCACAATGAGCTGTGCGCGCTCTTTAGCGCAGCATACGCAGCCTTGGGTACGCTTCCTGTTGGAAGCGTGTCTCCTGCGTGCGTGACTTTTCGCGTACGCTGCTCTGCGTGCTTAACTTTTTATGTACGCAGTCTTGGGTACGCTTCCTGTTGGAAGCGTGTCTCTTGAGCGTGCGTGATTTTTCGCGTATGCTGCTCCCTTGAGCGTGCGTGACTTTTCACGTACGCTGCTCCTCTTGAGCGTGCGTGACTTTTCGCGTACGCTGCTCCCCCTGCGTGCGTGACTTTTTGCGTACTGCGTGCGTGACTTTTGCGTACGCTGCTCTGCGTGCGTGACTTTTCACGTACGCAGCTCTCCTGCGTGCGTGTTTTATTGCGTATGCATTCCCCCTGCGTGCGTGCTTTTGTGCGTACGCAGACTTGAGTGTGCCTTGGTACGCAGACTTGAGCGAGCCCTGCGTGCGTGCTTTTGTGCGTACGCGGCTCCCCTGCGTGTGTGCTTTTGCACGTATGCTGCCCCTGACCCCTTGTTTAACCCATTGGCCTTCGGGGTATTGGTTTTATTTCTCGAATTGGTTTCTCCTTGTGGATTGGGTTTTCCTGAGATCTGTTCGATACAGCACGACTATCTTGACCCGACACGGCCTCACACGATTTTCAAGTAATTATTCATGACTAGTATGGTTCTTGAGATTTTCTGTGAATAATGATCCTGGTATTCTCTGATCTCCTTGCCAGTGACCCGTAGTGGTGCACTCCTGACATGACCAACCTGACTTGATAGTGGCCCGTGGCGGCGCACTCTTGACTTGACTTGACTTGACTTAATGCTGTTGTGACGGCTAACACGACTTGACAAAAATAAATAGTCTGGACACCGTGGGCGATTGTGTTTGTACAAATGAACCCGTCTTGTCTTGCATCATGTCTAGGACAGGGACCCCTGAGTACCACGGTCGGGGGTACCCACTAAAATTTTACTAAGGCTAATAACTAGAATAATTTCAGTAGTCATGAGAGATTTCCCCAGTTACAGGCAATCCCGTTATCCCGGCCGCAATTGTTTGGACTTGTAGCCTGCCGTCGAGTAGGGCACATTTCCAGCCCACCGTCGTGTGGGGCACATAATTATTGATAACTGCTTAATGAATCCAAATCGCCTGGATAACCTGGATTAGCTGCAGGGCTTATGGCTGGAGGAACATCTCATTGCATCTTGTTAGTAATTAGGCTTGTGATAACCCTAGTTAGTTAAAGTATCAAGCCGTACTTATTGCTTGGCCGTGAAATATTTGATGAAGTTCAATCAGTCTAGCCTTGTCTTGATCAAGTACAAGATTGTTACTTGACCTGATTTCTTATATTTATCTTACCGATAAATGGTGAGAGAAACCAAGTTCTGTTCAGACGAAGGGTTACAACCCCGGTCCTTGTTTAGTTTACGGGTTGTAACCTGGCCATCTGAATAGTCCCATGGTTATCTCGTCGTATATCATCCTGTCATGCTTTTCCCAATATGTCCTGTCTTTTAGTGATTCTATACAAGACTGTCTTTTATATTTACCCATCATGCTTTTCATTAATGTCTCTTAATATGTAATTATATTATTGTGCTAATTTGCTTGTTTTAGTTCTTAAGTGAAGCCTCCTTTGTGGCACTTGCTCTTTCTGGGGTCTGACCCAGCTGGTTTTGTATGGCCAGATACCAAAGCAGCTCCAGAGGATCTACCTGTCTTTCAGCCCGATGGTGACCACTAGGCGTAACCAGGGCAACGAGTGGGTTATTTTTGGCTCTTCCATTTTATTATAAAAATTATTCTTTTGAGGCGTTTAGCCGCCGAGCAAGTGTTAGCTCGTTTGCAACTTTATTTACTGTCTGCCAACGGGCTGTAATCATGATTGGCAACTCGAGGTTGATCATGTATGACTTAACTCTCGCTAGTCCTTACATTTTGTACGACTAGCTTCATGATCATCTGGATAGGTAATGTTTGGGATGCCTTACAATTGTATATTTGGTGATCTGATATCTTGTGATTATTATTAGTTGGTTGAGATTGAGACAATAGGATAATTTATGACCCTAAGAGACTGATGGCTTGTAGACAAACCCTCACATATCTAGACAGCCGTGACCGTATGATAAGATAGATTCCATTTCATTATACGTAGCTGGCTATGTCTGCCCCCGCTCTCCAGTATTCTGGTTCTGGGGCGTGACACGGAGGCTCGCAAGGTGGAGAGGGAGTGGGGCCTGAAGCCGAAGTGGAACCGTGATCTGTTTTCGGGGACTACTAGCAGCGCGGGGGCTGCTAAGCGTCCTCAACTCCAGCATCATTCTATTCCACAATGCCTGCTGCAGATTCCTGCTCCGGTTAGGGCACTAGTTCAGCAGGTGCCCCGGCAGCAGCAACAGGGACCGACACAGCAGGCACCCACTTGCCACTACTGCAAGAGGTCCGGACATCTCCGGGAGGTTTGTAGGAGACGTTTGGGTGTGTGCCTATACTGTGGCACCGAGGGGCATCAGGCGAGGGATTGTCCATCGAACCATCGCCGTGTAGCTCAGGGAGCGTAGGGTAGTCCACCTATGGCACCGCATCACGCCCCACACTAGCAGCGGGATATACCCCGCCAGGGCAGGACTTTTGTGATGACAATTGAGGATCCTGCAGGCATTGGACTAGGAGGTTAGGTCTTGCACTTTCTTTTTACCTGTTTCTTTTTGTCCATTGATTGAGGATTGCTTTCTTAGTACATTTAGTTTGCATATGTGATGATCATGCTAGATTAAATAGAAAACCCCAATGAAGCCTGCAATAACATGATATTGTAGAGATTTAAAACCATGCATGTGTTTTGATTCCCTGGAATGCATGTTATATAACTTAGGATAAAATTTAGTAGACTTTGATTGTTGGGAGCTTGACCTAGAGAAGAGTACAACCGTTTCGAATTTCAAGGACGAAATTTTCCTAAGGAGGGTAGGATTGTAACTACCTGTTTTCAAAATTAAGGGTAATTTTGTTATTTTTTAGTTTTCCATAATTTTGGTGAATTTTAAATCATTTAATACTATTTTAATTGGTGTATTGTGATTTTGCTATTTTGTTAGTGCAACCCTAGAAACTATTTAGCATAGAGACTAACCATGACCACGAAGACCTAACCAAGTGTTTAGATTAGCAAATTTCTATTTTCTAGGCTAAGGGTATTTTGGTCATTTGGTGACTTTTGAATTATTACGGATTTTGGCCTTTTAGTAATGTGCTAATTGATAGTTAGGGCCTTAACCTAGAATTTCCCTAATATAGAGGTTAACCATGGGCCTAGAGATTAGGTTAGAAATATCCATTACATGACAAGGTTAGTAATATCTAGATATTTCATAGTAGGATATTTACCATTGGGATATTTGTGAAAAGAAAGCCTAGAACCAATAGGAAGGCTTGGTATTGGGTGGAATGATCTTAGCCACTCATCTATTCCTAAACAAACCCTAATTCCCTTAGATGACCAGCCATCAAGTACCCCCCTTCCTATAAAGGATCCTTGAGAAGGCCTTTGCCGCTTTTTATAATTTCTTGAAACCCTACTTTGTTCTTTCCTAATCTCCTCCCACAATATCCAAATTGAGCACAAATTGAGTCAAATCAATTGTATCATCATCCCCAATAGTATAGGAGACTTGCGGAGGCTTGCTAGCGAGGTTTGAGGACGTTTGAACCGTAGCAAATCGAGGAAGACTCAATAGGTAAAACCCTACAAACCCTAATAAATTCCTAATTTATTCCTATAGAAGCATTCATTTAGGGTTCCCCTAGGTGTAGCCCAAGTTTGGTAGGCAATCGTGTCTATTTCGTGTCCGTATCGGACACGTATCGGTGTATTTAATTGGGTGTTCGACGAAATGCCTCTTAGAACTTTTTGTTCTTGGTTTTCAAAACAAATTATATATTTTGGTAGCTAATCATATGTAGATTATGTATGTATGTGACTGAGCATGATTTGGGTTGGTTTTCGTATCCAAAATTGGACAAACAAGCACGCACGAGGACACCGTGCACTGTCCAGCTGCTCGGGGTCGACACAGGACACGACACGGTGACTTAGGTCCTGATTTTTGGTGGACTCGGGGGCCTAGTGACTGACACAACCCACACAAAATTTAGAGGGATTTCGTTGAGCAGATTGGGAGAAATCCTACCTGCACTGAAATTTCAAACACACACCCACGCGCGAAATTGTTCATTGTACGGTGTCCGTATCGAATGTACATGTGTCATGGACACGTTGCAGACACTCGAGCACGTACCCCTACCCTAGGCGTACAAGTGTGCACGGCCACGTGTCTCCACGTGGCCTGTGTCGTACACTGGACACACGTACATGCGTGCACGATGCAGCCTGTGCACAGCATGTCTGTGCGTGTTTTGAGACGTAGACACGCCGTGTCTGGTTCTAGGGTGACACGAAAGGCTTCCTGGGACACGAGCACAGGTGGGGGATCATTTACCAACCATTAATTTATAATGTTATCATGATTTGATTTTCAAATTTGCATTTTCCCAAAGCTCACTGATACATGTGTTCTGTTCGAATTTTGAAGTTTGATTACTGTTTAAACTAAATTTTTGATATTTAATTGCCCTGTTTAATTTATATACATATATATTAGATTACCTAGATGTTGGGTTCAAAGATTAGCTAGGGATTCAAGGATCCGATTTGGTTTTGAACTATGAGTTAGCTATTAACAGTTAACTGGTGTATATATGTAACTGTCAATGCCCTTGTTGAACTGTTTTGAATTCCTGAATATAAATGAGTTTCAAACCTATTTGCCATGATTCAAATCGACATATTAACTCATCTATATGTGTAATAAGTTACTTTAATGTGGGTTTATGATAGGTGTTAGGTTTTAGATTTCAAAATGGATTTTAAATGTTTGAACTGATTAATGATAACTATCAAATTCATTTCCCATTTGTTTATGATACCATTCACTGATTTCTCATTTTTTTGAGCTTTAGTCATATTTAAACTGTTGGTTGCATGATCGGTTTGGGAATAACACAGGGAATCTTGAATGTTGAACTGTGAATTCCAAACTGTCATTTTGTTCTCTTTCCTGAGAACTATAACCCGAGATTTATGAACCCTGAAATTCAATTTTCCGTAAACACACACCCTATCTAACTGTTCCTTTGACACACCATATTATGTTCACACTCTAGTCTAGGTTGCCCACCCTAAAAATCTAATTTCCTGTCAACCTATTGTCACTCACATTCTCATGGCAGACACACTAACTGTCATCTACACCCCCACACACACTTGTCACATACACACTCTACTACCATGTTGTATACACACATATATTAGACACTGTCACTTGTTTCTCAGGTTTCCTGAGAAACTTATTGCTGTGATTAGCCACAAACTACATTGCCTTTCCTTCATTCCTTTCCTAGTTGTTTCATTCCTTTTAATATCATATATAATCATATGCATTAGTATTGATACCTATATGTTTTCTACTTGCTATCTATATTGTGTCTAACATATGTGTTCCTTGTGACTGTGAGATGGTTTCAGGATGAGATATAGGTATAGGCTAGTATCCCTTTGGTTTTGAGATAGGTTGTTGAGATATTATGTTTTGGTATTAGGACTTTGTAGGTAGGCTTGTTAGATAGGTTTTGTTTAAGGGTTAGGCTTATGTGGTTAGTGTATTGGTATAGGTCGAGAGTTAGTTGGACTTTGAGTATAGTGTTAGCCTATTGGTTGTATGGGTTAGATAGCTTAGAGTAGATTTCTATTAGACTATGATTGTGGTTTAGGTTTAGAGTTGACCTTAAGGTTGACCAATAGTTTAAGGTTGACTTTGCTTGACTCAACAATTGACCAAACCCTAAAAATTGACCTAGTTTGACTAAATTGACTTGTTGACTATAGTTTGACCAAACCATAGATGTTAGGTGACTAGCTGACCTAGATAGTTGACTAGTTTGACCTAGTTGACTAGACTATTGACTTGGGTTGACCCAGAGTTGACTATAAGTGGACTTGACCTAGAAATAGATACACTAGGCCTATTTAGACTTATAAACCATAGTTTGACTCTTAGTTGACCTATTTGACCTAGACAGTTGACCAGGTTTGACTTATAATTAACTTTGACCTAGATTTGACTTAGAATCATGTAGATTGCATCGTAAACTTCATTTACCTTGTTTAGACACATTATAACCTGTACTGCTCTATTTAGGACATTGTGACTCTGGTGCAGACATCTGATATTACACTACTCTTTTCAGAGTACTAGGCGAGTAAATTTTCTGATAATATTTATGTTTTACGATATCGTCTATGTTTCTTGTATTTAGTGTAGATATCCTTGTTCTCTTGACACATTGTTCACACGGATTGGTATTGTCTGGATCCCGTCAGGAGATGTTATTCTTTGTATTTCTTGGTATATCATGAGCAATTCTTTTCTAGTTCCTTGTGCATTATATAGACAGGATTCCTGCGAAGGCTAGCTACCTTCTCAGAGAATTACGTGTCATGACGTGTCATGGTTAGATCCACTATATTAGTCAGGGATGGGGTGTTAGCGTAGATATGTGATCAATACCCCATAGTACACGCATTGTATCACCATTGTATCACCATTGTATGATCACTGTATAGTATTAATTATACACTCATGTATGATTAGCCAGGCCAAACATTGTATCAAGTTCTTAGCCGATCACATGTCGAAACTAGTGCTAAACTCAGATAGATAGCAGTTCCAGATTTTCGTACATGTTATATACTGTTCTCTTGCCTTATCTCATTACAGTTTTGATATACCCTGTCAGGATGCTTGTAAGCTCTACTTTACCTAGTATATTCTCTCTATCCACTGCTACATTTTTAATATTGTATAACTAGAACTGTTGTTTGAGATTTTGTACTCGTTCCCGTCCTGACTGGACCTGTTGAAAATATTACAGATGATGAGGAGGAGTGCCCTACCTATTACGGTCCTCATGACGTGGTAGGTTTAGAGTTGGATACCCTAGTGCAGCATGGGCTAGCTCTAGCAGATGAGGCCTTGGGATAGTTTAGCTGGTTCTAGTATAATACTGGACTCTGTCTCCAGATTACCTTGGCTTGTTATTATTTGTTAGTTGTTTGTATTGAGATTGTTGACTCAGAGATTTTGGACTCGTATTATTCTGTGTTGGATTTTCAGGATGATATTTATAAATCTTGTTGTCTTTATCTTTCAGTATTATTATCGCCATTATTAGAGTTTGTGATTGAGTATATTATATTGTCATTGCTTGTCCTCCGTTCGGAGTTGACCATTCTCGACAGGGTTTGATATTATACTATTGATAGATAGTAGACCTAGACAACGTTCTACGTCGTTTCTACGACGTAGGCTGGGACGCTGTTACGCACTCGTACCGTTACCTCGGGTGCGGGTCGTGACACATTTTTATTGGTGGCCCATGCAGGTCAGAAGTCGCAATTAGTGTGATGTCATAGTGGTGCTCAACTTAGAGTGCTGCTACGAGCCTGCTATTATTTTAGAAGATATAGGCTATAGACTAAGGGTACTCAATCACAATTAGGAAACTTCCAATTGCTTCTATACAACTGTCCTTTCTTGATGCTGATTACTTGTACTCTAAATTATCCTCCTTTGATATGATCTATCTTGTGCCATATTAACTTCTTTCTTTCGACCTGTCTTCATGATAGTGACGACTCGATCTCAGTATTTGGAGCCTGCGGATACTGAGAGGTCTGCCACATCTCGCGAACCTGAGCCAGTCACTTCTCCCGTAGTCGTTGCATCTGCAGCAGCAGTCGGGGGCGCTCCTCCACTAGTTACGAGGACTGTCCTGGAGGTCGCTGCAGCAGGAGCAGTCGTGGGTGTTCTTTCTCCTGTACATCGGACTCCTCCGTCTGTAGCTAAGGATCTGTCTCCTTCGCCTCCATTACCTACCGATTTGGGGCAGATGTTTGACTTCCTTCGGCAGATGATGGAGGCCCAGTGAGTCTAGACTGAGCCTCAGCAGAGGCAGACAGACGCGATGCGTCAGGACGTGAGGGATGCACACTAATTTGCTCTAGCAGCCGTGGAGCAGAGGACTCCGCATCAGGAAGCGCATCCGAGGTCGGGCAATATCCAGGACTTCAAGATACTGGGGCCTCGTGACTTTAGCGGGACTGAGGGCGTAGTATATGCTGACGACTGGCTCGAGGACATCGAACGTCAGATGAGGGCTTCCCGCCTAGCAGACGACCTGAAGGTCGAGGCGGTGGGCCTACAGTTGTTAGACATTGCTCGCACCTAGTTCAAGAACGAGCCAGACCTTGCTGGGGAGGGCCATACCTGGGCCGAGTTCAAGGTCCTCTTCAAGGGGAAGTTCTTTTCTCCTACAGACAAGATCGACTTGGCGAGACAGTTTCAGCACCTCCAGCGGGGTGGTTTGTCTGTAGAGGAGTACGCTGCGGAGTTTGGCAGACTGAGCCGATATGCAGAGTACAGGGTGCATGAGCCGGAGATCAGGGCGAGCCGCTTTAGAGAGGGATTGATCTGGGATATCAATATCCTTATTCCCTCTTTCTATGCGACCTATACCGAGATCTTTGCGGAGGCTCGCAAGGTGGAGAGGGAGTGGGGCCTGAAGCCCAAGTGGGACTGTGATCTATTTTTGGGGACTACTAGCAGCGCGGGGGCTGCTAAGCGTCCTCAACTCCAGCATCATTCTATTCTACAATGCCCGCTGCAGATTCCTGCTCCGGTTAGGGTACTAGTTCAGCAGGTGCCCCGGCAGCAGCAGCAGGGACCGACGCAGCAGGCATCCACTTGCCACTACTGCAAGAGGTCCGGACATCTCTGGAGGTTTGCAGGAGACGTTTTGGTGTGTGCCTATACTGTGGCACCGAGGGGCATCAGACGAGGGATTGTCCTTCGAACCATCGTCGTGCAGCTCAGGGATCGCAGGGTAGTCCACCTATGGCACCGCATCACGCCCCACACCAGCAGCGAGATATACCCCGCCAGGGCAGGACTTTTGCGATGACAGTTGAGGATCCTGCAGGCATTGGACTAGGAGGTTAGGTCTTGCACTTTCTTTTTACCTGTTTCTTTTCGCCCATTGATTGAGGATTGCTTTCTTAGTACCTTTAGTTTGCATATGTGATGATCATGCTAGATTAAATAGAAAACCCCAATGAAGACTGCAATAACATGATATTGTAGAGATTTAAAACCATGCATTTGTTTTGATTCCCTGGATTGTATGTTATATAACTTAGGATAAAATTTAGTAGACTTTGATTGTTGGAAGCTTGACCTAGAGAAGAGTACAACCGTTTCGAATTTCAAGGACGAAATTTTCCTAAGGAGGGTAGGATTGTAACTACCTATTTTCAAAATTATGGGTAATTTTGTTATTTTTTAGTTTTCCATAATTTTGGTGAATTTTAAATCATCTAATACTATTTTAATTGGTGTATTATGATTTTGCTATTTTGTTAGTGCAACCCTAGAAACTATTTAGCATAGAGACTAACCATAACCATGGAGACCTAACCAAGTGTTTAGATTAGAAAATTTCTATTTTCTAGGCGAAGGGTATTTTGGTCATTTGGTGACTTTTGAATTATTACGGATTTTGGCCTTTTAGTAATGTGCTAATTGATAGTTAGGGCCTTAACCTAGAATTTCCCTAATCTAGAGGTTAACCATGGGCCTAGAGATTAGGTTAGAAATATCCATTACATGACAAGGTTAGTAATATCTAGATATTTCATAGTAGGATATTTACCATTGGGATATTTGTGAAAAGAAAGCCTAGAACCAATAGGAAGGCTTGGTATTGGGTGGAATGATCTTAGCCACTCATCTATACCTAAACAAACCCTAATTCCCTTAGATGACCAGCCATCAAGTACCCCCCTTCCTATAAAGGATCCTTGAGAAGGCCTTTGCCTCTTTTTACAATTTCTTGAAACCCTACTTTGTTCTTTCCTAATCTCCACCTTTAATATCCAAATTGAGCATAAATTGAGTCAAATCAATTGTATCATCATCCCCAATAGTATAGGAGACTTGCGGAGGCTTGCTAGCGAGGTTTGAGGACGTTTGAACCGTAGCAAATCGAAAAAGACGTCGAATCGAGGCTCTTTACATTCAGTTTGAACACTCAATAGGTAAAACCCTACAAACCCTAATAAATTCCTGATTTCTTCCCATAGATGCATTCATTTAGGGTTCCCCTATGTGTAGCCCAAGTTTGGTAGGCAATCGTGTCCATTTTGTGTCCATATCGGACACGTATCTGTGTATTTAATTGGGTGTTCGACGAAATGCCTCTTAGAACTTTTTGTTCTTGGTTTTCAAAACAAATTATATATTTTGGTAGCTAATCATATGTAGATTATGTATGTATGTGACTGAGCATGATTTGGGTTGGTTTTCGTATCCAAAATTGGACAAACACGCACGCACGAGGACACCGTGCACCGTCCTACTGCTCGAGGTTGACACAGGACACGACACGGTGACTTAGGTCCTAATTTTTGGTGGACACGGGGGCCTAGTGACTGACACAACCCACACAAAATTTAGGAGGATTTCGTCGAGCGGATTGGGAGAAATCCTACCTGCACTGAAATTTCAAACATACACCCACGCGTGAAATTGTTCATTGATACGGTGTTTGTATCGAATGTACATATGTCATGGACACGTTGCAGACACTCGAGTACGTACCCCTACCCTAGGCGTACACGTGTGCACGGCCACGTGTCTCCACGTGGCCTGTGTCGTGTACTGGACACACGTGCACGCGTGCACGATGCAGCCTGTGCACAGCGTGTCTGTGCGTGTTTTGAGACGTAGACATGCCGTGTCTGGCTCTAGGGTGACACGAAAGGCTTCCTGGGACATGAGCACGGGGGGGGGGGATCATTTACCAACCATTAATTTAGAATGTTATCATGATTTGATTTTCAAATTTGCATTTTCCCAAAGCTCACTGATACATGTGTTCTGTTCGAATTCTGACGTTTGATTTCTGTTTAAACAGAATTATTTAATTACCCTGTTTAATTTATATACATATATATTAGATTACCTAGATGTTGGGTTCAAAGATTAGCTAGGGATTCAAGGATCCGATTTGGTTTTGAACTATGAGTTAGCTATTAACAGTTAACTGATGTATATATGTAACTGTCAATGCCCTTGTTGAACTGTTTTGAATTCCTGAATATAAATAAGTTTCAAACCTATTTGCCATGATTCAAATCGACATATTAACTCATCTACATGTGTAATAAGTTACTTTAATGTGGGTTTATGATAGGTGTTAGGTTTTAGATTTCGAAATGGATTTTAAATGTTTGAACTGATTAATGATAACTGTCAAATTCATTTCCCATTTGTTTATGATACCATTCACTGATTTCTCATTTTTCTGAGCTTTAGTCATATTTAAACTGTTGGTTGCATGATCGTTTGGGAATAACACAGGGAATCTTGAATGTTGAACTGTGAATTCCAAACTGTCATTTTGTTCTCTTTCCTGAGAACTATAACCCGAGATTTATGAACCCGGAAATTCAATTTTCCGTAAACACACACCCTATCTAACTGTTCCTTTGACACACCACATTATGTTCACACTCTAGTCTAGGTTGCCCACCCTAAAAATCTAATTTCCTGTCAACCTATTATCACTCACATTCCCATGGCAGACACACTAACTGTCATCTACACCCCCACACACACTTGTTACATACACACTCTACTACCATGTTGTATACACACATACATTAGACACTGTCACTTGTTTCTCAGGTTTCCTGAGAAACTTATTGCTGTGATTAGCCACACACTACATTGCCTTTCCTTCATTCCTTTCCTAGTTGTTTCATTCCTTTTAATATCATATATAATCATATGCATTAGTATTGATACCTATATGTTTTCTACTTGCTATCTATATTGTGTCTAATATATGTGTTCCTTGTGACTGTGAGATGGTTTCAGGATGAGATATAGGTATAGGCTAGTATCCCTTTGGTTGTGAGATAGGTTGTTGAGATATTGTGTTTTGGTATTAGGACTTTGTAGGTAGGCTTGTTAGATAGGTTTTGTTTAAGGGTTAGGCATATGTGGTTAGTGTCTTGGTATAGGTCGAGAGTTAGTTGGACTTTGAGTATAGTGTTAGCCTATTGGTTGTATGGGTTAGATAGCTTAGAGTAGATTTCTATTAGACTATGATTGTGGTTTAGGTTTAGAGTTGACCTTAAGGTTGACCAATAGTTTAAGTTTGACTTTGCTTGACTCAACAATTGACCAAACCCTAAAAATTGACCTAGTTTGACTAAATTGACTTGTTGACTATAGTTTGACCAAACCATAGATGTTAGTTGACTAGCTGACCTAGATAGTTGACTAGTTTGACCTGGTTGACTAGACTATTGACTTGGGTTGACCCAGAGTTGACTATAAGTGGACTTGACCTAGAAATATATACACTAGGCCTATTTAGACTTGTAAACCATAGTTTGACTCTTAGTTGACCTAGTTGACCTAGACAGTTGACCAGGTTTGACTTATAATTGACTTTGACCTAGATTTGACTTAGAATCATGTAGATTGCATCGTAAACTTTATTTACCTTGTTTAGACACATTATAACCTGTACTGCTCTATTTAGGACATTGTGACTCTGGTGCAGACATCTGATATTACACTACTCTTTTCAGAGTACTAGACGAGTAAATTCTCTGATAATATTTATGTTTTACGACATCGTCTATGTTTCTTGTATTTAGTGTAGATATCCTTATTCTCTTGACATATTGTTCACACGGATTCGTATTGTCTGGATCCCGTCATGAGATGTTATTCTTTGTATTTCTTGGTATATCATGAGCAAGTCTTTCCTAGTTCCTTGTGCATTGTATAGACAGGATTCCTGCGAAGGCTAGCTACCTTCTCAGAGAATTACATGTCATGACGTGTCATGGTTGGATCCACTATATTAGTCAGGGATGGGGGTGTTAGCGTAGATATGTGATCAATACCCCATAGTACCCGCATTGTATCACCATTGTATCACCATTGTATCCTCACTGTATAGTGTTAATCATACACTCACGTATGATTAGCCAGGCCAAACATTGTATCAAGTTCTAAGCCGATCACATGTCGAAACTAGTACTAAACTCAGTTAGATAGCAGTTCCAGATTTTTGTACATGTTATACACTGTTCTTGTAACGCCCCAGTCCCGAAATAGTAGGACTAGAAACGTATCATGCCAGCTGTATACATACGAGTAAATATACGACTCGTATATATACATAAGCTGTAAATGTAGAAAGCCAAGACACTAAATCTCATCCACAAAGTTAAATAATGATATAAAGCAACTTTGAGTTTGTCAAGTACACAATAGTTGGGCGGAGACAAAGTCCACTACCAACCAAATTAAATAAGAAAGAATTATACAAGGAAAACGATTTGGTCACGCGAAGGAGATGGCGATCCAAAAGCAACATCTCGAAGAATAGAGCGCAAGATATGGCCTTAGCTAGAGCACCTGCAGAAAATCACAAGACACACCTGGAGAGATAACCAGGTCCACAGAGGGACGTAACAAGACACATAATATCATGCCAATAAACTTAATAATAAAGCTCAACAGAAAAGTATGCATGGGGAAAGGTTCCTAACCATTCTATGTGGATTTCAATTTAGAGGACAACGTTCTACGCAGGGGCTGTCACAAGCAAGTAATTAAGAGTGGCCAACAAGTAGCGCTCATCCGAGACACTATCGGCCGGGTAACACGTAACGCTCATCCGAGACACTATCTCCCAAATGTGTAAAATAAAAGTAGCCCCTACGCTAGTAGCTGTCCCCTCCCCCCCCAAATGATACTATACGTGTGGCGTAACCATGACACACAAACACGTGTCATTTCCACCACACTGTTTTAATATAGATAACTGTCAAGTCTTCTAATCATGCATCTATTGACAGTTATTCCTACGCATACGCACGGGGGATCAGCCCACACGCAGGTGACCTCTATATGATACTCACAACTCTCACACACAACTCGTGTACCATCGTGACAAGTCAATGAGACACTAAATTTGACGGTAGTCCCTTAACTCTAAGCCAATTGTATAAATATAGTAATTTGCATCTACATATAATTTAGAAAGAAATAACTTAAAAATAAACACAACATGCATGATATTGAGCAGGAAATTTAAACAGTAAAGGCAAGGTGTCTTGCCTGGGGTACTGCCTGGTGTGGTGCAATAATCCAGCAAATTTTGATTGTCTATTAGCCATGTTCGGTGTATAACGGTCCGAGGGTCACAAGGAAATATGAACGTGCCATTAGCCACAAATTTGCGATGATAAAGGGAAAATTATGGAGAGTAATACTTATATTATTCTCAGAAAATATTTATAATAATTGAAAAAAAGATTTTTATTAGCTAAACTATATATTATTATTATTAGGTACTATTTATCCAAAAACACTTTATGCAAGGATATACTTAAAACTTATATATATAAATCCCAATACCATATCTACAATATATAGTGTGAAAAGTAATTATTTTATTTATCAAGCAAAGTTACTGAAGATAACAAAATATTGCTTATATAATCATGTATATATATAGACAAGCCTTTTGAAAATATGGTTAAATAAACTTTATAAGAAAATTTAACTAGTGATAAGTATTACTAATATATTTATTCATATTGTTTTTCTTCTACACTAACATTATTAATAACTATAAAATGTCAATATTTTTTTAATAATAATAATATTAATATTAATAAAAGAGAACAAAACAAACATCAATCAACAAATAATGATAATAAGAGTAATAATAATAATAAGTTAATAATATGATACTATTAATAATAATGATAATAATGGTAATAATATTAAAAACAATAATAATAATAATAATGATAAGAATAATAATAATAATAATAATAAATATAATAAAAACTTATCAATAACACAGCTAACACCCCCCCAATTATACACAGAAGAGAGAGAGTGGGAGAGAGAGATTGGAGTGGGTCTCACCGGCGGTTGCTGACGGACGGTGGTTCCCGGCGGCGTCGGCGGCGGATGGCCGTGGCATGGCAGTGGTGGAGGCGGAGACTCTCCGCGAGCCGTACGGCGTCGGGCGGATGGAAGACGGTGGCGGAGAGGCTGCGGTGTGCGCCCGACCGGAGAAACGCCGGCGACGAAAGGGGCTGCGGAGGGAGGAGTTAGGGCGGAGGATGGGCTGCTCCGGCGCGGCGACGGAGGGAGTGAGCGGTGGAAGCGGCCGGGTGGAGGAGAGGGTTACGGGCGGCGCGGCGGATTCCAGACAGTGGCGAGGGATTTTCGGCGGCGGAGCTCGCCGGGACGCGGAGGGGCGCGCTGGAGGACTGTGCTGTGCAAGGCTCGGGACGGAGCCGCTCAGATCTAGGAGGGGGCGGGTCCGACTGTGCGGCACGGTGGCAACACCGAGCGCCGGGGAGGGTCTTCACCGGGCGGACGTGCTCGACAAGGTGCGGAGGAGGTAAGGGCTGTTCCCCCCTATTTTCCTTTCCGATGGTGGTGGTAGGGACGATGATGGCTGCGGTCGGGGTTCCGGCATGGACGATGCTGGGTGCTTCGATTGGTCTGGCCAAGGTGTGCCGTTGTCGGGATGGTGATGAGATGGTTATGACGGTGATGAGATGGCGGAGATGGCAGTATCCGGTGGGGCCTTCGGCCAAAATTAGGGTTAGGGTTAGGGTTAGGATTAGGGTTTGGATTATGTCGAGGTGTCCGACACGGGCTGGGTTGCTGTGTCGAGATCGTGTCCGACATGTCGACACGAAGAAGGTGAAAATGTAATTGTAATAGAAAAAATAGTGGAAGGGAAGGGGGACACCGATACGATGCACGGTTTGGGTTGTGAAAAATTTGGTGGATGAATAATGAATTGGAGGAGTACCTGCCTATTTATAGGATGTGGGAATTCCCAATTAGATATGGATTAGGATTTAAATTCCCCATAATAGATAATTCAATCTATAATTTAATTTAATTCAATGAATCCAATCCAAATTAAATCTAATTAAATTTCTAGTATAAAATTAATGAGATACATCAAATTTTAAATATTCAACTATATAAATAAATCCACAAATTTAAATCAAGATTTAAATGCCACAATAAATTCAAAATATATTTTCTAAAATACTAATAATATTAATTTCGAAAATACATTATTATTTACAAATAAACTCAATAATAATTACTAAATATATATGTATGTACAAATAATATTTACATAAATATACTTTTCTAATATACCATTTTATAGGAAAAATAATTTATTATTATAGCTGTATAAATGAAAGGCCTTTCATAATTAAAATCATAAACTTGAAAATGATAGTTAGAAATAATTATTACATATATTATTTTGAAACCATAAAAATAGAAAAAATGTTTTTCTAAAATATGTACGCTCGCACATATTCGCACTCGTCGAGCAAAACGAAAAATAAAATTTCGTGCACAACGTACAATACGACTACGCGACGTACAATACAAAAATTTTAAATCAGTACCAAAATCGATAAAAATATAGTAGAAATTTAGGGGTTTTACAGTTCTCTTGCCTTATCTCATTACAGTTTTGATATACCCTGTCAGGATGAAAGTAAGCTCTACTTTACCTAGTATATTCTCTCTATCTACTGCTATATTTTTAATATTGTATAACTAGAACTGTTGTTTGAGATTTTGTACTCGTTCCTGTCCGGACTGGACCTGTTGAAAATATTACAGATGATGAGGAGGAGTGCCCTACCTATTACGGTCCTCATTGTAGCGCCCCGATTTCGATAGGCGATGGAACTTCATAATATGCTAGCGTCGAGTCAGATCGGCCAGAAACTTAGATGGCCATCTGACTCGATCGCTAAGCTTGGTAAACGATAACGCCTTGCGGCATCGATTCAAATCAATTTGGACGGAAGTTACGAGAATCGATCCAACTAATGGAACGACTTCTGTTGGAATAAGTCCTAGATGCAGCGGGCTGCGTCTCGGCGAGTGAGCTCTCTATAAGAGTCCCTTCGATGGGACCGGACCGTTGTATGGTTTTCTTGGAGCTTTGTCGCTGGGCTTGATTGAAGTGCTTTCGCGTCGTTTTCAAGGATGCAATTACAAATTTCGATGCAAGGGGAAAAGAAGGAAATCTAACAAAGTGTTGATGCATTGCAGGAGCTCGCGTAACTAAGGATTGACGTTGCGTAGCGCTTCGACGACCTGCACGAAGCAAAGTAATCGGTGGGTGATTCGAGCCTTCTTTTCTACTCTGTCCCGCAAACTTATTCCTTGTTTCGAATTCATTCAAATCGAACGATGCCAAGTTAATTGCATGCCAATCCACTAAGTCAAGAACTCGAAAAAATGTATCGATTTACTCTGAAAAATACAAGTTTCTCACATAGTCGAAAAAGTTTAAGGTTCTCGTAAAAAGATAGACTATTTCACGTGCTGCAAAATAATACAAAACGTCGATTATGGGTTATGATGCCTCGGACAATTTGGTGCCTACGGGACGCTAAATCGGAGTTCGGCTTGGGGAAGATGAAACGTTGCATGAGTTGGGGGAAATGATAATGTCGTTCAACACTGTCCGCGCTATACAAAACTGGTTGCATATATAAACTGTTCACGCATTGGCATGGTCATGGACAGCTTGTGCACAAGTTGATATTTTCCTTGAATCGATATCCGGGGCATCGAAATCGACTCAACCTAGGGGGAATGATTAATCGTGCTTCGACACTGATGCATTTCGGAACGGTCAGTCAGGCTTGCAACCTAGACTGAGCGGGCCAAAATGCCATTGAGATAGTCCCACGTGATGTGTAACATCAACGACTGCATATAAGATAGTAGCATGCTCACCTATTGTCTTATGCAGGTGTAAATATTATCTTTGTTTTCATGCAGGGACGAGCACGGCCGTGGTAAGAAATATGATAAACTGCGATGTTATGTTGTATGCTTTAATACTCAAAGACGGCTATCGAATATGAACTGAATTCATTTAGTTCTAATAGAAAGACAACTCTAAAGCATGCCTACCCTAACAATCAGAGTCGGTTTAGACGAGTGGGTTCGTCTCGTCCACTTAGCAAATGTGCTAATCCCATTCCCCCAATTTCCCCAGGTGCGACGGGCGTGCTCAACTAAACTGGAGCTGAAGTACGGAGAGGCGTTTTGAAGCTCTTCCTATGCTGAAGTATTTTGAAGCCAATTCAAGTCGACGGCTTATGTATAAAGGGGCGAATGTATGGGACGACAAGCGTTAGTTCAGGCAACTTGTCGAATGTATTTCCTTATGTTTTCAATCAATGTAGCCGCAACGGCATCCAATATAAATTACAACTTGCACTTCATTGCAAGCTATGAATGAAAAGTATTTCTATTTTCCTATACTGCGTCTTATATTCTGATGTGAATTGTGAAATTTCGACTTGGCGTATTAATATCAAAATCAAAAGATAACCATTTGAGAACTTGTCATCTTGCCTTGCACGAGCGCAACTCCAGGCTCGTGCGGCATCACGCCTTAGCGAGGACGATCGAATCGACAAAGTAACATCGGGGACGAATGGTTTGTCGACTCGGGGCGTGACAAATTGGTATCAGAGCACAGTTATGTTTCCTCGGATTTTCGAAAGATGTTTCATTGTTGGAATGTTCGTTGCGATGCCTTGATTGAATGCTTGTCGGCATGCTGTGTGAAATACAAGTTCCATACAGGTAAGCCCATAGATATTTTTGAAAAATACTAACGGGTTTACACTGTTTGTAGGAATGACTAAGAGAGATAAGAAAATCGCCGGCCCAACAACCCAAACCGTAGATAGTACGTCGAGCACAAAATGCACTGGCCCTAGCGAGACGACTATGGAGAAGATGCTACAGTTGATGGAACTGCAGCAGCAACAACTTCAGACATAATTCAAAGCCTAATTTGAGGCGCAACAAAAACAGATGAATGCCCTGACTCAGATAGTGAGCAGAATGGCGGGCAATACCAAGACGACGGACGAAGAGCCCGAGGAAAAGCAAGGTGATCAAGAAGAAGACGAGGAGGAAGATGGCTCCCCGCAAATGATGAACTCTCCTTCCATGTTCAAAGTGATGGAGTTTCGCAAAATGAACCCGCCAAAGTTTAACGGCCGAACAGAGCCCGACGTGATAGTAGGATGGCTTGCAGAGATGGAGGACTTGTTCGATCTCCTCTGCATCGAAGGGTCCCAGAGGGTGGCCTGTGTGGCGCTGCAGTTACAACTAAGAGCACATGACTGGTGGGCGATGAAGAAATAAGAGATCTGTGAAACCGATTCCAACAAAAAGATTTCTTGGGAAATGTTCAACACAGCCTTCCTTGAGCAGTACGTTCCTCGTGCCATCCGTCGACAAAAGGGGGGATGAGTTCATGATGTTGAGGCAGGGGAATATGAGTATTGAAGACTATGATGCAAGCTTCTCGAAACTTGCAAAATTTGCCGGCGCCTTCCTGCCCAACAAAGAAGAATGGTGCGAGCGTTTTCAGCAAGGCCTCAACGACGAACTGCGTAGGGACGTCATGAACCAACGATGCCAAACATATCGTGAATCCTACAAAGCCGCACTTGATAGTGAGCGAATCTTTGGCCACATGTCCCAAAGGGCCGTGCCTGTCGTTCGTAACAACTTCAACAAGCGTCCTAACGACGCCGGGGGATCGGGAATATCTAAACGTCCGCAGACATTTGATAACCGGGGCCATGGCGGACCACATTGTAGTAGATGCAGTAGGCGTGGGCACCGAACCACCGATTGCTTGACAAGAGCCTGCTTCAAGTGTGGCGAGGTAGGCCACATAGCAACGTATTGCCCACAGAAAGTTCAGAATCAACATAACCCACCAAGGAATATTCCGAATCCGCATAAAGCGCCGATACTGCAAGGCGCGAATGCGGTGCCCGTCAACCAACAGAACCAACGCTACGGAGCTCAAGGCCGAGTTTATGCCTTAACTCGGGATGAGGCGTTTGCGTCCGATACGGTTGTCATAGGTATATTACTCTACAAAGATATACCTGCTCGAGTATTATTCGATTCGGGTGCGACGTATAGCTTTATATCTGCTGATTTTGCGAGAGAAAATAAAATAACCATGCAATCACTAGATATAAATATTAGCGTTAGCACTCCGTCGGGAGTCAATATGCCCGCAAACTTTATTTGTAGGAATGGCCACATTTGCATCGGAGGAAGATATCTATCCTTGGATGCCGTCGTACTAGACATCAAAGATTACGACGTAATCCTGGGCATGGATTGGTTGGGCGCTTGTCGTACAACGATCGAGTGTGCGGAGAAGAGAGTGGTGTTTCGTCTTCCTGGCGAGACAGAGTTCTCCTATTCGTGCGGTACGGTCTCGAAGATGGCAATGATGGTGTCGGCAATCTCGGCGAGGCGTATTCTGCGTTTCGGCTGCGCGGGATACTTGGCATCCGTCCGAAACACGCGGAAGGATAATAAAAACACAATACAGACTGTTGTTGTGACAGATTTTCCCAACGTTTTTCCTGACGAGATGCCAGGGATGCCGTCGGATCGAGAAATAGAATTCAGCATCGACACCTTTCCGGATACACGGCCGATATCGAAGGCGTCTTACCGAATGGCTCCAGCAGAACTAAAGGAGCTGAAGGTGCAATTACAAGAGTTGCTAGACCGCGGATTTATTCGCCCTAGCATCTCTCCGTGGGGAGCTTCTGTACTGTTCGTAAAGAAGAAGGATGGGTCGTTGCGGCTATGCATTGACTATCGGGAACTCAACAAGGCGACCGTGCGAAACAAGTATCCTTTGCCGTGAATCGACGACTTGTTTGACCAACTGTAAGACGCGGCAATATTTTCAAAAATCGATCTTCGTTCAGGCTATCATCAATTGAAGATCAAGGCCGACGACATATCGAAGTCTGCCTTCCGCACTCGATATTGTCATTACGAATTCCTTGTCATGCCGTTTGGTTTGACGAATGCCACTGTCGCGTTCATGGATCTGATGAACCGAGTCTTCCGACCTCAAATAGATAAATTTGTAGTCGTATTCATCGACGATATCCTTGTCTACTCAAAGAATCGTGAAGAATATGCAGAACATTTGAAGGAGGTACTACAGATTCTGCGTGAAAACAAATTGTACGCCAAGCAGAGTAAGTGCGAGTTCTGGATGAGTAGCGTGACATTCCTCGGGCACGTAATCTCTGCCGAAGGTGTCGCGGTGGACCCAAAGAAGATTGATACGGTGGTAGATTGGAAACGACCTGCCACGGCTAGCGACATTCGGAGTTTCCTGGGCTTAGCGGGCTACTATCGTAGATTCGTGCGAAGCTTCTCAAAACTAGCATCGCCTCTGACTCGCCTCACCCAGAAGGGAGTAGTATTTGAATGGAGCGACGACTGTGAATCCAGCTTCCAAGAGTTGAAGCAACGGCTCGTCCCAGCTCCAATCCTTGCACTTCCAGACGGTCCAGAAGGCTTTCAGATATTCAACGACGCATCGGGAACTGGCCTCGGGTGCGTACTCATGCAGAGAGACAAAGTCATCTCCTACGCTTCATGGCAGTTGAAGCAGCACGAGAAAAACTACCCAACGTACGACCTAGAATTGGCGGCGATCGTCTTTGCGTTGAAGTTATGGTGGAACTACCTCTATAGTGTGGCATGCAGAATCTACACAGATCACAAAAGCCTGAAGTACTTATTTATGCAACGAGAACTCAACCTACGACAGCGACGTTGGCCCGAACTCATAAAAGATTATGAGCTAACGATCGAGTATACACTGGGCAAGGGAAACGTGGTGGCCGACGCACTTAGCAGAATGTTTATGGGAACACTGGCCATAAACAAGGAGATACGGCGGGACCTTGAAGCGATGGGTATCGAACTCAGAATTGAGTATCGACACCTGTACCTAGCGCAGCTGAAGTTAGGATCGAGCCTGCTTAGCAAGATAAAGACCGCACAGGAGGACGACTCATTCCTGAAGAAAATACGTGAGCTGATTTCAACGGGAAGGGCGACTGACTTTGCGGAAGACGGAGACGGGACGATGCGACTAAAGGGAAGGCTCTGCATTCCTGAAACTGCCTAACTCAGAAAAGAAATTCTGATGGAGGTGCATTATGCGAAGTACTCGTTACATCCTGGGAGCACCAAGATGTACAAGGACTTGCACATAAACTTTTGGTGGCACGGCATGAAGAAAGACGTGGCTACGTTCGTATCGCAATGCATGGCGTGTCAACAGGTGAAGGAGGAACACCAGAGGCCCGACGGAGGGCTGCAGAACATCGCCATTCCCGAGTGGAAGTTGGACAATATCTCGATGGATTTGATTGTGGGATTTCCGAAGTCGCCGCGGGGGAATGACGTGATTTGGGTCATTGTTGATAGATTGACCAAGTCGGCTCACTTCATCGCAATTAAAGTAGGATGGAGCGTCGATCGATTAGCACAAATCTACGTCGATGAGATTGTTCGACTGCACGGGGTGCCGGCCTCAACAATTTCGGACAAAGACGGGTGATTCCTATCGCGTTTCTGGACGAGCCTCCAAGCGGCGATGGAGACCAAACTGAACTTTAGTTCGACGTACCATCCCCAAACAGACGGTCAGACAGAGAGGGTCAATCAGATCTTAGAAGATATGTTGCGTCTGTGTGCGATCGACCTAAAGACTAGTTGGGATACACATTTGCCGCTTGCGGAGTTTACGTATAGCAACAGTTATCAGTCGAGCATTCAGATGGCTCCATACGAAGCGCTCTACGGGAGAAAGTGTCGTTCGCCGATATGCTGGGATGAAGTCGGAGAGCGACAAGTGCTCGGACCGGAACTGGTGGAGCAGGCCGTCGAAAAGGTCCGCTTGATTCGAGATAAACTCCGTATCACGCAAAGTCGACAAAAGAGCTACGCAGATCTTCGTTGACGACCGCTAGAGTTCTTGGTCGGGACCATGTGTTTCTGAAAGTAACGCCCATGCGCGGAGTGATGCGGTTCGACGTTAAGGGTAAGTTGAGCCCGAGATTTGTAGGGCCTTTCGAGATCATTGAGCGAGTTGCGACGGTAGCTTATCGGATCGCACTACCTCCTGTCTTAGCTGATGTGCACGATGTTTTTCATGTTTCACAACTTCGAAAATACGTGCACGATCCAAGTTATATGGTTAGCTTCGATCAGTTGGAGCTACGTACTGACTTGTCTTACTCGGAGGAGCCTATTCAAATTTTGGACCGCAAGGAGAAAGTGCTATGCAATCGGTCGATGTCCTTGGTCCGCGTGCTTTGGCGGAACCATTCAGTCGAGGAGTCGACGTGGAAGATGGAGGCGGAGATGAAAGAGAAGTACCCCGCGTTGTTTGTCTAACTTAAGGTCAGACCCTTGTTCTTAAGTTTCGGGACGAAACTTTTTCTTAGTGGTATATTAAGTAGCGCCCCACTTTCGATAGGCGACGGAACTTCATAATATGCTAGCGCCGAGTCAGATCGGCCGGGAACTTAGATGGCCATCTGACTCGATCGCTAAGCTTGGTAAACGATAACGCCTTGCGGCATCGATTCAAATCGATTTGGACGGAAGTTAAGAGAATCGATCCAACTAATGGAACGACTTCTGTTGGAATAAGTCCTAGATGCAGCGGGCTGCGTCTCGGCGAGTGAGCTCTCTATAAGAGTCCCTTCGATAGGACCGGACCGCTGTATGGTTTTCTTGGAGCTTTGCCGCTGGGCTTGATTGAAGTGGTTTCGCGTCGTTTTCAAGGATGCAATTACAAATTTCGATACAAGGGGAAAAGAAGGAAATCTAACAAAGTGTTGATGTATTGCAGGAGCTCGCGTAACTAAGGATTGACATTGCGTAGCGCTTCGACGACCTGCACGAAGCAAAGTAATCGGTGGGTGATTCGAGCCTTCTTTTCTACTCTGTCCCGCAAACTAATTCCTTGCTTCGAATTCATTCAAATCGAACGATGCCAAGTTAATTGCATGCCAATCCACTAAGTCAAGAACTCGGGAAAACGTATCGATTTACTCTGAAAAATACAAGTTTCTCACATAGTCGAAAAAGTTTAAGGTTCTCGTAAAAAGATAGACTATTTCACGTGCTGCAAAATAATATGAAACGTCGATTATGGGTTATGATGCCTCGGACAATTTGGTGCCTACGGGACGCTAAATCGGAGTACGGCTTGGGGAAAATGAAACGTTGCATGAGTTGGGGGAAATGATAATGTCGTTCAACACTGTCTGTGCTATACAAAACTGGTTGCATATATAAACTGTTCACGCATTGGCATGGTCATGGACAGCTTGTGCACAAGTTGATATTTTTCTCGAATCGATATCCGGGGCATCGGAATCGACTCGACCTAGGGGAATGATTAATCGTGCTTCGGCACTGATGCATTTCGAAACGGTCAGTCAGGCTTGCAACCTAGACTGAGCGGGCCAAAATGCCATTGAGATAGTCCCACGTGATGTGTAACATCAATGACCGCATATAAGATAGTAACATGCTCACCTATTATCATATGCAGGTGTAAATATTATCTCTGTTTTCATGCAGGGACGAGCATGACCGTGGTAAGAAATATGATAAACTGCAATGTTATGTTGTATGCTTTAATACTCAAAGACAGCTATCGAATATGAACTGAATTCATTTAGTTCTAATAGAACGACAACTCTAAAGCATGCCTACCCTAACAATCAGAATCGGTTTAGACGAGTGGGTTCGTCTCGTCCACTTAGCAAGTGTGCTAATCCCATTCCCCCAATTTCCCCAGGTGCGACGGGCGCGCTCAACTAAACTGGAGCTGAAGTACGGAGAGGCGTTTTGAAGCTCTTCCTATGCTGAAGTATTTTGAAGCCAATTCAAGTCGACAGCTTATATATAAAGGGGCGAATGTATGGGACGGCAAGCGTTAGTTCAGGCAACTTGTCGAATGTATTTCCTTATGTTTTCAATCAATGTAGCCACAACGGCATCCAATGTAAATTACGACTTGCACTTCATTGCAAGCTATGAATGAAAAGCATTTCTATCTTCCTATACTGCGTCTGATATTCTGATGTGAATTGTGAAGTTTTGACTTGGTGTATTAATATCAAAATCAAAAGATAACCATTTGAGAACTTGTCATCTTGCCTTGCACGAGTGCAACTCCAGGCTCGTGCGGCATCACGCCTTAGCGAGGACGATCGAATCGACGAAGTAACACCGGGGACAAACGGTTTGTCGACTCGGGGCGTGACACTCATGACGTGGTTGGTATAGAGTTGGATACCCTAGTGTAGCAGGGGCTAGCTCTAGCAGATGAGGCCTTGGGATAGTTTAGCTGGTTCTAGTATAATACTGGACTCTGTCTCTAGATTACCTTGGCTTGTTATTATTTGTATTGAGATTGTTGACTCAGAGATTTTGGACTCGTATTATTCTGTGTTGGATTTTCAGGATGATATTTATAAATCTTGTTGTCTTTATCTTTCAGTATTATTATCGTTATTATTAGAGTTTGTGATTGAGTATATTATATTGTCATTGCTTGTCCTCCGTTCGGAGTTGACCATTCTCGACAGGGTTTGATATTATACTATTGATAGATAGTAGACCTAGACAGTGTTCTATGTCATTTCTACGGCGTAGGCTGGGATGCTGTTACGCACTCATACCCTCACCTCGGGTGCGGATCGTGACACATTTTTAGTGGTAGCCCATGCAGGTCAGAAGTCGCAATTAGTGCGATGTCATAGTGGTGCTCGACTTAGAGTGCTGCTACAAGCCTGCTATTGTTTTTGAAGATATAGGCTATAGGCTAAGGGTACTCAATCACAATTAGAAAACTTCCAATTGCTTCTATACAACTGTCCTTTCTTGATACTGATTACTTGTACCCTAAATTGTCCTCCTTTGATATGATCTATCTTGTGCCATATTGACTTCTTTCTTTCGACCTATCTTCAGGATAGTGACGACTCGATCTCAGCATTTGGAGCCTGCGGATACTGAGAGGTCTGCCACATCTCGCGAACCTGAGCCAGTCACTTCTTCTGTAGTCGTTGCATCTGCAGCAGCAGTCGGGGGCGCTTCTCCACCAGTTACGAGGACTGTCCCGGAGGTCGCTGCGGCAGGAGCAGTCGTGTGTGTTCTTTCTCCTGTATATCGAACTCCTCCGTCTGTAGCTAAGGATCTGTCTCCTTTGCCTCCACTACCTACCGATTTGAGGCAGATGTTTGCCTTCCTTCGGCAGATGATGGAGGCCCAGTGAGTCTAGACTGAGCCTCAGCAGAGGCAGACAGACGCGATGCGTCAGGACGTAATGGATGCACACCAGTTGGCTCTAGCAGCCATGGAGCAGAGGACTCCACATCAGGGAGCGCATCCGAGGTCGGGCAATATCCAGGACTTCAAGAAACCGGGCCACGTAACTTTAGTGGGACTGAGGGCGTAGTATATGCTGACGACTGGCTCAAGGACATCGAGCGTCAGATGAGGGCTTCCCGCCTAGCAGACAACCTGAAGGTCGAGGCGGTAGGGCTACAGTTGTTAGACATTGCTCGCACCTGGTTCAAGAACGAGCCAGACCTTGCTGGGGAGGGCCATACCTGGGCCGAGTTCAAGGTCCTCTTCAAGGGGAAGTTCTTTTCTCCTACAGACAAGATCGACTTGGCGAGACAGTTTCAGCACCTCCAGCAGGGTGGTTTGTCTGTAGAGGAGTACGCTGCGGAGTTTGGCAGACTGAGCCGATATGCAGAGTACAGGGTGCGTGAGCCGGAGATCAGGGCGAGCCGCTTTAGAGAGGGATTGATCTGGGATATCAAGATCCTTATTCCCTCTTTCTATGCGACCTATACCGAGATCTTTACGGAGGCTCGCAAGGTGGAGAGGGAGTGGGACCTGAAGCCCAAGTGGGACCGTGATCTACTTTTAGGGACTACTAGCAGCGCGGGGGCTGCTATGCGTCCTCAACTCCAGTATCATTCTATTCCACAATGCCCGTTGCAGATTCCTGCTCCGTTTAGGGCACTAGTTCAGCAGGTGCCCCGGCAGCAGCAGTAGGTACCGACGCAGCAGGCACCCACTTGTCACTACTGCAAGTAGTCCGGACATCTCTGGGAGGTTTACAGGAGACGTTTGGGTGTGTGCCTATACTGTGGCACCGAGGGGCATCAGGCAAGGGATTTAACTTCGAACCATCGCCGTGCAGCTCAGGGAGCAAGGGTAGTCCACCTATGGCACCGCATCACACCCCACACCAGCAGCGGGATATACCACTACAAGAAAATAGTTCTTTCCCGACGTTTATTCCTCCGACATTTTTGTAAACGTCGGCTAAGTTAGCATATAACGACGTATTTAAAAAATGTTGGTCATAACCGGCATTTGTCTTTAAACGTTACACAATATACTAACGTTTGTAAACAAACGTTGATAATTACCTACGTTTGTCCTTAAACGTCGAGCAATATACCAACGTTTTTAAACAAAGGTTGACAATTAACTGTGTTTGTCTTTAAACGTCGAGAAATATACCTATATTTTTAAAACAAACGTTGATAATTACTTGCATTTTTCTTTAAACGTCGATCAATATACCAACGTTTGACAATTACCTATGTTTGTCTTTAAACGTCGAGAAATATACCAACATTTTAAAAACAAACGTTGATAATTACTTGCGTTTTTCTTTAAACATTGAGCAATGTACAAACGTTTTGTGAAGCATGTCGCATATTTGGAAACCTTTTTCGACGTTTCTTTGACATTTTTGGGCATTTACACTTATTTGACGTGTGAAGGAATTTTTTTTCTAATCCTACGTAAATTAGGCAGATTTTGTTTATGAAAATTAAGGTGAACCATTGACTAAATTAAAAAGTCTACTAAATTAAGGTGAACCATTGACTCCCCATTCCGTCCTCTAGTCCCCCCTCCCCCAATTCCAGGGCTACGGCTAGGGTTAGGGCTTGCTCCTTCTCAAACCCTAGCCCCGCCACCAAACCCCTCCGCACCGCCGCCGCCGGATGCCTCCTCCTCACCGTCCTCCTCTCCGGCAAGCTCTACGCCCCTTCCCCCGCCATCGCCGACTCGGTCCAGCAACTCGACGTCGAGCCCGAATCAATCTCCAACCCCATCGAGCTCTCCTCCGAAACCATCGACTCCCTCCGAACCCTCCTCTACCAGAAGCTCAACGACGGCGAGGACTCCGTCGCCGTCGTCCTCCTCGACCGCCTCCAACTCCTCCAGCCCGCCGAGCCCGAGTGGAAGTTCCTTGCCACCAGGCTCCACAACGAGATGGGCGACACCGAGTCCTCCCGGAGGATCTACGAGGAGATCCTCGCGGCCGACCCCCTCTCCTTCGAGGCTCTCTTCGAGAACGCCGTCCTCATGGACCGCTGCGGCGAGCACGTCGCCGCCCTCCGGGGCCTCGAGTCGGCGCTGGAGGCCGCCGACTCGGAGAAGTCGAGTCGGCGAGGGACGTGAAGCTGATCCTGGCGCAGGTGAAGTTCCTCCAGAAAGACGTCGAGGAGGCTCTGGAGATCTACGAGGAGCTTGTGAGGGAGGACCCGAAGGACTACCGCCCGTGGTTCTGCCAGGGGGTGATCTATAGCTTGACGGAGAGGAACAAGGAGGCAAGGGAGAAGTTTGCCAAGTACAAGGAGCTCGTGCCGAAGAAGTTTGAGGTGGATGCGTACCTACAGAGTCCGCTCTCGCGGACGAAGCTGTTCGGAACGGAGGATTCGTAGATTCCGGGACGGAGGGAGTGTTGTAAGTCGATTTCTCTCTGCTGCATAATTTTTCTTTTCTAGCAGAAATTATAATTATGATAATGTTGACGACATACATGGAGGGATACATGGTAAGCTAGGAGGAATGCTAGTGATGTTTTGCTTAATTTATATTCGAAGAAGAAGAATAAATGCATGTTAAAATATTTAGATGATGATGAAGAAAATTGATCCTTGTGGTCTTTATATATATATATATATATATATATATATATATATATATATATATATATATATATATATGGAAACGTTGCTTTTAAAGGCCAGGAAAAGGAGAAATTATTAGATGGTCCGGGCTCACCACCTGGCTTTGATGAATGGTGAGTCTGGCCAATAAGTTTTTGACATTTGGCAAAAAATTCACTGCCGCAAAATTTACTGCAATCATTCTCTAAAAGGTATTCTTTTACATGTATTGGCGACATAAGTTTTTGTATGTTGCAGAATCTCAAAAAATTACTAGCGGGAAACCAAATATCAATTTCGTCAAAAACTATCTACTAGGAGATTTGAATGTCCATGGGATCGAAAACATGACATCCGAAAAAACATAATAGATGCCATCATGCTTGCACATATTACTAGTATCCTAGGCATTTTCTTCAACTTGCAAATTCAACTGCCTACTTTCCATGAAATGCTAACTTTTGGAATACTAAATTGCCAGCTAGAATTTTTGTTAGTATTGTATTTTTGTAGGTGATATCAAGTCACTTGATTATCTATAGTTGTACGGAGGAGCTTCTCTATTATAGCTGAAGCGTGAAATATTCATTACATGTATTATATCTACTCTATGTTGTCTGTGACCTTATGTACTCTCAGCCACTATGCTCGAAGAGGCATTGGCCAACATTGAAGACATTAAATATTCACTCAAAAGCCTGACTGATTTGTAGTGGTTACACAATAGCAGTGTGCAAGTCGAAAACTTAACATGCTAAGTACATTTACTCTGCAGATACTTCAACTCATGGAACATAATTTTGCACTAGCATAGTTAACAATTCGAGTATTAGGAAAAACATATGCACTTATTATCCCTTCTTATATAGAAAAAATAACCATATACCTATAGAGTAAAGGTTGTGCACTAGTGATCTTTTCCAACTCATGGCAAGCAATGCATGTTCACAAAACTGTCATTATTTTCTAGGACTTCCTTTTGAGATAATTATTGAATCCATTAGCTTGTGTTTGAACTATGACCATATTTATAGGTGGGATAATATGCACATGTATTTTTGAGTTGCATGCTTTAGTAGAGGTCGCTTAAAGTATATATATCCACAAACCCTTCATTGAGGTATTAGTTGTAGAAATGTTTATATATTTTGTTAGTGCATTACTGACTGCTTAACATAGTAATTTTAAGTTATGTTAGCATTATTCTTGTTCTGTTTCTTTTCTTTCATGCTTTAACTTGTGTTTTTTATTGAACCAATGCTCATATTCCTTTTTTCGTTGTTGGTTAAAGTGATTCCTTTTTAATCTGTGAAAGTTCGTGAATAAATAGCCATATAAATTTGGAGGTGTTTTTATTGGAAGTTTATGCATAAATAGTTTTTGACATGAAATCAGAATTCTATTATCTGAATCAAGTGTTGTATAAATATATCAAATATCTATGCGGAGATAGATTCTGGATAGGGATCAATCAGTTCTATATTTTTATTCTTCTATTTAGTTCTGTAACTTAATATTTTTTATGCATGGCAGGGACAAAATAATGTGATGGCAGGTAATCTAAATGCTTCGTGGAAAGCACTTCCAGTTTCCCATAACAACCAATTGAGTCAAACTTCCTCAAACTTTTGGAAGACTTTGGATTCGAATCCTGTACCACCTAAAAAATATGAAGCTCAACATATGATACAATATTCTCAGGGTCCAAATTTGTAGCCTCCTTCAACTAACCAGGTTCCTGAGATTTCCCAATCCCATCTACAAACTTCCACCATGTCAGAGACACGTCGAGTAAGAAAACTGCAGATTCCAACACATCCCAGAATTGCTTCAGGTTTGGGCTTGGAAAAGGAAAGCTCAACAACTAATGTAGCACTGAAACCGGCCTACATCAGTGTCCTTGTAACAAAGCCAAGTAATGCATTGTCCTTTCGTGACGATGATGATGCTGTTATGAAGGTGATGGTATTATGCTTTTGTTGCTTTTCTGATAGTTGGTGTTGGAAAAGTTGCTTGACTATTCACATACATCTTAACAAGCATCCAGAATCTGCCTAAATCATAAATGTATATATGTGAAAGTTCACCACATGCTCAATATATGCACATGCTCGGATGTTAACACTTTACTCGACACAATTACATAGCCTTTAGTATTATATTTTAATACCTCAATCATTGGAAAGGGGCCAGGGGGTTTTGTCGACATCACTTCGTGGTTACATGGAGAGGGCGTTTGCTCGTTGCAAGGATGATTCACAAAGGGTTGCTAATCAAAAAATTATAAAGGAGGTAAAAATATATGCCACAAAAACCATGATAAAACTTCTGCATTTAGACTGTAACATTCTAACTTGCTACCTTTGAGTGAAATCAGTGTGATTTGTTTCCCTGTGTTATAATATTAAATTCTGGATGTACTATCACTGCTAATTTATTCTTTAGTTGATCTACTAATATACATTTTGCTTGTTCAACTTTTAAGTACATTCATAATTCATGTTAGCTAGCATGACTTATTATTTTAGTTTTCATACATATCGATAAATAAGTGTGGCAAGATCATGTTGTCTAACACTTAATTTTGGGTACGATGGGGGTTGTGTTCTTGAACTATCACATTAAGTCCCTAAACTTCTTGGCTAAAGATGAATGTGCGAGGTGCGTATTATTCTAGAAGACTAAGAATAGTTCATTTACAAGACAAATTTAACATGAATAGCTTGGGAGATGAGAAAGGAAGCCAGAGTCTTTTCTTTTTTATTTTATTATAGTTTTCACAGGGACCATGAAATCCACTTGGCTCCAGTTCCGGGCTGAACAAGGATAATTTTGATCAAGAAGGCTTATTCTGCAGATTATGTTCACTTTTTTAATACATCTCCCAAATGCAGATTATGGAAGATTCAAACTATCATACAAATGGATACTGAAGAAGATATATGTTTTGATATTATGGATTCTTTCTGATACAATACGTTGGAAGATAAAACTGAATAAAAATGGAGATTATGATATATTAGGTACATTAAGTTTAGTTCTAAATTATATTTAATCTTGGACTAGTATGTCCATTATGAATATTATATATTCAGTTATATAGCGTTCGCCAATACAAAAAGTTTGTGCAGTCTGCTATTATTTTATAGCAATCTGAAGTGGCTATGGACAATTATAGACAAGTAGTATTAGCTACATATATATCCTTTTAGAGTCGTTAGAATTGTATTTGGTCTTCATTTTTGATTTTTTTGTATTGGTAAGTAAACTTACTGATGCTCTGTAGTAGATATAGTTTTCTATGAATTATGATATACCGCAATTTCTAATATAGGGAATTATCGTATAAAAGGGATATATTTGTTTATAGTATTGAACTTTACTCTTTTTGCAGGTTGCTTTCCTAATGCAAAAAAGACTTACTATGATATGGTACATCATTTTCTTTTTCAGGAACCTGATAGTGAAAGAGCCTTAGTATCCTTTCGTTGTTGCCAACTTTTCTTTTACCTTCCTTTTTTTATTATCTTCTTTATTAGTGGAATGAGCCATAAAGTTACTTGCACGTTAAAAGCATTAAGCTACAACCTATAATTCAGAGTTTTCTCCATCAGAGACGAACTTTATGAGACATTCAGTAGGAGTATATGCCTGAGTTATCTCCTTAGTTCAGAGTTATCTCCTATGTTTGTAATTTCAAGTATATACATTGGGATATTATTGCAGCATTATGATCTATGAGCAGATAAAAAATACGTCAATTTCAAATTTAAACCAGTGTTGTGGGATATCATTAATTTAAAAAAACCATCAAGGTAATATGTTCGGGCTTATATACCTCAAATCTGCTAGCAGATGGTATATGACCAACTCAATAACATTTGGAAGATGTAGTAATTCAAGTATCCAGATTCCATATTCTGAGTGTTCCCAAATCTTAAACCAAGTAAATACTTACTGTGTTATCTGGATGGTACAAATATATCTCAAATTTTGGTTTTTCCAGAACAAAGTATTTGTTATTTCTAGGACAATTCTTGTACAGTTATACCTAACTGTCATAAAATCCAGTAATTGTACTTGAATGATTACTAGACTAAATATGGTAGTGCCTTGCTTCTATGTTTGAAAAAGATTATATGTTGGTCGTTGCTGTTATTTGACTCTTGAATATTTTCTAGTAGGACTACTCACAAGTACAGTACAATATAATATGTACAAGAAGAGTTAGGTCCCTGAGATGGTCGAAAGGAATTGCTTCTTTGTGTAAGTACATAAAACAATATTTTCCATAATCAATCATAAACTTGATAGTTGATTGTACAATTGTTATTTCTTGATTGTTTATATGATATTTTGTTCTTCGAGGGGAGATCCATCTGTGCACTCTTTTTTTATTTTTATTTTTGTTATCCCAAAGACCTAGATGTACTTGCAAAGGTCCTTAATAACTGTACATTACCTCAAAATTTGATCCATTTTGGTTATGTGATCTAACATGTGTTTGCTCTTTGATAGTTGGAGATGGCTCGACTCCATACCCCCAATCATCGCCTATTACTATGCTAGGTGTTCAAATAAATCCTATGTTGCATGGGTACAAATATGTCACCACGCATTTGGACATTGGCACAACACTTGTTTTATTTGATAATCTCTATTGCACTGTGGAGTTTTAGAGTTATGTCATAATACATGTCTAATGTGGATGCAACCCCTTTTTTTAGTGTCCATGCTTTATATACCAGATGCTCTTAAATAGAAGCTAGCTGCAATCTCACTTTTTCTTTCAACTTCGTTTTAATTTCCATATGAGGGTTTTTGGGTGAATAGAGTGGATAAAGTAATGTTGTAATTATTTATGCATCTCGTCAGAAGAAAGTGTTGGAGTGGGTGGGGTTCCCAACCTATGTGGAGAAGATCCCGGAGTTCGACGAGCGCCGTCCGATGTCGGAGAAGCTCGGGAGTAGTTGTTACTGCTGCTGCTGCCCCAAAGGGGGTTTCTGGACCAAGTCTGCCGAGTTCGGGCCGAACTCGGTTCCAGGCCGAGTTCTGGCCGAACTCGGTCTGGCCGTTCCAGGGTTTGGCCATCCAGTGCTGGTTGCCCCACACAGAGTTCTGGCCGAACTCTGTGTGTCGGGGGGCTGAAGCGGATTTCAGGATGAGTTTTCATCATTGGATTTAATCCAACGGTCCAAGTTGGTTACGGGATTAGGGAGATATATTGAGTTTTCTCAACCCTAATTCATTATCGTATTATCGCATTGGACAACACAAGTTTGAGAAAGAAGGAGGCAAGAGTGCCATTGCAACTTCGGAGAAGAAGACGGAGGATCGAAGGTCGTTTTTCGAAGGAGATCGTGTTTCGGGTAATCTCTACTCGTCGTTCTCGTTCTTCGTAGCCTTGTGATCATTGTTCTTGTCTCTGAGTGTTGTGGGGATCCGATTTGGATCGGGAGGAGTTTGTAGAGGGTGTAATTCTTCTATTCCATTAGTGGAGGCTTCTCAGGGTTGGACTCCGATCGTCCCGTGGTTTTTTTCCCGCAAGGGTTTCCACGTCAAAAATTCTCTGTGTCTGCGTGATTGTTTTTGTGTGCTTGTTTTTGGGTTCGTGCGTTGTTTGCTCGGTCCTCTCGCAGGTACTCTCCGGTTTGGGGAAAGATTTCCGTACTTCTTTTCCAACAGAGTGGTATCAGAGCATAGGTTTTGTTCTGGCTGATACCAACAGAGTGGTATCAGAGCTTTGGGTTCAAAGGGTGTCAGGAGTTGACAGAGGAACCAGAGAGTAGAGATGGACGCGAAGCCGGTGCGCATGGTGAACCTCAATAGCACAAACTATCATTATTGGCGGAGCAAGATGAAGGATTTGCTATTTGTCAAGAAGCTGCATCTACCTGTGTTTGCAACCGAGAGGCCCAGTGATAAATCCGAGGAGGACTGGAAGTTCGAGCACATACAGGTGTGTGGGTACATACGGCAGTTTGTTGATGAGAACGTGTACAACCACGTTGCCAATATTGAGCACGCGAAGACGTTGTGGGATAAGCTGGAATCCTTGTATGCGAAGAAGACCGGGGTAAACAAGTTGTTCCTGATCCGAACGATGATGGGTCTGCGGTACAAGGATGGGGCGTCTATTTCGGATTACTTGAGTGATTTCCAGGGCGTGGTTGACCAGCTATCTTCTATGGGAGTCAAGTTCGACGACGAAGTTCAGGGACTGTGGCTGCTGTGTACCTTGCCAGACTCGTGGGAGACCGTACGAGTATCTATGATCGCTTCTGCTCCAGAGGGCGTGGTCAGTCTGGAGTTTGCCAAGAGCGGGGTGTTGAATGAAGAGATACGGAGACGTTCTCAGGGCACTTCATCCACATCCCACCACTCAGAGGCACTTGTTTCAGAGAGCCGCGGAAGGGGCAAAAGCAGGGGTCCAGGTGGTGGCAGAGACAAGAGCAGGGGGAAGTCCAAGGGTCGGTACGAGGACTCAGAGTGTTACCATTGCGGTAAGAAGGGCCATATCAAGCGGAATTGTTTCGCTTGGAAGAAGGAGAAGAAGGGCGACAAGGGGAAGCAAGAAGAGAACACTACAGCGGCGGCCTCGGTACATGGAGGCGATGTGATCGTCGTAGGTGATGAGGTCATTACTAACCTCGCCTGCGATGACAATTCTTGGCTGGTGGACTCAGGGGCTTCAGCACATGTATCTCACAATAGGGCACTGTTTGCCACTTACACGACAGGCGACTGTGGCGTGTTGAAGATGGGCAACGGAGATGTGTCGAAGGCGGTTGTCGTTGGAGATGTGCATTTGAGAACGAAGACGGGTGCGGTTCTTGTTCTCAAGGATGTTCGTCATGTCCCTGATATCCGTTTCAACCTGGTATCGGTTGGAAGGTTGGATGACGAGGGATTCTTCAGTCTCTTCGGGAATAGTCAGTGGAAGCTTTCCAGAGGTTCGATGGTGATTGCCAGAGGAAGCAAGAAGTCCAGTCTCTACTATATGGAGGGGAGCGCAGAGGGGGCACAGGAGGTGAACACAGTCAGTGACGCGTCTATCGAGTTGTGGCACAGGCGGCTCGGCCATATCAGTGAGAAGGGGATGAGCTACTTGGTGAACAGGAAAGTGATTCCGGGGCTCAAGTCTACAAAGTTGGAGAAGTGCACGCACTGTTTGGCTGGGAAGCAAAGTCGGGTGTCTTTCCAGAGTCACCCAAGTTCGAGGAAGCCGGCGTTGCTCGAGTTGATTCACTCGGATGTCTGCGGTCCTATGAAGGTAAAATCTCTTGGTGGTGCTTCTTACTTTGTGACTTTTATTGATGACTGTTCCAGGAAGGTTTGGGTCTATGCCGTAAAGACCAAGGATCAGGTGCTGCCTACTTTCAAGGAGTTTCAGGCCTCCGTTGAAAGGGAGACGGGCAAGAAGTTGTTGTGTGTTCGGTCCGACAATGGCGGCGAATACATCGGTCCCTTTGATGCATATTGCAGAGAGCAAGGGATACGACACCAGAAGACTCCGCCAAAGACACCTCAGCTCAATGGTGTAGCGGAGCGCATGAACAGGACACTGATGGAGAGGGTACGGTGTTTGCTGTCAGAAGCAAACTTTCCGGGCAGTTATTGGGGTGAGGCTCTTCTCACAGCTGCTTATATTATTAATTTGTCTCCTAGTGCTCCTTTGCAGGGTTATGTGCCTGATAAAGTATGGTACGGCAAAGAGCCGTCATACAATCACCTGCGGGCGTTTGGTTGTAAAGCCTTCGTGCATGTACCGAAGGACGAGAGGACCAAACTTGAGCCGAAGACGAGGCGATGCGTCTTTGTCGGCTACGGTCGGGATGAGTTTGGCTATAGACTCTACGACCCAGTAGAAGGAAAGCTCTACAGAAGCAGGGACGTGGTATTCGTCGAGGATCAGACCATGACCAACACTCAGGATTCCGAGATGCCTTCTGAGGCTGAGGAATTGCCTGAGTTAGAGTCATTTCGCTTCGAGCAGTTTCCAGAGGACATCGCAGAGGATCCAGTTATGGGAGAGCCGGTACATGGAGTTGCTCCCAACCTTGATCATCAGCCTGCTGATGGTGGTCAGGGTGTCCCTCAGGAGGATGAGCATGCCGGAGTGGTAGTTCCTGAAGGGGAGGAGGCTGTCGGTATACAGCCAGCACCAGTGGCTCCACTGAGAAGAAGCAACAGGGATCGTCGACCATCTACGAGATACTCGCCGGATGTGTATGTGCTATTGACTGACGGGGGAGAGCCCGAAAGTTTCGCAGAGGCTATGGAAGACGAACACAGGCAGGAGTGGATGGTGGCTATGCAGGAGGAGATGAGTTACTTGCACACCAATTCCACTTATGATCTGGTGCGGTTGCCAAAGGGCAAGAAGGCTTTGAAGAATCGATGGGTGTTCAGAGTGAAGCAGACGGATGATGCTACTCGCCCTTGATACAAAGCGAGGCTGGTAGTCAAGGGCTACGGTCAGCGGAAAGGCGTGGATTATGATGAAATTTTTTCGCCTGTCGTCAAGCATTCGTCTATTCGGGTGGTGCTAGCATTAGCAGCCAGTTTTGACTTGGAGGTCGAGCAGATGGACGTGAAGACGGTGTTCCTCCACGGTGATCTTGAGGAAGAGTTATACATGGAGCAGCCGGAGGGATTCTGTGAGAAGGGCAAGTCACATTTGGTCTGCCGGTTGAGGAAGAGCTTGTATGGTCTGAAGCAGGCTCCGAGGCAGTGGTACAGAAAGTTCGAGTCGTTTATGGGGGAGCATGGTTATGCACGGACGACGTCGGACCATTGTGCATTTGTGAGGTATTTTGCCGATGATGATTTCATCATTTTGTTGCTCTATGTTGATGATATGCTATTAGTGGGTCAGAATGCCACTAGGATAGCGGAGTTGAAGCGCCAGCTGGGCGCGGCCTTCTCTATGAAGGATTTGGGCGCAGCGAAGACTATTCTTGGGATGGAGATCAGCCGAGAGAGAGAGTCCAAGCTGCTACACTTGTCCCAAAAGAAGTACATTCACCGGGTACTTCAGCGTTTCGGGATGGACGGGTCGAAGAAAGTGAGTTCCCCCCTCGCGGCTCACTTTAAGTTCACTGAGGAGCAGTGTCCATCTACCGAGGACGAAAAGGAAGATATGGAGCGGGTTCCATATGCCTCAGCTGTGGAAAGCCTTATGTATGCTATGGTGTGTACGAGGCCAGATATTGCTCATGCAGTTGGTACGGTTAGCAGGTATCTTTCGAATCCTGGAAGGGTACACTGGAGTACGGTCAAGTGGATTCTACGATATCTTCAGGGCACTGCTGGTTGGAGACTTTCCTTTGGTGGTGACGAGCCGAAGCTGGTTGGGTATACCGACGCTGATATGGCTGGAGATGTAGACACGAGGCGATCGACTTCAGGCTACGTGATGATGTTTGCGGGAGGAGCAGTGTCGTGGCAGTCGCGGTTGCAGAAGTGTGTTGCCTTGTCGACGACGGAGGCGGAATACATTGCGACGACGGAGGCTTGCAAGGAGCTGTTGTGGATGAAGAAGCTGTTGCAGAAAATAGGACTGAAGCAAGAGCAGTATACTTTGCTTTGCGACAGTCAGAGTGCTATCCATCTTATGAAGAATCAGACGTTTCATAGCCGGTCCAAGCACATCGAGACTCGGTATTATTAGATACGGGATGTGGTTGAGAAGAAGGACGCGGAGCTTGAGAAGGTGCATACAGATGACAACGGAGCTGATATGTTCACGAAGATTCTACCAAGGGGGAAGTTTGAGTACTGCAGGCAGATCGTCGGGATGACGACGTCCTCCCCATAGTTGTGAAGGGGGAGATTTGTTGGAGTGGGTGGGGTTCCCAACCTATGTGGAGAAGATTCCGGAGTGCGACGAGCGCCGTCCGATGTCGGAGAAGCTCGGGAGTAGTTGTTACTGCTGCTGCTGCCCCAAAGGGGGTTTCTGGACCAAGTCTGCCGAGTTCGGGCCGAACTCGGTTCCAGGCCGAGTTCTGGCCGAACTCGGTCTGGCCGTTCCAGGGTTTGGCCATCCAGTGCTGGTTGCCCCACACAGAGTTCTGGCCGAACTCTGTGTGTCGGGGGGCTGAAGCGGATTTCAGGATGAGTTTTCATCATTGGATTTAATCCAACGGTCCAGGTTGGTTGCGGGATTAGGGAGATATATTGAGTTTTCTCAACCCTAATTCATTATCGTATTATCGCATTGGTCAACACAAGTTTGAGAGAGAAGGAGGCAAGAGTGCCATTGCAACTTCGGAGAAGAAGACGGAGGATCGAAGGTCATTTTTCGAAGGAGATCGTGTTTCGGGTAATCTCTACTCGTCGTTTTCGTTCTTCGTAGCCTTGTGATCATTGTTCTTGTCTCTGAGTGTTGTGGGGATCCGATTTGGATCGGGAGGAGTTTGTAGAGGGTGTAATTCTTCTATTCCATTAGTGGAGGCTTCTCAGGGTTGGACTCCGATCGTCCCGTGGTTTTTTTCCCGCAAGGGTTTCCACGTCAAAAATTCTCTATGTCTGCGTGATTGTTTTTGTGTGCTTGTTTTTGGGTTCGTGCGTTGTTTGCTCGGTCCTCTCGCAGGTACTCTCCGGTTTGGGGAAAGATTTCCGCGCTTCTTTCCCAACAGAAAGCTGTGAAGTGTCAACTACTCAAGTATAACATGAAAACAAAGGTTGGTAGAGGATTTACTCTTAAAGAACTCAAGGTTTGTCTCTAATTTAAGATCTTGAATAGTACTTGTAATGCATTCGTTGATATAGTCTGCAGCTTTGGCAACACCTTTTCTATTAGCAATTTCAATACCGTCTCCTTCCATTGGCATGCTCAGCATACTTTATAAGAAAACCTCTTTAACATATGATACTTTGTCTCATTTTTTATGCATACCTCGTGTTCATGTTCATAAAAATTGCTGGCATACCTTTTAAGATATTGATGTAGCTTTTAGAAGTTGTTTAATGTGGATAAATGAACTGTTTAATTATGTTTCTTTCTTATAATTAATGTTGAACTATACCGGCCTTTCGATTCATAAATAAGAAATTGTGATTCCACTTTTTTCCTGAAAGGTTATCTAGAATATAGGAATCACTTGATAGATCACATGAGAAAACAAAATCTGTAATTCAAAAGTCTCCATCTGCACATGACTGTGATTTCAAAAGTGTCTTTGGTTTTGAAGTTCTATGCCCTGTCTTTCGCTTTGCATGCAATATGAATGTGCTTGAAGAAGAAAAGAGTAGGGGTATTTTTCAGAGCCTGCAGGAACTTTACGGCCAACATCTTTATGCGGCACGACATGGAATCATTAAAGCACAATTAGACAAAATGGGAGACATGTAGTTTCTTCAAGTGCCATGCTAGAAATTCCAGATAGTGCCATGCTAGAAATTCCGCTGAGGTAAACATGCCCATATTCTTTCTATTTTGATCCAATTAACTTAGTGGTGTTCTTCCTTGGTAACATGATCCTATCAGTAGAAATCCTTTGATTGGTTATTATCATATTCTGACTTTTTATTGTGAAGTACATGATCATCTTAATTTCCCCTTTATATAGAGCAAAGCGAAAGCTGAAAAGAATCAAGTGATGGAACATATAATGAGTGGGAACTGAAGAAGCTGTAAGTTCTTACCATTTTACATGGGTTGAGGGGGATGAGATCTCTAAGCTTCTCTTTGAAATAAGTTCTTACCTTTTTACATGGGTTAAGGGGCATCCTTCAATTAGCTTTGTCAACCTCAAATATTTGATGTCCTCTTTATAGTTTAGGTGCTGGGAATAATTCCCAAGTCTACACCCTTGAGTGTTGTAGATTGGTTGTCTTTGCCCATTAATTTATTCACTTTGATTGTTGGCACATTAATTTATTCACCATTTTTTTGTCGTTATGGATTGCTTGGCATTAATTTATTTAGAACTTGTTACATGTTTCTTGTCTTTTTCAGGTACCGGGAGCTGAAGCACTCGTAGTTAGAGTTGTAACATTGATTGACAAAAAATTGGAAGTCAAGCAAAAGTTTTTGGAGATTTTCCAGGAATAAAATTACCTAACTGAATTTCCATATAAATTTAAGGTGAGAATCTTCTTTCAGGAAAAAGGCTTTAGGATGCATGGTGTAATTTTTGCTTATTAAAGAAACGTAACCGAAACTGAGTCCTTTATGTTGCTGTAGCCATTGTTTGATTGTTAAACCTACCATTTTTGTTCAGGTTATATTGTTGTTTTAGAAGATAGGTGTTGAAGTTGGCCTGTTTGGCATGTATGTCCAAGAATTCTGTTCATAATGTCAATTTTCTAAATAAGTAGCATGTTTATCTTCCATATCTTGATTCTGTCAAATACTTACGCCTAAAATTAAAACAGTGATGGGCCAAGCGCTGCATACCTTTATTTATCATAAAATTATGGTACGTTTAGATATTAAGATTTTTTGTTAAGTTTGCATATTTTTGTTTTAATTATTCACGCCCCTTTTTTTATCTTCTTTCTGTCACTATATTTTTTTTGGGTGATATTACCTATTTTGCTTTCTATTATATTATCAACAATCAAGCAATGATCTTTTTTTAGTTTTCTGTTGTTGCAGATAGGATATCTTGAGCAATGCAAGAAAAGACGTTTTATAATTGTTACACATGTTCTTGCCCTCCGTTAAAGGGTGAAGATTATATCTTGTATTGCCACCCTGAAATTCAGAAGACACCGAAATATAATAAGCTCCGGGAATGGTGAGTCTTGGGTCTCTAAAGTTAGTTCTCTTCAGATCTCTTCATACCTTAGGCATTCTTGAGTGCCAGTCTAACCCTTCATATCTAAATTTCATGTGATGAAGTTGATTGATAATAATTGTATCAGGTATTTAACAATCCTACGGAAAGCTGTGAAGGAAAGTATTGTTGATGAGCTCACCAATCTATATGATCATTTCAATTTTTAACTGTTGGTGAATGCAAGGTGACTGCAGCTCGTCTACCATATTTTGATGGTGACTTTGGCCAGGTGCCACTTAGGATATGCTAACTCAACTTCGTGAATAAGTGGATGGTAAAAAGTGAAGAAGTGGGTAGTAGAAAGACGGAAGACTTCATTATGGTCCATTTATCCTATAATGGAAAAAACCATCTGTCATGTGAAGGAAGACTTCATTTTAGTCCATTTACATCATTCGTGCACATCGTGTACTCATTGCTTTCTTCTTATGGTGTCTGGAATATGCTGGATTTGCAATCAGTGCAAAAACTTCAAGCTTTGTGAGAACTCTTTCTAAAGCAAATTATTGTTACTGAAACTGGTCTGATGTCTAATTTCTGCAGAAATACTTCCAACTTTAATGTTGTATTTTGATTAATAAAAGTTTATTTTGTAAATTATATATTGATGAACTTATAATGTTAATTGGAGTGTTGCTTAATTACTTACTTGGAAGCTGGTTGAATACAAGTGCATTGCAAATATATTCAAAAAATAATTTTTTTTTAAATGACTTTATTTATTTCGATGTTTTTCTTAAAACGTTGGAAAATTGTTGGGCATTCGACATTTTTTTTAAATGTGGGAAAATTGTCAATCATTATTGCAAACGTTGGATTTATCTATAACGACGTTTATCTTATGTGTCATAAATTTTTGACATTTTTGTTAAAAATGTTGAAAAATAGTCAACCATGGACACACATTTCCGACGCTTATTAAACGTTGCTGCAAACGTCGCTTTTGCTTTGCCAACGTTTATTGTGAACGTCGTAAATTCTCAACTAGGACAATGACGACGTTTGTGGGAAATACTGGTCAAACGTTGGCAAAAGCTAAGCCAACGTTTTAAAACCTTTTTCCGACGTTTATAAAATGTTGGGAAAAACCAATTTTCTTGTAGTGTACCCCACCAGGGCAGGACTTTTGCGATGACAGTTGAGGATCCTGCAGGCATTGGACTAGGAGGTTAGGTCTTGTACTTTCTTTTTACATGTTTCTTTTCGCCCATTGATTGAGGATTGCTTTCTTAGTACCTTTAGTTTGCATATGTGATGATCATGCTAGATTAAATAGAAAACTCCAATGAAGACTGCAATAACATGATATTATAGAGATTTAAAACTATGCATGTGTTTTGATTCCATGGATTGCATGTTATATAACTTAGGATAAAATTTAGTAGACTTTGATTGTTGGGAGCTTGACCTAGAGAAGAGTACAACCGTTTCGAATTTCAAGGACGAAATTTTCCTAAGGAGGGTAGGATTGTAACTACATGTTTTCAAAATTAAGGGTAATTTTGTTATTTTTTAGTTTTCCATAATTTTGGTGAATTTTAAATCATTTAATACTATTTTAATTGGTGTATTGTGATTTTGCTATTTTGTTAGTGCAACCCTAGAAACTATTTAGCATAGAGACTAACCATGACCACGGCGACCTAACCAAGTGTTTAGATTAGCAAATTTCTATTTTCTAGGCTAAGGGTATTTTGGTCATTTGGTGACTTTTGAATTATTACGGATTTTGGCCTTTTAGTAATGTGCTAATTGATAGTTAGGGCCTTAACCTAGAATTTCCCTAATCTAGAGGTTAACCATGGGCCTAGAGATTAGGTTAGAAATATCCATTACATGACAAGGTTAGTAATATCTAGATATTTCATAGTAGGATATTTACCATTGTGATATTTGTGAAAAGAAAGCCTAGAACCAATAGGAAGGCTTGGTATTGGATGGAATGATCTTAGCCACTCATCTATACCTAAAAAAACCCTAATTCCCTTAGATGACCAGCCATCAAGTACCCCACTTCCTATAAAGGATCCTTGAGAAGGCCTTTGCCTCTTTTTATAATTTCTTGAAACCCTACTTTGTTCTTGCTTAATCTCCTCCCATAATATCCAAATTGAGCACAAATTGAGTCAAATCAATTGTATCATCATCCCCAATAGTATAGGAGACTTGCGAAGGCTTGCTAGCGAGGTTTGAGGACGTTTGAACCGTAGCAAATCGAGGAAGACGTCGAATCGAGGCTCTTTACATTCAGTTTAAACACTCAATAGGTAAAACCCTACAAACCCTAATAAATTTCTGATTTCTTCCCATAGATGTATTCATTTAGGGTTTCCCTAGGTGTAGCCCAAGTTTGGTAGGCAATCGTGTCCATTTCGTGTCCGTATCGGACACGTATCGGTGTATTTAATTGGGTGTTCGACGAAATGCCTCTTAGAACTTTTTGTTCTTGGTTTTCAAAACAAATTATATATTTTGGTAGATAATCATATGTAGATTATGTATGTATGTGACTGAGCATGATTTGGGTTGGTTTTCGTATCCAAAATTGGACGCACGAGGACACCGTGCACTGTCCTACTGCTCGGGGTCAACACAGGACACGATACGGTGACTTAGGTCCTGATTTTTGGTGGACACGGGGGCCTAGTGACTGACACAACCCAAACAAAATTTAGGGGGATTTCGTCGAGCGAATTGGAAGAAATCCTACCTGCACTGAAATTTCAAACACACACCCACGCGCAAAATTATTCATTGATACGGTGTCCGTATCGAATGTACATGTGTCATGGACACGTTGCAGACACTCGAGCACGTACCCATACCCTAGGCGTACACGTGTGCACGGCCACGTGTCTCCACGTGGTCTGTGTCGTGCACTGGACACACGTGCACGCGTGCACGATGCAGCCTATGCACAGCGTGTCTGTGCGTGTTTTAAGACGTGGACACGCCGTGTCTGGATCTAGGGTGACACGAAAGGCTTCCTGGGACACGAGCACAGGTGGGGGATCATTTACCAACCATTAATTTAGAATGTTATCATGATTTAATTTTCAAATTTGTATTTTCCCAAAGCTCACTGATACATGTGTTCTGTTCGAATTCTGAAGTTTGATTTCTGTTTAAACTGAATTTTTGATATTTAATTACCCTGTTTAATTTATATACATATATATTAGATTACCTAGATGTTGGGTTCAAAGATTAGCTAGGGATTCAAGGATCCGATTTGGTTTTGAACTATGAGTTAGCTATTAACAGTTAACTGATGTATATATGTAACTGTCAATGCCCTTGTTGAACTGTTTTGAATTCCTGAATATAAATGAGTTTCAAACCTATTTGCCATGATTCAAATTGACATATTAACTCATCTACATGTGTAATAAGTTACTTTAATGTGGGTTTATGATAGGTGTTAGGTTTTAGATTTTGAAATGGATCTTAAATGTTTGAACTGATTTTTGTTAACTGTTAAATTCATTCCCCATTTGTTTATGATACCATTCACTGATTTCTCATTTTTCTAAGCTTTAGTCATATTTAAGCTGTTGGTTGCATGATCGATTTGGGAATAACACAGGGGATCTTGAATGTTGAACTGTGAATTCTAAACTGTCATTTTGTTCTCTTTCCTGAGAACTATAACCCGAGATTTATGAACACTGAAATTCAATTTTCCGTAAACACACACCCTATCTAACTGTCCCTTTGACACACCACATTATGTTCACACTGTAGTCTAGGTTGCCCACCCTAAAAATCTGATTTCCTGTCAACCTATTGTCACTCACATTCTCATGGCAGGCACACTAACTGTCATCTACAACCCCACACACACTTGTCACATACACACTCTACTACCATGTTGTATACACACATACATTGGATACTGTCACTTGTTTCTCAGGTTTCCTAAGAAACTTATTGCTGTGATTAGCCACACACTACATTGCCTTTCCTTCCTTTCTTTCCCAGTTGTTTCATTCCTTTTAATATCATATATAATCATATGCATTAGTATTGATACCTATATGTTTTCTAATTGCTATCTATATTGTGTCTAATATATGTGTTCCTTGTGACTGTGAGATGGTTTCAGGATGAGATATAGGTATAGGCTAGTATCCCTTTGGTTGTGAGATAGGTTGTTGTGATATTGTGTTTTGGTATTAGGACTTTGTAGGTAGGCTTGTTAGATAGGTTTTGTTTAAGGGTTAGGCTTATGTGGTTAGTGTCTTGGTATAGGTTGAGAGCTAGTTGGACTTTGAGTATAGTGTTAGCCTATTGGTTGTATGGGTTAGATAGCTTAGAGTAGATTTCTATTAGACTATGATTGTGGTTTAGGTTTAGAGTTGACCTTAAGGTTGACCAATAGTTTAAGGTTGACTTTGTTTGACTCAACAATTGACCAAACCCTAAAAATTGACCTAGTTTGACTAAATTGACTTGTTGACTATAGTTTGACCAACCCATAGATGTTATTTGACTAGCTGACCTAGATAGTTGACCAGTTTGACCTAGTTGACTAGAGTATTGACTTGGGTTGACCTAAAGTTGACTATAAGTAGACTTGACCTAGAAATAGATACACTAGGCCTATTTAGACTTGTAAACCATAGTTTGACTCTTAGTTGACCTAGTTGACCTAGACAGTTGACCATGTTTGACTTATAATTGACTGTGACCTAGATTTTACTTAGAATCATGTAGATTGCATCGTAAACTTTATTTACCTTGTTTAACCACATCCTGTACTGCTCTATTTAGGACATTGTGACTCCGGTACAGACATCTGATATTACACTACTCTTTTTAGAGTACCAGGCAAGTACATTCTCTGATAATATTTCTGTTTTACGATATCGTCTATGTTTCTTGTATTTAGTGTAGATATCCTTGTTCTTTTGACACATTGTTCACACGGATTGGTATTGTCTGGATCCTGTCATGAGATGTTATTCCTTATATTTTTTGGTATATCATGAGCAAGTCTTTCCTAGTTCCTTGTGCATTGTATAGACAGGATTCCTACGAATGCTAGCTACCTTCTCAGAGAATCACGTGTCATGACGTGTCATGGTTGGATCCACTATATTAGTCAGGAATGGGGGTGTTAGCGTAGATATGTGATCAATACCCCATAGTACCAGTATTATATCACCATTGTATCCTCACTGTATAGTGTTAATCACACACTCACGTATGATTAGCCAGGCCAAACATTGTATCAAGTTCTAAGCCGATCACATATTGAAACTAGTGCTAAACTCACATAGATAGCAGTTCCAAATTTTCGTACATGTTAGACAATGTTCTTTTGCCTTATCTCATTACAGTTTTGATATACCCTGTCAGGATGCATGTACGCTCTACTTTACCTAGTATATTCTCTCTATCTACTGTTACATTTTCAATATTGTATAGCTAGAACTGTTGTTTGAGATTTTGTACTCGTTTTCGTCCTGACTGGACCTGTTGAAAATATTACAAATGATGAGGAGGAGTGCCCTACCTATTACGGTCCTCATGACGTGGTTGGTATAGAGTTGGATACCCTAGTACAGCAGGGGCTAGCTCTAGCAGATGAGGCCTTGGAATAGTTTAGCTGGTTCTAGTATAATACTGGACTCTGTCTCCAGATTACCTTGGCTTGTTATTATTTGTTGGTGGTTTATATTGAGATTGTTGACTCAGAGATTTTGGACTCGTATTATTCTGTGTTAGATTTTCAGGATGATATTTATAAATCTTGTTGTCTTTATCTTTTAGTATTATTATCGTCATTCTTAGAGTTTGTGATTGAGTATATTATATTGCCATTGCTTGTCCTCCGTTTGGAGTCGACCATTCTCGACAGGGTTTGATATTATACTATTGATAGATAGTAGACCTAGACAGCGTTCTATGCCGTTTCTACGGCTTAGGCTGGGACGATGTTACGCACTCGTACCCATACCTCGGGTGCGGGTCGTGACAATAGGAATACCAATCTAACTCCGAAGTATTTTCCACATAGGTTGGCAACTCCACCTACTACAACAAGAAGATTACATCATACTAAATTTCTGGGGCAAATATTATAAATAATTCACCATTATTGTTTGTCTGAAAAAACTAAGTCAGTATTATTTGAAGTATAGATTAGTGAAATTACTATATAGTTTAAAATTCTAGTAACGACAAAGTTAAGGTCTATTTGATTTAAAGATAAGGCACAAAGATTTGATAATGATAAAAATTTAATTTTAGCTAGATGAGTTTGTAACTCTTATAATATTAGCTTAACCGATAAAACATAAAATCTTGATAATACAATAATATTATCTTATCTAATAATGTGGTGTTAACTTTGGTAATGTAATTTGAATTCGTGAACAAGATTAAAGTTGTCCAAATATTAAATTTAGAATGTTATTTAATTTCAAAATAAATTAATCTTTATAACGAATGTATAGGCATCTTGCAGACGCAACGCGTGTGTCCGATAAGAAAACTACCATAATTTTTGGACCATATAATTAATTATGAGAATGAGTTGCACCCCACTTTATCTATCCATATTTACGGTGCACCCCACTGCTTTACCATAAAGTACTAACCCCCCTTGACGAAAATCGTCTCCAACTCACGGTCAACTCTTTTGACCAAATATTTTGGACAAAAAATAATCCATTCATCTTTCTTCCCCCCACAACACTGCACCCCGATCCATGGTCACCGCCACGTCTGTCGTGCCTGCACCCCACACCTCACCCCCTCCTCCGCGAAGCACCCCCTCGTAGCGTTGTGCGCCCCTCGCGCCATGGCCCCGCTCCCTCGCACCTCCCCCCTTCTGCCTCGTCGTGCGGCCTCCGCGCCATGGCCACCTCGCCGTGTGCCCCCCGCACCTCGTCGGACCCCCGAAGGAGCTCGGGACAAGGAGGAGGGGGCGTGGGTGGGTTGGCGGCGGCCGAAGAAGCGAGAGGGGAAGGGTCAGCTGCTGCCTCGAGGAGGGGGATCGGCTACTGACCGGAGGAGGGAGGAGGGTCAGTGGGGTAGGGTAGGAGTTTGGGAAAAAGAAATTGGAAGGGTATTTTCGTCGAAAAATGTCGGTCAAGGGTTGACCGTCAGCTATGGACGGTTTCCATCAAAGTGGGAGGGGTTCGTGATTTATGGTAAAGCAGTGGGGTGCACCGCGAATATGGATAAATAAAGTGAGGTGCAACTCAAGTTTTCACTTAATTAATTAATATTATAGACCATATTTAATTAATATTATGAACCCAATCATCATATTTCTGGCCTAATGTTTCATTTCAAATATATTAATCGTGCACAACTGTAACAAATAGATTATATGCTATCAAATATTTAAGGATAGCTGCATAGTTTAATCATATTAATTTAGATAAATTTATTTAAGGATAATAACGATACTTTTACTCACAAATTTAAATTTTGAAATACCTTAACCAACTTCTCTATTCTATGATGGCCTTTCTCATTTTTCTTTATTTTAGATATTCTGGTTAAAAATTTTATAACAACAAAAACTTTCTTCTCCCATCTCGTGCAGGTATCTTCCTTTTTCTTTCTAAATTTTTTAATTATGACATCATTCTAGATGACGTTAAATTTACTTGGAGGGCTCTTCATATACTAGAAATTTTCTTAATCGAAATAACGTTAATATCTAAATTTAAAATTAATTTTTTTTAAAAAATTATAACAACTACAACTACTTTAATTTTGACGTCAATCTAATTGACGTTTAAAATTTCTCATATTATATATCTACATAATCTAAAAGATAATATTTGATTCTCTATACTCTTTGGTTCAAACTTAACATCTTTTAGAGTATGTAACACGTTATTAGATAATATGTTAATATTTCTATTGAGTAAGTTTGATTGAATATTTCATTTGTTAAATAAGATGGAATCAATATTTTAAAAATAAAAAAAATCTAATAGAAAAATAATAATGTATTTAATGAATTTGGTTGTATATTTACTTTGCTGCATAAAATATTACCAATAATTATAAAACGTGTTGCACACGCATCGCGTGTACCATGACACTAGTACTTCATTAACAAAATAGTTTTTCCACCCTAAGTAGTCTAGACATTGACCTTGGACACAATTACCATCTATATAGGGTCCATAAAGTCTACCTAGGATGCATTTGATTGCAAAGTGAAAAATATGTGAAAAAGAAATTAATTTCACGGAATTATTTTAGTAGGAAAAAAATTACACGGAATTAATTTTGGTGTTTGATTGTCGTTATTTTTTCATGGAAATTGGTATTTTCCTATGGGCTAGACCAATTTTATTTTCCACCATCTTGGAGTAAAATATGGAAAATAATAGATTTTTGAAAAATAATTCCATGAAAAATATACGTTGTCAACCAATACAATTGGTGGAAATTTTGTGTTGGAAATATCTTTCATGGAAAAAAAGCTCAATCAAACACAGACTTAGTAGTGTTATACTAATATTTAAATCTGACATAACAGTTATTCCTAATCGACAGTGAAGTTTTATTTAGAATTCAAATATTTATATTCCGGAAAAACAATAACGTAATTAATCCACTTTTGTTTCTTTGCCAAGCAAAGCCTACCGATAATGAGTCGATGGACTAAAACATGCATATAGAGTAGAAATAATATTTCAAGTGTAGTAAATATGTAGTAATGTTGATAAAAGTACAAATTAACAACTGTTTCAAATCTATAAGCACACGCCTTTGGACATGTACACCTTGACCTAGCACACAATTTCAAGGCCATCTATAGCGCACACTTGCATGCGTTTCTACTCCGACACGAGCGAAGTTTGTTCTTACAAACAATGATGATGATATATAATAAATAGTATGTGGTTGGAAGGAAGGAAGGAATGAACCCCTAGTTAACTAGTTTAGTTATGGGCGCATCTAAGTAGCACAGTTTCAACAGTGATGCCGGGTCCAAATCCAAAGAGCAAACCCCACTCCAATCCTTCCCCAGCAGTGCTCATCCCCTTCTCCTTGGACCTCTTCCTCATCACATCCATCACGAACATCACCGATGCGCTGGACATGTTCCCGTAGTCCCTCAGCACCTCCCTCGTCGCTGCAAACTTGTCTTCCTTTAGCCTCAGCTTCTTCTGCACCTCGTCTAGTATCGCTCTCCCACCCGGGTGCACCACCCAGAACACGTCGTTCCAATCGGTGATCCCCAACGGCCGCAGCGCCTCCGCCACCAACTTTTCGACGTTTTCGGTGATGTAGTAGGGCACCAAAGGATGCAAAGCGATCATGAGTCCGGCCTCCCTCAATTTCCCTACGATTGCTCCATCGGACCCGGGAAGTATGTTCTGCCAAGCGCATACGATCTCGAATATCTCGCGCTCGATGCCGAGCTGAGGGTCGGCGCCGACTACTGCCGCGGAAGCACCGTCCCCGAACAGGGCCTGGACGACCAAGTTCTCGACGTGGTCCTTCGACGGACCTCGGAAGGCAATGGAGATGAGCTCGCAGCAGATGACGAGGACGCGAGCCCCGCGGTTGTTCTCTGCGAGGTCCTTGGCAAGGCGGAGGACGGAGCCGCCGCCGAAGCAGCCCTGCTGGTGGAGCATGAAGCGCTTGGTCGAGAGCGGGAGGCCGAGGATATTGACGACGTCGTAGTCGGCACCAGGCATAGAGGCGCCGCCACTGTTGCAGAAGATGAGGTGGGTGATATCGGACAGAGGACGACCCCATTCCTTGATTGCTTCGACTGCAGCTTTTGCTCCGAGGTCAGGCATTTGGATGTCCATCATCTCTTGACGGATGTCAAGTGTGTTGGCGTCATAGGAACATAAGGAAGGGAACTCCTTAACGGTCTCTGGCATCAAGTAGGAGTGCCTCTTGTTGATATTCGAGCTGTCACCTGTACGCGTCGTAAGTACGTACGTACGTACGTAAGTTACGTAAGTAATATCAATTAATTACACAATGAAATTAATTGGAATTGTAAATGATACGGGAGTTAATTATCACTAGGATTAATTTATGAACTGTACTTACATATGCGGGTGAATTTTCTTTTGACGTCAGTCATATGCTCATTGTTGGTGCGCTTGAAGTACTCGTCAGGGAGTTCACTCTGCTCCATGTAATATGGAGGGTTTGCCGTCCCAAGCGCAAGAACAGCTGCTCTCCCGAACGACCTCTCCTGCTCGTAGGGCATCTCCATCAATGATCCCATCGATTGATTGATTTATATTATTGGCTAAGCTTCTTACTTCAATTGTAGGATCGATAGATGCTCAGAGCTTACACAAACCATCTCCTTATATAGTTTCTTTCTTGGACATTTCTTCTCAACCGACAACCACTAGCTGCTTTCATTAAATTCTTAGTCTTCTTTCTCTCTATGTATATTTCTCCCTCCTCCATGCACTCCCTTTCCAACGCATTAAAGAGGAAGGCCTACGCCCATCTACTCTTTGCAACTTGCAGCTACATCATATATCGTCGCCCTTCATTAAGTTCCTGTCTAATATTCATATCAACACGCGCAGGATTATATTCACACATGAAAAGTTCAGGAATATTCTGTACTATATAAGGGATACTGACCGCAACCAGAAAATCGATCGAATACCGATTAAAAATATTTTGAAAAAACAATCGAAGTTATGTACCGACACCGAATTACCTAACCGTCGACTAAAACATGGTATAATGGTAGTGGTAATGGATTGAGTGTAATATCATACCGAATATACTGAACCGAACCGATTATATTTCGATTATATATATATTTCGATTATATATATATATATATATATATATATATATATATATATATATATAGTCTACATGTACGTATTTTACACGTATTTCAATTAGAATATCATAAGATTAGCTACTGTCTTTATGTCTTTTCTAGGTGATTATTCACATGTGTATGCTAACTTTTTACAATACTAAGAAATTCGAAGTAAGAAATTTGTTTTTAATATTTTATTGAGAATAATAAATAACCTTTGAAAAATGGTAAGGACAAAAAAATTATTACCAATAGAACATGAAGAGTTGTGTAGAAAGAGGAGACTTCATAGCATGCAAACTTTATTGCTTTGACTCTTAAACATAAATGACATGCAAGTTGATATGATAACATGATGTTTATAAAAATACTCAAGGGTATTTTAGGAATTCAAAAATTTCACCGTCAAGTTTTCCTATTATATAGTAGAATAGATATATATATATAGAGAGAGAGAGAGAAAATAAGGGAGGTGAGGTGCCACCTCACCGTGAGGTGGCACCATGTCAACCCCCCATGCTATCATCATGCACTTTGGTGCATGATGACAGCATAGGGAGGTGACATGTAGCCACCCTCCATAGGGTGGCACCTCACCTCCCTCATCCTCTCTCTCTATATATATATATATATTTTTTTCTTTCTCTCTCTCTCTCTCTCTCTCTCTCTCTCTCTCTCTCTCTCTCTCTCTCTCTCTCTATATATATATATATATATATATATTCGAAATATATATATTTGTATACTTTTTTTTTTCTAGAAAATCTTGTTCGTGATTAATTTTATGTTATTCATTTTTGTCTTTGTTTTAGTTGAGAATCATTTTCTTAGAAATTAGAATAGATTTTGGTGGACTTTTAGTTATGTTAAGAATGCTAAGAATTGAGTTTTTGATCTTTTGAGCTTTTTTTTTTTTTTTTTGTGTGTTTTCACAGAATTTTGAACTAAATTTTGGTATACTTAAACTTATACTAAGGATTAAACTTAGTAATCATCTTTGATCTTTTAAACTCGTTTTTAAGGTGTTTGCGACTTGTTACATATTGTTCTAATAAATTTGATTAATTGCGTGCTTGGTAAAGGCTTCGCTTTAAAATTTGATGCTTTCAAAAAAGTAGAAAAATATTATTTTTTCTAGGTTAAAGTTCTATAATAATAAGCGTGTTGATTGATCAAATATTAATTGGTAAAATACCGATATCAAACAAAAAACCGACTGGATATCGAAACCGAAAAAATCGATTCTAAATAGTACGATATTGGTATATATTTTTTAAATTATCGATTAAAAAGTATTGAAAAATTCGATCAAATACCAACCGATTATACGGATGCTCACCCCTGGCCATTCATATCCATTCATATCCAACCTTTGACCATACAGTATCCATACATACTCCAGAGAAAACGACATTGGAGTGAAGAGAAATCAGATAGGAGGAGAAGATTCAACGAGGTGACGACCAAGGTGAGTCTGTTAATTTCATTTAGTTCTTATTTCACAATCACAGTTCAGATCACATATCCTTAACATAAGCAGTTGCAGCCTTGCAGGTCGCTCCCCCTCTCCAACCCAATCGTTGACTGGCACGCTGGCGCCCCTCATCCCCTCCCACTCTTGGATCTCCCAGTCTCCCTCTCTACCTCCTCTGGTAAAACCCTATGAATCTATGATCATCACCATCCTCCTTCAAAATTCAAATTATTTTTTTGCAAAACCCTAACCCCCAAATTTTTGATGTTTGGTTTGATCTTAATTCACTCTTTAACAGATCTTTGGAATATAATAAAAAATCAAGGAAACAAAAGAAAGAAACCCCTTTTTCAGTCTTTAAACCAAGGGGTCATGAAACTTCTGGAAGTGAAAGTCTACCCCTCCTTCGAATGTTAATGTTTCAACCCAAAGTTTTGATCATTGCGATGATGTTAGAGTTGATTTAAATCCTCTTGAATTAGATCTAGGTTTATGAATTCTGATACCCAGGCATCTTGTTGTAAACCCCCTAAATTTTTACATATATATCTCTATCACTACACCAAAAAGGTCATTTTGGAACGCTAAAATTCCATTCCAAATAATTTTAGGCACACCTATATTCCATGCCTATTTATGGGCTGCCTAATTTGTTGGAACGGAATAAAGGCGTTCCAGTAAACATTTATTGGAACGCTTTTCTGGTGTTCCAATATTGGAACACCAATAAAGCGTTCCAAAAAAGAGTTCCAACAAAACATTCCAAATTACTTTTTTCCCACTTATTGGAACAGCTAAAAAGAGTTCCAATGATGGAACATTAGAAATGCGTTCCTAAGAAAGCATCCCAGAATACTTTTCTTGCCAAATTTTGGAACACCTAAAAAGTGTTCCAGTTTTATATATATATATATATATATATATATATATATATATATATATATATATATATATATATATATATATATATATATATATATATATATATATATATATATACGATTGCCCACATCATTTGAAATTGCACACGTATAGCTTGAAATAATATATAACTAGCATAAGTACTATGACTTACAAAACCTGTAGCGCTGAATTTTATAAGAAAGAATAACAAATGACACAAACTTGTAATCATCTTGAGAATTTATAAACGTAGAACTCACAAAAACATAAAATAAAAGTAACGAACTTCCATAGTACAAGTGCATAGAGAATGAACAATGTTAAAGCTACATACACAAAGTAGCAAAATGTCTTACATAAACATTGTAAGTTTAATACAAGTTGTCTACCACACCAAAAAAACAATATTTGAGCTGTGAAAATAATTTGAGTCTTTGACACTTGATGTTCTTGTTAGTGAGCGTAGGCCCTGGAACTATGATAGCCGAGGAAGCAAAAAATGTGACGTCCTGTAAACATTTGAAAGATTGTTAAAAATATGATAAAATAATTTGATCACAATTAAGAACTTAGTCATTCAACGAGGCACATAAAGAAAAGAAAAAACAATGAACAACCATGAAGTAGTGCAATAGAAAAAAAACAATGAACAACCATGAACAATTTATTAGTCTGAAAGAGAAGGACCAAACCAACCTAAAGTTCCAGTCAACATGTCACTAACAACAAAAGATTTCAATAGTGAGTCCAGGTATTGTTAACCAAACTGTCAAATTTACTATTTGATACTCAAACAGGACCAAACAAGTATAGGAACTTTGCAAACAGTGCAATCCGATACCAATTTCATCGATTACATGATGCACAAGATAACATCACAAAAATAGGTTACAGAATTATCAATAGCCAATTATTCCATAAGTTATTTTTCCAAGATTTATACCAATCTTGTTTCAACTTATGGTCCTTAACCGGAAGGAGGGTGCCTTCGGTAGCTGACCACCAGCATAAAACTTTTTCGAGGATCTCTTTCAAATGAATAGCCAACCCCAAAAATAAGGAATAAAGGTTTATTGTTGTGTTGTTCTGGCACCGTCACTCTGGATGACCCATTTTAAGCTCATATAACTAAGGAGCACCCTCCAAGTTCTCCTAGACTATAAAGAGTCTAGACTACAAGGTAAGACGATACAATTTGGTATAGAGAATTGCATTCATCTTTAAGACGCATTAATTCATAGGCGTAACATTATTAACGATCATTAAATAGTACAGTCTTCACTAGAAGTATGACTGCAATTTTTTAGGTGAATTCCTCACTCTATATTTAAAAGGAAAAAGTTTTAAGTTCCTCATATCATTTCAATACCATCATCAAACACCGAATCATGTCTTACCTTCCCCTAGTGTTCATCAATTTTAATGTATCAGATTTAAGAAAGATTATGGTTCTAAAACTCTCTGGTATCAGTCTGATCCCCCTCTTTAGTAGGATTAGTTTCAGCAATTTCAGGGCTTCCCAATGGTTTCTCTTAAGCTTTGAGTCAGATATTACTGGTGGTAAAAAAAAACATGAGTTTTGATTACAGAGCTTAAACCACCATCTTCCCCTTGTCCATTTACTCCACCCTCATGTCCATGCAAATTTCTCCATGATCTGTCAAGATAGAATACAACCAAAGGTTCACATTATTGGTACGATTTCGAACCCTTCTTATGAGTATCAGTATCGCCGATATGTAGTTATAGATTGAAATGTATTATCCGACAGCATAGTTTCAATTTCAATATATTTGATCATGTCTAATATATGTATATGTTCACATTGATGATGTTATTAGGAAGACGATACAGAAGAGATTACTCGATTGATTGTTCAGTTTGTGTCATCAGTACCAAAATCCACAAGACAGATCGAGGAGGACCATATGCAGGATCACACCGAACATGAGCTTCATGAAGACAGCTACAACCATGCTCATGACGGTGGCTGTGGTCATGACAATGTTGCTGGTTATGCCAGTATGTATGGTCGTGGTCAGGAATGGGGATATTGAGATTTCACATCCTGATTTGGTCTGCAGATGGGGCCATACATACACGGGTAAGTAGAACTTATCCGCTTTTTATTGTTAAGTATGGTATTATTTCTTTTATTTCTCTCCAGGTGTATGAGTATGCAACTCATAACTTTGCAAGCAGTGAAACAAATGATGCAGGACACCATAGTTGTACAGTGAATAATGAAAAGTAGTCCAAGTTATCTGAACTTGACTGAAGCAAAATATGCAGTATGCAGGCAATGCAGATGAAGGTTTATACAGTATGTGAAGGCAATGTAGGGTGTGCAACAGTGGATAGATGCATATGAATCACTGTATGCAGTGAAGAATTGAAGATGCAGTAGCTAATGATGGGTGAATGCAATGGATGAATATGTAGGACATGTAGTGAAGTGTATATATATATATCTGATACTCTCCAGATTGGCCTATATGCAGTGAATACAAATGAGGGGCAGGGCTCTAGATAATATGTAGTGAATGCAAATGAGGGGCAGGGCTCTAGATAATATGTAGTAAATGAATGTTGCGGTGATATGCATTCTGGCTATGTAATTTTGGACAAATAATGGCTAATTAAATAAAATATTTGGTGGACTGAATGAGAACCATCGCATCTACATTGCAGCACACAATATTATAGCATAGGGAGTAAGGCACTTTACCTGGACTTCTTTGTAAATGTACCAGTTTCTCTTAAAGCAATCAAAAATTTAGTCCAGGTCCTACGAAACAAATATCTCTATTAGTAGACAAAATATCTCTATTAGTAAACAAAATATCTCCTAAAGCAAAGGATACTCACAAATGATAAGAAAAATACTCACAAATCGATGCCTCCATAAATTTGATGTGTGATTTGGGCCAAACAAGGAAATCGCCAATTGCTACTTCATTAATTATTTTTGCATCGGGAGTTTCTTTGTAGAGCTTTGCAGAAAAAATCTTTCGAACACACATGCTCACCTTCATTTCATATTGAGAGTCCAATTGATAATTATGACAATTACCTTGATGTATTGGATCAATTACTTCTTTTGCAATCGCAACAAAATTCCAGTTCCAATTAAATAATTCGCACAACCTTGCAGTAGGAGTAAGTTCCGTATGTGCTGAAGTCGTTGAATCCCTTTTGGCCAAAGATGGCCCATGTGCATTGTTCAACGTCATTGGAGGCATGGGGGTTGATAGCCCAACAGTTGCTTGCAGTTTTTGGAGCATGGGTGTTGATGACCCACCAGCTTCCTAGGATATAGGAATGGGTGATGATGGTCCACTTGCATGGGGCGCGGGTACTGATGACCCACCAGTTGAATGGGGAATGGGTACTGGTGGCCTACCCATCTGTCCCATCTGTGACTATGGTACAAGAATTTTTTTTAAAAAATTAAAGTTTCATATTTTGATAGGCATGTAGTTAGATCTTAGAGACTTTCATATAAGAAGTTGGTTGTCTCACCTTACAATAATCAAAAATAAAGTTAACCTTTGTTTGCATCTCATCAACCTTATTTTTCAGACCCTCCCTTTCGCCTCTTTCCTCTGTGTACATTATATGAGCATGAAGGGCAGCATCATACTTTCTCTTGGAAATAAAGCTCCCAACACCTGGTAGCCCTTTTGCTTTCTTGCCGAACACTTGAGTCAAAGGATCATTATCAATTGATAGAGGGTGCACGCTACCATTGTTGCTTTCACTTTGTGTGGATTCATCAAGTTTCTCTTTGACTAATTTCTGTAAATCATTTGTTATAAAAAATATTAAATTAAATGCAAGGGGATAACAAAGTTTTATGTTAACTCACCATAAATTGTTCAGCACTAGCCAACGTAGTTTTATTCTTTCTCGTATGAGTTTCTATCCAAACTTGAGTCCGTATAATAGGGATAGTAGGATCTTCCCGTTTTGCCTTCTGCATAAATCAACGATTACTTATAAGGTGTAAGCTTAACATTGGGAAAACAAAATTAGAAATGATGATGTTGGATGTAGAGAAAAATTACCATCTCATACTCTACCATTGCACTACTTTTACGACCCCCAGTATGACCATACACACTATGCTTTCTGCATTCAATGGCAGTAGCTCTTTTTTTTAGTTGTTTTTCATCCGCCTCATTGATACAAAATTGCTCCCAATCTTTCTTTCTAATCCCGATTGGAATAGCCAACATTTTTGCCTCCAAATTTGGATGTTTATCCAAAATACCCTTTCTCAGGGTATGCTTTAGCTTCCTGAAAACATCTGGCATTGATCTTTCAACATCTTTTATAAGATAATGTCACGCCCCAGAACCAGAATACTAGAGAGCGGGGGCAGACATAGCCAGCTACGTATATTGAAATAGAATACATCTCAACTATACGGTCACGGCTGTCTAGATATGAGGGTTTACTACAAGCCAGCAGTCTCTTAGGGTCAAGCCTATTGTCTCAATCTCAAGCAATTAACAGAGTTACAAGATATTAGAGCATCAAATATATATATATAAGGCGTCCCAAATATTACATATTGGATGATCATGAAGCTAGTCGTACAAAATGATAGGACTAGCAAGAGTTCAGTCATACATGATCAACCCTAGGATTTGTTGATCATGTTTACAGCCCGTAGGCAGACAGTAAGTAAATGTGCATCGAGCTAACAGGTGCTCGTCGGCTAAACGCCTCAAAAGAATAAATTTACATATAAGTGGGTGAAACAAAAAGGAAAACCCACTCTTGGCCCGGGTTCCGTCTAGTTGTCACCATTGGGCTGGAAGCTCGGTAGATCCTCGGGAGCTGCTCCGAAATCTGGCCACACAAAACCAGCTGGGTCAAACCCCAGAAAGAGCAAGTGCCACAAGGAGGCGACAAATAAGAACAAAAGCCAGCATATCAGAACATAAGAATAAAAGAGGTACAAGTAGTAAAGTACACAGGGCGGTAAACGACTAGGGACGTAGAACCATTCCGGAAGCCAGGTTACAATCCTTAAACCAAACAAGGACCGGGGTTGTAACCCTTCGCCTGAATAGCTCACTGTCTCTACTCATTTATCGTTAAGATAAGTAAAACAATCATGATCAAGAGTTCCAGGTACAGGGGCTAGACAAGACTTAGACAGAGCTGGACACCATTCATTCACAAACCTAATTACTAACAAGATGCAAGTGAGAAACTCCCAGTCCCAAGCCCTGCAGACCATCCAGTTATCCTTCCGCGGGTTGAGAGTTATAGGTGGGTACACTGCCCGGGAGACAAATGTACCCTTAGGTGACTTAGAGGGTGCAACACATGACAGTGTGCTGGAAATGTGCTCTACTCGTCGGCAAGCTACAAGTCCATTAAAGCGCCCAGATAACGAGATTGCCTGTGACAGGGAATTCTCCATGTTCTAATTTGATCTAATAATTAGCCTAATCCAATTTAGCGCGAGTCCCTGGCCGCGGTACCCAGGAAGTCGCGTCCTAGACATGATGCAAGACAAGACAAGTGGATTGTATAAGCAAGCAAGCCGGAACACCCACGGTGTCAAGGCAAGTCAAGTCAAGTTATCAAGTCAAGTCAAGTCAGGAGTGCGCCGCCACGAGCCACTATCAAGTTATCAAGATAAATCATATCAGGGTGCTTGTCAGGAGTGCGCCACGACGGGCCACTATCAAGTCAGGTTGGTCATGTCAGGAGTGCACCAATACGGGTCACTGTCGTGTTATGCTAGGTCCTTGTCATACCATGCCATGTACAATAGACATTCCAAACATATTAAGTAAAATCAAGTTTATGACAAAAGACGTAAGGATATAAAATGGGCGTAAAATACCTAATAAAATACTAATATAAAATAGGACTATAGAAGAGCCAAGATCAAGAAATAACAAAATTCATCATAGACAAGTAGGTTGTGCAGGGTATGTACTGCGCAGGGTGCCAAGTGCGCAGGGTGAGCTGCGCAGGGTACCAACTGCACAGGGTGACAAGTGCGCAGGGTGAGCTGCGCAGGGTACCAACTGCGCAGGGTGCCAAGTGCGCAGGGTGAGCTGCGCAGCAGATGGATTGCGCTGGATCAGGTTGCGCAGGAATGGATGGCGCAGGGTCAGATTGCACATGAGTAGAGTGCGCAGGGATAGATTGCGCATGAGTAGACTGCGCATGAGCAGCCTGCGCATGAGCAGATTGCGCATGAGCAGCCTGCGCATGAATCCATGCGCACTCGGGTTGAGCGCAGTTCGCCAAGGGGCAAGCTGCGCGGTCGGCGCTGCGCTAAAGAGTGCTGGCCGAGGGGGATGCGCAATCTAGCCCTGCGCTAAAGAGCGCAGGCTACTGTCTTCTTCTCCAGGCCGAGAAGAAGACTCCAAGAACTCTAAGGTTCAAAACTTCATATCTTGGTAAAATCAAAACCAAATCTAGATTTTCAAAGGTCTAAGTTGAGTAAAATTGAATTCTCTTCCACATGGAAGCATCAAAACCTACAAAAATCCAACCAAAATAGATCAAAACCATGTAAATCCGAAAATAGTCAAAACCTAGATCTAGAAAAATGAAAGCTCCAAATCACAAAATGTCAAGTTCTAAAGTTGTTCTCCATGGCCTAATCTAGCTAATGGACAAATAAAAAGTGGTGCTTATTTGATGGCAAGGTGCACTTGCCTATGGGTTGGGGAGTTGTGTGGAAGAAGAAAGAAGAAGAAGTTGAAAGAAATTAATGGAGTTATGGAGGAGAGAGAAAAGGTTGGTAGGTTTTAATGAGGGTGGTTGTGATGGAATGGAGGTGGAGAATAGGCTAGGGTGTTCCACTCATGATGAACCAAACCAACCCAAACCAACTCCACAAAATAAAACCAAGCCATGGTCCAAAACCCATTTACGAGAAACCAAAATCCGTAAGTCAAAAAAATAAAATACGTGCCAAAATCAAATTACGAGTACAAATACGAAATACAGGAATTGAGGGTGACAACTCTACCCACCTTCAAAGAATTCCGTCCTCGGAATTTAATCAAGGAGCTAGAGATTGCCATGACAAGCTATACTAAGCACAGACAAGCTACACTAAGCAGTTCAATCATACAATCATACAATACAAGCAAGGAAGGGAAAGCGTAAGGCACAAGGAAGACATTTTACCTTACGAGTCAAACAGGTAGGGGTATCGCGATCGGATGTCGTCCTCATGCTCCCACGTTGACTCACCTAGAGAGTGATGACCCCAAGCAACACGAACTAAGTTAATAGTCTTGTTCTTGAGCGTCTTTTCCCTCCGGTCCAAAATAGACACGGGCCTCTCCTCATACGAAAGGTTGGTAGCAACAACCAATTCCGAATGATCTAGGATATGGCTCGGGTCCGAGATGTACCGTCGTAATTGGGACACATGGAATACATCATGTACCTCACTTAGCGACGACGGAAGAGCGAGACGATAGGACACATCGCCTACTCGCTCCAGAATATCGAACGGCCCTATATACCTAGGACTAAGCTTTCTCCGTACGCCAAAACGAATGACGCCGCGGGTAGGCGAGATCCTAAGAAATATATGGTCGCCGACGACAAATTCTAAGGGACGTCGATGAGCATCGGCCCAATGGTGCTGGCGATCCTGAGCAACTCGGAGGTGATCTCTGACTTTCCTGACCACTTCAACCGTCTGAGAAATCAGTTCTGGACCGAGCATCTGCCTCTCTCCGACATCGTCCCATGTTAACGGGGATCTGCACTTCCTACCATACAGAACCTCGAAGGGTGCCATCTGGATACTGGCCTAGAAACTATTGTTGTACGAGAATTCCACCAGGTGCAGGTGATCCTCCTACGAACCACCAAAGTCAAGGGTACACGACCGCAACATATCTTCGAGAGTTTGTATAGTACGCTCTGACTGCCCATATGTCTGCGGATGATACGCTGAGCTGAACTTGAGACAAGTTCCCAAACTTTGATAAAGACTGCGCCAGAAGTGCGATGTGAATCTCGTATCCCTGTCTGATACTATGCTGACTGGCACTCCGTGAAGTCGGACGATCTGCCTGAGATACATCTCTGCTAGCTGTGCCGTCGACTGTCCAACTCTAAATGGAAGAAAGTGTGCCACCTTGGTAAGCCTGTCCACAATGACCCAAATAGCATCTCTGCCTGTCGGAGATCTAGGTAACCCAGTCACGAAATCCATGGTTATGTGCTCCTATTTCCATTCTGGGATCGGTAAAGGTTGAAGAAGTCCAGCTGGCCTCTGATGTTCAGCCTTGACCTGTTGGCAAACCAAACATCGAGAGACATACCGGGCTATCTCCCTCTTCATACCATTCCACCAAAAGTGTTGACGAATATCTCTGTACATCTTCGTGCCGCCTGGGTGGATGGAATACTGTGAACTGTGAGTCTCTGCCATGACTTCCTGTCTGATATCTCCACTGGGTATACAAAGACGCGTGCCGTGTCGAAGTGTACCATCCTCATGAATACATAACTCTGGCCTTCTCTCTGCCTCGCACTCTGCTCTGAGCCGCTGAATCTTGGAATCTGTTAACTGTGCGGTCCGGATCCTCTCAACTATGGTGGACTAAATCTGTAGGCTGGCCATCAAGGCCACATTGGAAGGAAGAACCACTTCAATTCCCATCTTCTGAAGATCCGCCAATAGCTCTGGTTGCCCCGTCAGGAAATAACTCCGGCTCTCCGGCTCAACGCATCTACTACAACGTTGGCCTTCCCTGGATGATACTGCAAATCCACATCGTAGTCCACCAGTAGCTCGAGCCATCTTCTCTGCCGCATATTAAGATCCTTCTAGGTGAAAACATACTTCAGGCTCTTATGATCAGTAAATATCTCCATTCTGTCTCCGTACAAGTAGTGCCTCCACAACTTAAGTGCAAACACTACTGCTGCTAGCTCCAAGTCGTGGATCGGGTAATTCTTCTCATGATCACGGAGTTGACGTGACGCATAAGCAATTACCTTCCCATACTGCATCAAAACACATTCCAATCCTCTGCCTGAAGCGTCGCAATAAACCGTGAATCCTCCGGTCCTATCTGGAAGGGTGAGAATGGGAGCCGTTATCAAACCTCGCTTCAACTTCTCAAATGATTCCTGACATTCTGCTGTCCAAACGAACGGCACATCCTTGCGGGTCAACTGGGTCATCGGCGCTGAAATCCTTGTAAAATCAGAGACGAACCGCCGGTAGTAGCCGACCAATCCAAGAAAGCTGCGAACTTCTGCCACTGAGCTGGGTACTGGCCATGCCTCGATAGCCACAATCTTCTGGGGATCCACTTCTACTCCTCCTCTGGTAATGATGTGACCTAAGTAAGAAATGCGATCGAGCCAGAACTCGCATTTACTGAACTTGGCGTACAACTGGTGCTCTCTGAGAATTTGGAGGACAATTCTGAGATGCTGCTCGTGCTCTGCTTCACTCTTGCTTTAGACCAGGATGTCATCAAGGAACACTATCACAAACTGATCCAAGTAAGGCATGAAAATACGGTTCATGAGGTCCATGAACACTGCCGGCGCATTGGTCGCTCCAAAGGGCATAACTAGAAACTCCCAATGCCCGTACCTAGATCTGAACGCCGTCTTCGGGATGTCCTGCTCTCTGACTCTGATCTGGTGGTATCCTGACCGCAAGTCTATCTTCGAGAAAACTGAAGCCCCTTTGAGTTGATCAAACAAGTCATCTATCCTCGGGAGAGGGTATCTGTTCTTGATTGTCACTGAGTTCAAGGTACGATAATCAATACATAGCCTACACGTACCATCCTTCTTTTTTACAAGAAGCATCGGGGCTCCCCAAGGCGATCCACTTGCACGAATGAATCTCTTGGTCCTGAGTTCTTCAATCATCTTGTACAAAATCTCCTACTCTGAAGGCGCCATTCTGTAAACTCGCTCTGATACTGGTGCAGTCCCGGGAATCAAGTCGATGGTGAACTCGATCTCCCGCTCTGGTGGCATCCCTGGAAGTTCCTCTGGGAAGACATCTGGAAACTCTTCAACTATCCGGGGCAACTGCACTGCTGCTACTGCCATCCGCAATACTGGAGGAGATGGCTCTACGGCGCCTCTGAAAAATGAAAACTCTGGCTCTCCGGGAATACTAAAGACAACTCTGCCAATATGGCAGTCTATCCTAGCATAATAGTTCCTCAACCAATCCATGCCTAGGACTATATCATAGTCTGCCATAGGGAACTCTATGAGCCTAGCGGGAAACTCTCTACCGCTAACTACGATCCGACACGAGGAAAACACTCGATCTACTCCCACAAGACCATTACCAGTAAGTATATTGAGCCTCACTGATAATGACTCGAGCTCCAACCCTATCCGTGTCGCGAATCGTACAGACATGAATGAATGCGATGCACCAGAATCAAATAATACAGATGCTGGAAAGGTGTTGACGAGAATAGTACCAGCCACTACCTCACCTAGTACAACTTCTTCTTCCATGGTCATCATCATAGCCTGACCTCTAGCTGCGGGTTCTCTCTGCTGGAAACCCCTCTGTCGGTTCTGTGCTGGAGCCTGGGTGATCTGCTGCTGGTTCTGCTGCTGAAAGGCCTGGGCCTGAGGCAACAATGGCCTCGGGTACTGCTGCTGCTGCTGGACTGGAACTGGGGCTGGTTCTCTCACCGAAGAACTAGAAAGGTTGGATGATGATGGACCTCCCCTATTCGGGCAGGTCCCTATCTGGTGGTCTGCTCCTCCACAAGCCAGGCACAATCCCTGTGCCCTACGACACTCTGCCACTACATGGCCCGGCTTCCCGCAATGCGAACATCCCACCGCGGAAGACTGCTTCTGCTTCTGCTGCTGCGGGTACGTCGGGGTCGAATGCTGAACCGACGTCACTGAGGCCGCCCGCCTCGAAGTTCCAATGGTTATACCCCTAGATGCCGGGGCTGGAGTTGAAGATTGGTACATCTGGTTGTGGGACCGCTTCCTGCCTCCGGTCCTGTCCATAATTCTCCGGGAGGTATACTCATGCCTCCTTGCTGCCTTCAACACTGCATCGAACGTCTGGTGCTCGAACTGCTCCACAGCCAATAATATCTCTAAGTGCAGCCCTTGCTGGAATCGCTGAGCCCTATCGAACTCGGTTGCCACCAAGGTGGGGGCGAACCTACTCAGCCTGGAAAACTCGGTCGCATAGCCATCGACCGTTCTGCCTCCTTGCTTCAAGTTGGTGAATCTGGTCTGCAGGTCGTACCGTGCCACCGCATCGAAGTACTTCGTCTGGAACCTCTCTCTGAACGTCGCCCAAGTGACTGGTGTTGCTAATCCCATGGCCTGAGCTGCCCACCAATCGTGAGCCAAGTCTAACAACTGTAGGCGTACCACCGCCACCTTCTCATTCTCAGGTGTCCTAGCTGCTTCTAGAACCACCTTGATATCCTGAAGCCAAGCGTCTGCGGCAATCACATCTTCACTGCCGTCAAAGAAGGAAGGGTTCAAGCGCTTGAAACTGTTGGCCGTCTGATTCCCTTGGGGACCTCCTCGGTTTAGTGCATCATGAACTTCCTGGTGCAAGGCGTCGCCTCGACGATCTTGGGATGCAAGTAGTTCTCTGATAAGCCCTACCAAAGGTCCCTCATCCTGTCTAGCTGGTTGAGCGGGCGGAGCTGCCTGAACTGGAGGTTCCGAGCCTCCGGGAAGCATAACTCGGGAGGCTACTCCAGAGTGCTGAGCTTGATCTTCCTGGCGCTGGAGTGCTTGTCGAGCTTCCTCTGGCTGTTTGGCAGGTCCGGGAGTAATGCCGCTGAAGAAGACGACATAGGGAACAGTAAGGAAAGGACCAGGACAGATCAATGATACAAGCGTGTGACCAGGTCAAGAATCTCAGGGATTTGAAGATACGAGCAGAGATCAAGGACGAAATATTGATTGAAACATCTACTCGGTAAACCCTCACATTTCTTGAATGCCAAGACCTGCATGGGCCATCACTTAAACCATGTCACGCCCCAGAACCAGAATACTGGAGAGCGGGGGCAGACATAGCCAGCTACGTATATTGAAATAGAATACATCTCAACTATACGGTCACGGCTGTCTAGATATGAGGGTTTACTACAAGCCAGCAGTCTCTTAGGGTCAAGCATATTGTCTCAATCTCAAGCAATTAACAGAGTTACAAGATATTAGAGCATCAAATATATATATATATAAGGTGTCCCAAATATTACATATTGGATGATCATGAAGCTAGTCGTACAAAATGATAGGACTAGCAAGAGTTCAGTCATACATGATCAACCCTAGGATTTGTTAATCATGTTTACAGCCCCTAGGCAGACAGTAAGTAAATGTGCATCGAGCTAACAGGTGCTCGTCGGCTAAACGCCTCAAAAGAATAAATTTACATATAAGTGGGTGAAACAAAAAGAAAAACCCACTCTTGGCCCGGGTTCCGTCTAGTTGTCACCATTGGGCTGGAAGCTCGGTAGATCCTCGGAAGCTGCTCCGAAATCTGGCCACACAAAACCAGCTGGGTCAAACCCCAGAAAGAGCAAGTGCCACAAGGAGGCCACAAATAAGAACAAAAGCCAGCATATCAGAACATAAGAATAAAAGAGGTACAAGTAGTAAAGTACACAGGGCGGTAAACGACTAGGGACGTAGAACCATTCCGGAAGCCAGGTTACAATCCTTAAACCAAACAAGGACCGGGGTTGTAACCCTTCGCCAGAATAGCTCACTGTCTCTACTCATTTATCGTTAAGATAAGTAAAACAATCATGATCAAGAGTTCCAAGTACAGGGGCTATACAAGACTTAGACAGAGCTGGACACCATTCATTCACAATCGGCCAAGCAAGTACTACGGCTTACTACCTTAACTAACTAGGGTTATCACAAACCTAATTACTAACAAGATGCAAGTGAGAAACTCCCAGTCCCAAGCCCTACAGACCATCCAGTTATCCTTCTGCGGGTTGAGAGTTATAGGTGGGTACACTGTCCGGGAGACAAATGTACCCTTAGGTGACTTAGAGGGTGCAACACATGACAGTGTGCTGGAAATGTGCTCTACTCGTCGGCAAGCTACAAGTCCATTAAAGCGCCCAGATAACGAGATTGCCTGTGACTGGGAATTCTCCATGTCCTAATTTGATCTAATAATTAGCCTAATCCAATTTAGCACGAGTCCCTGGCCGTGGTACCCAGGAAGTCGCGTCCTAGACATGATGCAAGACAAGACAAGTGGATTGTACAAGCAAGCAAGCAGGAACACCCACGGTGTCAAGGCAAGTCAAGTCAAGTCAAGTCAGGAGTGCGCCGCCACGGGCCACTATCAAGTTATCAAGATAAATCATGTCAGGGTGCTTGTCAGGAGTGCGCCACGACGGGCCACTATCAAGTCAGGTTGGTCATGTCAGGAGTGCACCAATACGGGTCACTGTCGTGTTATGCTAGGTCCTTGTCATACCATGCCATGTACAATAGACATTCCAAACATATTAAGTAAAATCAAGTTCATGACAAAAGACGTAAGGACATAAAATGGGCGTAAAATACCTAATAAAATACTAATATAAAATAGGACTATAGAAGAGCCAAGATCAAGAAATAACAAAATTCATCATAGACAAGTAGGTTGTGCAGGGTATGTACTGCGCAGGGTACCAAGTGCGCAGGGTGAGCTGCGCAGGGTACCAACTGCGTAGGGTGCCAAGTGCGCAGGGTGAGCTGCGCAGGGTACCAACTGCGCAAGGTGCCAAGTGCGCAGGGTGAGCTGCGCAGCAGATGGATTGCGCTGGATCAGGTTGCACAGGAATGGATGGCGCAGGGTCAGATTGCACATGAGTGGAGTGCGCAGGGATAGATTGCGCATGAGCAGACTGCGCATGAGCAGCCTGTGCATGAGCAGATTGCGCATGAGCAGCCTGCGCATGAATCCATGCGCACTCGGGTTGAGCGCAGTTCGCCAAGGGGCAAGCTGCGCGGTCGGCGCTGCGCTAAAGAGTGCTGGCCGAGGGGGATGCGCAATCCAGCCCTGCGCTAAAGAGCGCAGGCTACTGTCTTCTTCTCCAGGCCGAGAAGAAGACTCCAAGAACTCTAAGGTTCAAAACTTCATATCTTGGTAAAATCAAAACCAAATCTAGATTTTCAAAGGTATAACTTGAGTAAAATTGAATTCTCTTCCACATGGAAGCATCAAAACCCACAAAAATCCAATCAAAATAGATCAAAACCATGTAAATCCGAAAATAGTCAAAACCTAGATCTAGAAAAATGAAAGCTCCAAATCACAAAATGTCAAGTTCTAAAGTTGTTCTCCATGGCCTAATCTAGCTAATAGACAAATAAAAAGTGGTGCTTATTTGATGGCAAGGTGCACTTGCCTATGGGTTGGGGAGTTGTGTGGAAGAAGAAAGAAGAAGAAGTTGAAAGAAATTAATGGAGTTATGGAGGAGAGAGAAAAGGTTGGTAGGTTTTAATGAGGGTGGTTGTGATGGAATGGAGGTGGAGAATAGGCTAGGGTGTTCCACTCATGATGAACCAAACCAATCCAAACCAACTCCACAAAATAAAACCAAGCCATGGTCCAAAACATATTTACGAGAAACCAAAATCCGCAAGTCGAGAAAATAAAATACGTGCCAAAATCAAATTACAAGTACAAATACGAAATACAGGAATTGGGGGTGACAGATAACATGGAATATCAAATTCTACCTGCAAGTAAAATACTTTATTAGAAGAGTTTTAAGTAAGACTGAATAATGGATATTAAAATGAAAGATTGAAAGACTACTAAGAGTGACCAAGTAGCAGGGTTGAGAACAATATTTTGTAAGAATGTTGCATGTGATCTACAAATTTCCAAGTTACTTCATTTCAAATATCTAGCCTGTTAAAAATTGACAAATATCTAGCCTGTTAAGAAGGCATTGATGATGAAATTGGCTTGGAAATTCCTTACCTGTCGAAACTCTGAATGGGTGCATGGGTGCAGGCCAATTACCAAAACAAATGCCTGTGTAAGGCTCTACCTGTGTGCCAAAGGCCACACATCCCAACTAGGGAGAAATGGTTAGTAGGTGGAGGATAAACTGTAGACTGAGGGTTAGTTCAAACCTTACCTGATTGTAAGGAAGTGATGAATGGGTCTGAAACTTCATTTTGTCTCAATGATAATTTATACATTCATGCTCTCTCTATTTACCAGAGCCCAGCAAACCCCTATCTGTTCTACTCACCCTTGCTCTCATCCACTTCAGTTAACTGGTACTATTTATCCCTACACAAAAGACTCACAAAGCCATATTATTGATACTCCAAAACTACTAATTAGCTTAATACTAACTCATGTCCTAACTAATAAGTATTAGGACTAAACCATACTAATATAGGATACTCCCAAATCCAGATGGCCAAGTGTCACACATGCCTACAGCATACATGGCCAAGTGCAGGCCAATTACCAAAACAAATGCCTGTGCAAGGCTCTACCTGTGTGCCAAAGGCCACACATCCCAAGCCCTGCATATCACTGTATTTCATTCACTCACTCACTAAATATTTGAACATGGACAAACCCCAAGCTTTACTGAATTAACATCCACTCTCTAGTATTTGACCTCTTATACTCACATTGATACAGTCTAAGTGCTCTACCTTCCCTATACTCGAGCCCCCATACTGATACATATATTCTCTAGCATATATGACTGGTACAAGTCTAATTTTAGGACTAACACACTAAAACAAATCTCAAGTACATCTGGGGTGGGCAAAATAAGGCAGTATGTAAAGAAAACATAGGAAGAAGATGGCCCCACTGGCTCCAACCTCACACCGCGCATATGGTACACAAATTAAGAGCAAATCAAATTGTGCGTGGCAGCTTCCAATCAATGTATAGATTTGCAGGGGGATACAATTTTCAACTTAACATCAAACTCCAACTACATTGCCAAGCTAGAACCTCCCTGAACCATAGTGGACAATGAACAGTGATGGTTCGAACGCAACAATCACATGTGGAGAGTACTTCATATACTCAAACGACCACCTCAACCAACCAGCAATATCTAGAAGAAGAAAATTAGCCACAATTCGTTAAACAATGCTTAAGCCATGCAGGTAGACAATTCAAAAGATTTCCTTCATATATATCGGTGCCATTGAAATTGGAGGAGACTTCATATGTTACCATCAATATACTTCCCCAATATATCTTAGAACCCGAAGAGTTTTGACACTATGATGGAATTTCCTTATAACTGTAGACAATTGAAGCAGACCAATTATTATTCCCAAGAGACTTCGTCAGTCAAAAACAAACATCCATTTGTAAGAAACTGTTGGTGACCTTTGTAGTAGAGATATTCTCTGGATACAGAGAACTAGTCATCACCAGAGTCTAGAGGAACAATAAGTGATCTCTAGTTGACAGGCTTGCCCCACAAGATAACAAGTAGCAGGCAAAAGTTCATGGTATAGAAGTTCCCAAAGGTTTCTTAAAAATATCTAGGGTATCAAACTAAGACCAGTATCTCTGGTTTGCCCATTGATGCCTTCTCTATGCTATGGTGGGGCATGGTTAAGCAGCTAGAGCCTAGGTAGCCCTGAACGGCTAGATGGCCAGCAAAAACGTGAATCGGTGAAGAATTTTGTACATATAGGATAATTGTATAAAGATAACACAGCGTACATCATCTATCTCAAAAAATTATAATGTACATCATGTAAATTAAGTGTCAACATTATAACATTAATAGTACAACATGGATCTTATCTAGTACGTCAAACAATATTGAACTAAATAGGAGATAAGTTAGTCTGTATGTTTTATTCCATACGCTTAGTAAACCATAATTTGATGGTAAAGATTTTGATTGGCAGTGAAGATGTGAAGCACGCTGCAACAGTCTTCAGCATGAGTGCCGATGTTCGGCACACATAATTTGGTTAACAGTCTAAGTGCTCTACCTTTCCTGTACTCGAGCCCCCATACTGATACATATATTCTCTAGCATATATGACTGGTACAAGTCTAATTTTAGGACTGATACACTAAATGAATATATATATTCTCTAGCATATATGAGTTGTGGAGGCTAAATAAAAGGCTCTTGACCTTTTGTTGATGGAACTAAAATCTCACGAGTCAGAACAATACTTCTTTGCAACTTTCCTCACATTGCATCCGACAGAAAGGAAACACATGATTGCAATAGTTCTAAATCCTAAAGCTTCCCTACACACAGGTCCGAACTTGAAATAAGCAAATTTGGTTTGGGATACTTGTCCTAAAAATGTATTGCTAGAGTTTGCAATACACACAGTAACAAAAAGAGCATGGCTGCATATGGTGACTCCCTCGAGAATGAGCAACTGGAATAAGATATTAAAAAATATATATATATAATATATATATATATATATATATATATATATATATATTATCACCCCTATTTTTCGTTCTACGTATTTCCAGTATACGTATACGGAATCCTGACATGTATTTTTATTTTCCTGCCTGGCTAGCTAATTTCAGTTTAATCTTGATTAGGTTCATCATAGCATGTAATGGTTTAACTTGGTTTATTTTGGGATGGCTTGGTTTATTCCTTGGTTCATCATGTTAAACCCACCACCATCCCCCTTTATAACCCACCTAACTTTTCTCTTTCCTCCACTTTCTCATTTACTCTTCTTTCTTCTCCATTAAATCCACCACCAACCAAGAACACCCTTAGGCAAGTGCAACTTGCTTCCATAAGAGAGCCTATTTTATTGTTCCATTAGCTTCTCCTCATGTTTCTAAGACACATTAGAACTTATCATTTTTCATTTTGAGGCTTTAAATTTTGTAGATCTAGAAATTAGTTATTTTTGGATTTTGGTGGTTTTGATCTATCAAACTTCTTTGTTTTCAAGTTTTGATGGGTCCATGTCGTAGAAAATTTTCTTCTACCCAATTTTGACCTTTGAAAAGTTGGAATTGGACTTGTTTTGACCAAGTTATGGACCTTTGAAGCCTCGGGTTCAAACCATAGAGTTCTTGCTGATTTGGAGAAGACAGTGAGCAGTGTGCGAGCTTTTTAGCTTACGCCACTGAGCTGCGTGCGTTCTTTAGCACAGCACAGTCTTGCGTACGCTGCCTGTTGGAAGCGTATGACTTGCATACGCAGACTTGGGTACGCTGCCTGTTGGAAGCGTATGACTTGCGTACGCAGACTTGGGTACGCTGCCTTTTGGAAGCGTAGGTCATGCGTACGCTGGCCTCATGCGTACGCTGGCCTCATGCGTACGCTAGTCTCATGCGTGCGCTAGCCTCATGCATACGCTAGTCTCATGCGTGCGCTGGCCTCATGCGTACGCAAGCCTCATGCGTACGCTAGCCTCATGCGTACGCTAGTCTCATGCGTACGCTGGTCTCATGCGTACGCTAGCCTCATACGTACACAGACCTGAGCGTACGCTGACTTGAGCGTAGCCTGACCTGAGCGTACGCTACCCCTTGCTCCCCTCTCCTTTGGGTGCTTTATGTCCCCATATTCCCCTTTTATGATTCTGCATCCATTTTATATGCTTACGCCTTTTGATATTAACTCGACATGAACCCGATGTGATCATGACATTATTTATGAATGTTAATCGAAATAAGGCTTAATGATGGAATTGCATGATTAGTGACCCGCCGTCGTGCACTCTTGACAAGTAATTTGATATGATAATTCTGGATGGTGGTCCGTTGTGACGTACCCTTGCCTTGATAAGTAATCTTGATAAGTAACATAACATGATGGTGATCCGTCGTGGTGCACCCTTGACAAGTAATCTTGACATGATAACCTTGATACGCTGTTGCGACGGCTAACTTGACATGCTAAGTGAATTCTTGACACCGTGGGTGATTGTATTGAATATGCTTGTATAAGCAACCAGTCTTGTCTCGTATCATGTCTAGGACATGTATCCCTGGTTACCACGGTCAGGGATTCATACCGAATCTGACTAGGTTAATGACTAGATTAATCAAGTAGAGCATATAGAGAGGTATTCCGGCCACAAGCAATCCCGTTATCTGGGCGCCTTCCTTGATGGACTTGTAGCCTGCCGACGAGTAGGGCACATTTCCAGCTAACTGTTATGTGGGGCACTACATGAAACGATTACTATGCATACTGTCATGTGTTGCATCCAAGTCACCTAGCAAGGCATGATAACTCTAAGCTTGAACCTTCCGTCTGGTTAACCTGGATAGTCTGCAGGGCTTGCGGCCGTAGGCGTACCTCATTGCATCTTGCTAGTGACTAAGCTTGTGATAACCCTAGTTAGTTAAGTATCAAGCCGTACTCTTTGCTTGGCCGTGAATGATGGATGGAGTCCTATCTTGTCTAGTCTTGCCTAGATCTAGTGCATGGATATCTCCGGACATGCTTATTTATGCTTTACTTTATCGATAATTGGTTCGAGGCTAAGTTCTGTTTAGGTGAAGGGTTACAACTCCGGTCCTTGTTTGGTTTACGGGTTGTAACTTGGTTACCGAAATAGTCCATTAGTTATCTTATCGTTTATCATCCTGCTTTCTTTAACTCATGTCTTATGTTATTTCACCTATGATTTATGTGCTGACATGTTGGTTTTAGTTCTTAAGTGAAGCCTCCTTTGTGGCACTTGCTTTTTCTGGGGTCTGACCCAGCTGGTTTTGTATGGCCAGATTTTGGAGCAGCTACCGAGGATCTTCCAACCTTCCTGCCAGATGGTGAACACTAGAAGGAATCCCGGCAACGAGTGGCTTTTTATTTTGCTCTCCAACTCCCTTGTAAAAATATTCTTTTGAGGTATTTAGTCGTCGAGCAAGTGTTAGCTCGTTTGCAACTTTACTTACTGTCTGGCTACGGGTTGTAGCATGATTGACGAATCCTAGGGTTGATCATGTATGACTTCAACTCTTGCTAGTCTTCGTGTTTTGTATGACTAGCTTCATGATCATCTGAATATGTAATGTATGGGACACCTTACTTTGTATGTCTGATGATCTACCATCTTGTTATATGTACTCGCTTGTTGGAGATTGAGACACTAGGCTCGTTATTGACCTTAAGAGACTAATGGCTTGTAGTAAACCCTCATGCATCTAGACAGCCGTGACCGTATTGCGATATGAGATTCACTTCAATGTACGTAGCTGGCTGTGTCTGTCCCCCGCCCTCCAGTATTCTGGTTCTGGGGCGTGACACAGTTTAAGTGGTGGCCCATGCAGGTCTTGTAGATCAAGATGTGTGAGGGTTTTACCGGATAGATGTCTCAATCAGCACTCGCCCTTGATCTCTAATCGTGCCTTCTGATCTTTCAGAATCCTTGACCTGATCACATGTTTGTATCCTCGATCTATCATGGTCCTTTCTTATTGTTCCCTATGTCGTTTCCTTCAGCGGCATTGTTCCTGGTCCTACCGATCAGCAAGACGGAGCACCTCCAGTGGACCAGCAGCAACCTGGAGACCAAGCCCAGCACTCTGGAGTGGCCTCCCGAGTCATGCATTCCGGGGACCCCGAGCCTCCAGTACAGCCAGTCCAGCCTACAGAGCCTGACGATGGCACCTTGGTGGGTCTCATCAGAACATTGCTTGCATCTCAAGATCGTCGGGGCGATGCCCTGCACCAGGCAGTACAGGATGCCATGGGCCGTGTTGGTTATCAAGGGAACAGTGCGGCTAGCAGTTTCAAGCGCCTCAACCCTCCCTTCTTTGATGGGAGTGAAGATGCTATTGCAGCTGATGCGTGGCTCCAGGACATTGAGATTATCTTAGATGCAGCCAAGACTCCAGAAGGAGAGAAGGTAGCTGTGGTGCGCCTACAGTTATTGGACCTAGCCCGCACCTGGTGGGCGATGATAGCAGTTGGTTTGGCAACGCCTGTTCCGTGGGCGGTATTCAGTGACAAGTTTTAGATCAAGTACTTCGATGCTGTGGCTCGGCATGACTTACAGACAAAATTCACCAATCTCAGGCAGATGAGCAGGACGGTCGATGGATATGCGGCCGAGTTTTCAAGACTGAGTCGGTTTGCTCCCACTTTGGTGGCAACCGAGTTTGATCGAGCGCAGCGGTTCCAGCAGGGACTCCACCTAGAGATCATTCTAGCAGTAGAGCAGTTTGAGCATCAGACCTTTGATGCTGTTTTACGGGCAGCTAAGAGGCATGAGTATACCTCGCAGAGAATTGTAGACAGAACTGGAGGACGGAAGTGGTCCCATGGTCATATGATCCAGTCTTCAGCCCCAGCCCCCGCAGCTAGGGCCTTGACCATTGGAGCTCCAAGGAGGGCAGCATCAGTTACGTCGGTTCAGCATTCGACTCTGACGTATCCTCAGCGGCAGAAGCGGAGGCAGTCTTCCACAATAGGCTGCACTCATTGTGGGAAGCCAGGGCATGTAGTGTTAGAATGTCGCCGAGCACAAGGATTGTGTTTGGCTTGTGGGGCACCGGATTACATGATAGGGTCCGGCCTACAGAGAGCCGGTTCATCCTTATCGGCCCAGACTAGTCCCTCAGTGAGGGGACCAGCACCAGTGCAGCAGCAGCAGTATCAGCCTCCGAGGCCATTGCCGCCTCAGGCTCAGGCATTCCAGCAGCAGCGATCGCAACAGTATGCCTAGGTCCAAGCTCAGGTTCAGAACTGCCAGAGAGGTTTCCAGCAGAGGGGACCAGCACCCTGAGGGCACGGTCAAGCGATGGCTTTGATCGTAGAGGAGGAGTTGGCATCAGGTGAGGTAGTGGCAGGTACCATTCTCGTCAACTCTTTTCCTGTATCAGTATTATTTGATTCAGGTGCATCGTATTTATTTATATCTGCACGATTCACAACACGGATAGGACTGGAGCCCGAGTCATTATCGGTAAGGCTCAATATACTTACTGGTAACGGACTTGTGGGTGTAGATAGGGTGTTTTCCTCGTGTCGAATCGTAGTTAGCGGTAGAGAGTTTCCCGCTAGGTTGATAGAGTTCCCGATGGCCGATTATGATGTAGTCCCAGGAATGGATTGGATGAAGGACCAGTATGCTAATATAGATTGCCATGTCGGCAAGATTATTTTTAGTGTTCCCGGTGAGCCAGAGTTTTCATTTTCTCGAGGCGGAGTAGAACCTTCTTCCCCAGCATTACGGATGGCCGTAGCAGCAGCAGTTCAGTTTTCCAGAGTTGTAGAAGAGTTTCCTGACGTATTTCCCGAAGAGCTTCCAGGCATGCCCCCAGAGAGAGAGATAGAGTTCACTATCGACTTGATTCCAGGGACGGCACCAGTGTTAGAGAGAGTCTATAGGATGGCACCATCAGAGTTGGAGGTCCTGTACAAGATGATTGAAGAACTTAGAACCAAGGGATTCATTCGTGCTAGCGGATCACCTTGGGGAGCTCCGATGCTTCTTGTGAAGAAGAAGGATGGTACGTCAAGATTATGTGTTGATTATCGTACCTTGAACTCTGTAACCATTAAGAACAGATATCCTTTAGCAAGGATAGATGATTTATTTGATCAGCTCAGGGGAGCGGCAGTATTCTCGAAGATTGACTTACGGTCAGGGTACCATCAGATCAGAGTCAGAGAGCAGGACATCCCGAAGACAGCATTCAGATCTAGGTATGGACATTGGGAGTTCCTTTTTATGCCATTTGGAGCGACCAATGTGCCGGCCGTATTCATGGACCTCATGAATCGTATCTTCATGCCCTATTTGGACCAGTTCGTGATAGTGTTCATAGACGACATCTTAGTCTATAGCGAGAACGAAGCAGAGCATGAGCAGCATTTTCGTATAATTCTTCAGATTCTCAGGGAGCACCAGTTGTACGCGAAGTTCAGTAAGTACAAGTTTTGGTTGGATCGTATCTCGTACTTGGGTCATATCATCACCAGAGGTGGAGTGGAAGTTGATCCCCAGAAGATAGTGGCTATAGAGACATGGCCAGTACCTAGCACCGTTGCAGAAGTTCGGAGTTTCCTCGGATTGGCCGGCTATTACCGACGCTTTGTGTCAGACTTTGCTCAGATTTTAGCACCACTGACGTAGTTGACCCGTAAGGAGGTACAGTTTGCTTGGACAGCAGAGTGTCAGAGTTCATTTGAGAAGTTGAAGCAGAGATTGATGACGGCTCTCATTCTCACGCTTCCCGACGGGACGGGAGGATTTTCAGTTTATTACGACGCATCCGGCAAGGGATTAGGATGTGTCTTGATGCAGCATGGTAAGGTAGTCGCTTATGCGTCACGTCAACTTCGTGACCATGAGAGGAATTACCCAACCCATGACCTGGAGTTAGCAGCCGTAGTTTTTTGTATTGAAACTTTGGAGACATTATTTGTATGGAGATCGAGTAGAGATTTTCACCGACCACAAGAGTCTGAAGTATGTGTTTACCCAGAAGGGTCTTAATATGCGTCAGAGGAGATGGCTAGAGTTACTTGTGGATTATGACATCAGCTTGCAGTATCATCCTGGAAAGGCCAACGTGGTAGCAGATGCATTGAGCAGGAGAGCCAGAGTTTATTTTCTAACGGCGCAGCCAGAATTGTTAGCAGATCTTCAGAAGATGGATATTGAAATTGTTCTTCCTTCCAGTGTGGCATTGATGGCCAGTATACAAGTTCAGTCCAGCATAGTTGAGAGGATCAAGTTAGCTCAGTCCACGGACTCTAAGCTTCAGCGGCTTAGGACAGAATGTGTGGTAGGACAGAGACCAGAGTTATGCATTCATGAAGATGGTACACTCCGGCATGGGAGGCGTCTTTGTGTATCCAGTGGAGATATCAGACAAGAAATCATGGCAGAAGCCTACAGTTCTCAGTATTCAATTCATCCCGGCGGTACAAAGATGTATCGTGATATTCGGCAGCATTTTTGGTGGAATGGCATGAAGAGGGAGATAGCCCGGTTTGTCTCTCGTTGTTTAGTTTGTCAACAAGTTAAGGCCGAACATCAGAGACCAGCTGGACTTTTTTAACCTTTACCGATCCTGGAATGGAAATGGGAGCACATTACCATGGATTTTGTAACTAGATTACCTAGATCTCCAGCTGGGAGGGATGCCATCTGGGTTATAGTTGATCCTCTCACGAAGGTAGCTCATTTTCTTCCTTTCAAAATCGGTCAGTCGACGGATCAGCTTGCAGAGATGTACCTCAGGCAGATAGTCAGATTGCATGGAGTGCCAGTCAATATTGTGTCCGACAGAGATTCAAGATTCACCTCGCACTTTTGGTGGAGTCTTCAAGAGAGTTTAGGGACTCGTCTCAAGTTCAGTTCAGCCTACCATCCGCAGACAAATGGTCAGTCAGAACGCACGATCCAGACTCTTGAAGACATGCTGCGGTCATGTACACTCGACTTCGGTGGTTCGTAGGAAGATCACCTGCATCTCGTAGAGTTCTCGTACAATAACAGTTTTCAGGCTAGTATCCAGATGGCACCTTTCAAGGCCTTGTACGGCAGGAAGTGCAGATCTTCTTTAGCTTGGGACGATATCGGTGAGAGGCAAATACTTGGACCAGAGATGGTGACGCAGACTATTGAGGTGGTCAGACAAGTCAGAGATCATCTTCGAGTTGCCCAAGATCGCCAGCGGCATTGGGCCGATTCTCATCGGCGTCCCCTTGAATTTTTTGTCGGCGACCACGTATTCTTTAGGATCTCGCCTACCCGTGGCGTCATTCGATTCGGCGTACGAGAAAAGCTCAGTCCTAGGTATATAGGGCCGTTTGATATTCTAGAGTGAGTAGGTGATGTATCCTATCGTCTCGCTCTTCCGCCGTCGTTACGTGAGGTACATGATGTCTTTTATATATCCCAATTACGACGGTATATCCCGAATCCGAGTCATGTCCTTGATCATTCGGAATTGGTTGTTGGTACCAACCTTTCGTATGAGGAGAGACCCGTATCCATATTGGACCGGAGGAAGAAGATACTCAAGAACAAGACTATCAAGTTAGTTCGTGTTGCTTGGGGTCATCACTCTTTGGGTGAGTCAACATGGGAGCGTGAGGATAATATCCAATCGCGATATCCTGACCTGTTTGGCTCGTAAGGTATAATTTTTTCTTATGCCTTATGCTTAAGTTCCTTGCTTGCATGAATGATTGCTTGATTGACTGCTAGTTCTGTATTGTCTGCAGTTGATATAGCTTGCTCGACATCTCTAGCCTCTTGATTAAATTCCGAGGACGGAATTCTTTTAAGGTGGATAGAGTTGTCACCCCCGTTTTTCGTTCTACGTATTTCCAGTATACGTATACGGAATCCTGACATGTATTTTTATTTTCCTGCCTGGCTAGCTAATTTTAGTTTAATCTTGATTAGGTTCATCATAGCATGTAATGGTTTAACTTGATTTATTTTGGGATGGCTTAGTTTATTCCTTGGTTCATCATGGTAAACCCACCACCATCCTCCTTTATAACCCACCTAACTTTTCTCTTTCCTCCACTTTCTCATTTACTCTTCTTCCTTCTCCATTAAATCTACCACCAACCAAGAACACCCCTTAGGCAAGTGCAACTTGCTTCCACAAGAGAGCCCATTTTATTGTTCTATTAGCTTCTTCTCATGTTTCTAAGACACATTAGAACTTGTCATTTTCCATTTTGAGGCTTTAAATTTTGTAGATCTAGAAATTAGTTATTTTCGGATTTTGGTGGTTTTGATCTATCAAACTTCTTTGTTTTCAAGTTTTGATGGTTTCATGTCGTAGAAAATTTTCTTCTACCCAATTTTAACCTTTGAAAAGTTGGAATTGGACTTGTTTTGACCAAGTTATGGACCTTTGAAGCCTTGGGTTCAAACCATGGAGTTCTTGCTGATTTGGAGAAGACAGTGAGCAGTGTACGAGCTTTTTAGCTTACGCCATTGAGCTGCGTGCGCTCTTTAGCGTAGCGCAGTCTTGCGTACGCTGCCTGTTGGAAGCGTATGACTTTCGTACGCAGACTTGGGTACGCTGCCTGTTGGAAGCGTATGACTTGCGTACGCAGACTTGGGTACGCTGCCTTTTGGAAGCGTAGGTCATGCGTACGCTGGCCTCATGCGTATGCTGGCCTCATGCGTACGCTAGTCTCATGCGTGCGCTGGCCTCATGCGTACGCTAGTCTCATGCGTGCGCTGGCCTCATGCGTACGCTAGCCTCATGCGTACGCTAGTCTCATGCGTGCGCTGGTCTCATGCGTACGCTAGCCTCATGCGTACGCAGACCTGAGCGTACGCTGACTTGAGCGTAGCCTAACCTGAGCGTACGCTACCCCTTGCTCTCCCCTCCTTTGGGTGCTTTATGTCCCCATATTCCCCTTTTATGATTCTGCATCCATTTTATATCCTTACGCCTTTTGATATTAACTCGACATGAACCCGATGTGATCATGACATTATTTATGAATGTTAATCGGAACAAGGCTTAATGATGGAATTGCATGATTAGTGACCTGCCGTGGTGCACTCTTGACAAGTAATTTGACATAATAATTCTGGATGGTGGTCCATTGTGACGCACCCTTGCCTTGATAAGTAATCTTGATAAGTAACATGACATGATGGTGATCCGTCGTGGTGCACCCTTGACAAGTAATCTTGACATGATAACCTTGATACGCTGTTGCGACGGCTAACTTGACATGCTAAGTGAATTTTTGACACCGTGGGTGATTGTATTGAATATGCTTGTATAAGTAACCAGTCTTGTTTCGCATCATGTCTAGGACATGTATCCCTGGTTACCACGGTCACGGATTCATACCGAATCTGACTAGGTTATTGACTAGATTGATCAAGTAGAGCATATAGAGAGGTATTCCGGCTACAAGCAATCCCGTTATCTGGGCGCCTTCCTTGATGGACTTGTAGCCTGCCGACGAGTAGGGCACATTTCCAGCTCACTGTTATGTGGGGCACTACATGAAATGATTACTATGCACACTGTCATGTGTTGTATCCAAGTCACCTAGCAAGGCATGATAACTCTAAGCTTGAACCTTGCGTCTGGATAACCTAGATAGTCTGCAGGGCTTGTGGCCGTAGGCGTACCTCATTGCATCTTGCTAGTAACTAAGCTTGTGATAACCCTAGTTAGTTAAGTATCAAGCCGTACTCTTTGCTTGGCCGTGAATGATGGATGGAGTCCTATCTTGTCTAGTCTTGCCTAGATCCAGTGCATGGATATCATTGGACATGCTTGTTTATGCTTTACTTTATCGATAATTGGTTCGAGGCTAAGTTCTGTTTAGGTGAAGGGTTACAACTCCGGTCCTTGTTTGGTTTACGGGTTGTAACTTGGTTACCGAAATAGTCCATTAGTTATCTTATCGTTTATCATCCTGCTTTCTTTAACTCATGTCTTATGTTATTTCACCTATGATTTATGTGCTGACATGTTGGTTTTAGTTCTTCAGTGAAGCCTCCTTTGTGGCACTTGCTTTTTCTGGGGTCTGACCCAGCTGGTTTTGTATGGCCAGATTTTGGAGCAGCTACCGAGGATCTTCCAACCTTCCTGCCAGATGGTGAACACTAGAAGGAATCCCGGCAATGAGTGGGTTTTTATTTTGCTCTCCCACTCCCTTGTAAAAATATTCTTTTGAGGCATTTAGCCGCAGAGCAAGTGTTAGCTCGTTTGCAACTTTACTTACTGTCTGCCTACGGGCTGTAGCATGATTGACGAATCCTAGGGTTGATCATGTATGACTTAAACTCTTGCTAGTCTTCGTGTTTTGTATGACTAGCTTCATGATCATCTGAATATGTAATGTATGGGACGCCTTACTTTGTATGTCTGATGATCTACCATCTTGTTATATGTACTCGCTTGCTGGAGATTGAGACACTAGGCTCGTTATTGACCTTAAGAGACTACTGGCTTATAGTAAACCCTCATGCATCTAGACAGCCGTGACCGTATTGCGATGTGAGATTCACTTCAATGTACGTAGCTGGCTGTGTCTGTCCCCCGCTCTCCAATATTCTTGTTCTGGGGCGTGACATATATATATATATATATATATATATATATATATATATATATATATATATATATATATATATCAAACCTTGCTCACAGTAAGGTTGATCCTCATGTGATGAAACCTTGCTCACAGTAAGGTTGATCCTCATGTGATGAAACATATATATATATATATATATATATATATATATATATATATATATATATATATATATATATATATATATATATCAAACAGAAACTGGTGTTTAGCTACTTTCAATTAAAGATCATGTTCCTTGAAACAATAGGCTATACTAATAATGACAGAAAAGTAATAAAATGATGTTACCAACTTGACTGAAAAGTTCTAAAAGGTTATACTCACCACTATCTCATTCCAAACATCATCCTTGTAGGTCTTGGGTACTAGTAGCCAACTTTTATACCTGATAGGCACATATGTCTTCACGTATTTTCCAACTTGACTCTTGAAGTGAGTTGCGTTGGGTCCAACTGATTGTCCAAGATGATTAAATTCGATGCACTTCTTAGATGTTGGCTTTTGATTGACTTCCATTGATATGGGATCCTCTTCCCGCTGGTTAGATGTGTCAGCAACACTCGAAGATATTGTGCAATAAAAGAAAGTTTGTTTATTGATTCAAGTATATACAAGTAAATTAGTCATGTCATTTGAAAGTTGCATACATAAAATAAAGTCATAGTACGTACACCACATTGTTTTAAGCAAGAAAATTATAATTTGATCACAACTTACATTTAATAAGGCACATAAAGAAGAAATAAGTCTGGAGTACAAAAGACCATAATAGGAATTAGTTCAATCATCGAGCATCAACAAATTCCTTAAGTTGGGGTTGTCCTTCAAACAAGATTGGTAGTCAGTTGGAATGTCTATTGCGTCAACTTGTTTAGTTAACCTTTTTGGAGTATTTATAACCACATACCACCCATCATTCTTTTGATCTTTGGAGTAAAAAACCGATGTTGCTTCTTGAGCTAAAATGAATGGATCCTCCTCAACTCTTTCCTTATTCCTGAGCTTCTTCAAGTTTACCATCACTTGAATCCAAATTGGATCAGACTTACAACCATTTTTAGAATCCTCCACTTTAACCCAATCACAATAGAACAATGTTTCTTTGAAATCAAGATAGTCCAGCTCCAATATGTCTTTAATAATTCCATAAAAGGTCATCTTTCCTTCCTTTGGGTTCTTGTCTTTTCGACTTGAAACAAAATTTGAATATGCTTCCATAGATACCCCACTATCTTGTGTTACCAAGCATTCATCAGAAGAACTTAGTGCAAATACAAAACCATTGACACGATATTTTTTGAATCGTGTAGCTCTATGTTGTGGACCATTGGCTAATCTCCATAATATTGTATTGGTTTGCCCTGCATCCAATAACTGCATAGAAAAATGCTTAATTTGTGCAAAAATACATAAGCACATGAACAAATAAAAAATATTACCTCATCACACAACCAAGGAATGAATTCCTTAATTGTCGTATTTTCTCTTGTCGAACCACCTTTCCGATTCTTAGTTGAAATGCATTGGTAATAACGGTTGTACTTTCTGCATGGATAACCACATTTATGTCATGCACATAACCATATTACGTTATAATACTTATTATTTATGTCATGCACATCCTTATAATTATAAAAACATATTTAGCTTTTAGCAAAAGGGCACACATACTCTTCCCATTCACTCAAATCTGCAAGTCGATTGAGAACCCATCTACGCACTTGCTCAAATTGAACATGGTTGAGCTCCACAACTCCTCATATTTCCAAGGACTTCTCATCTATGAAATCAATACTCTCAACCAGCCAGTCTTCTCGACTAAACTTGTGACCAAAAGCTCTCGAGTTTGGCATATACTCTATACAATATATTACAGATTCATCTACAAGGTAAGCCTCAGCTATCGAACCTTCAATGTATCGCTTGTTAAGGATATATTTTTTTAGCACTTCATCAATCTGTTATTAAAAAATATACATAAGTTATGTCATCAATAAATTAATTCTAAAAGTAAAATATGGAATAAAACACTAAGAGTGTACCTTTCAAATGGATACATCCATCGAAATCCAACTGTCCCGCACGACAAGGCCTCATCAGCTAGATGAATCATTAAGTGGACACTTATAACAAAGAAGGAAGGCGGAAATTCCTTTTCAAGAATACACATTGCCTCAACCAGCGCCTTCTTTGCTTGTCGGAGCTCTTCTTTATTGATCACCTTGGCGCATAAAATTTTAAAGAATAAGCTAATCCTCTGAATTGCAATTCTTATGTCCCGATCTTTATGAAAAGAATGTCTAAGCAATACTGGAAGCAAGTATTGCATAATCACATGATAATCATGTGATTTGAGCCCCTTATTTCAGGAGGTTGGATGGTAACACAATTACTCAAGTTAGAGGAAAATCCCGTAGGAAGCTTTAAATCTTTTAAGGTCCGACAAAAATCTTCCTTTTCCTTCTTTGTCAAGGCGTACGATGCCTTTGGCATTGTTGTTATTCCTGTTTCTTCATCTCCAACTACCCACAACTTCTTATTTATCCCTAATTTTTTCATTTCTTTTCGACCTTCTATCCCGTACTTTGTTTTCTTTTCACACCCATCAACATGTTCAATAAGTGGTCTGTGACATTCTTTTCAGTGGGCATAACGTCAATGTTGTGTCTGACTTCAAGAAACTTCCAGTAAGGCAAATCAAACAAAATAGACCTTCTAGACCATAGTGCTGCTTTAGTAGACACCTCTTCTTTATTGTCTTCTTCATAGGCTTTGCTTTCATGCTTTCGATTTCGTCTCTTACGCTTTCCATGGGTAACTTGCTTCAATCGCGCCCTTTCATTATTTTCAAGAATTTCGGCTATCTTTTGTTCAACTTCTTCCCCGAACAATCTTTGTGGAGGAGGTCGTTGTTCGATTATTTTGTTGAATCTTTTATCAGTCCTAAACTTGTGATCAGACTTCAAAAATCGTCGATAGCCGTGATAATATACTTTTGAAGAGTCTCCAAGCCGCATAGAGTCGATATCATCAGCGCACACGGGATAAGCCTTATAACCATGAACAGTACAACCAAACAGATTCCCGTATGTAGGAAAATCATGGACCCCCCAAAACAGCATAGCCTTCATAGTAAATGTGGTTTTGGTAAATGCATCCCATGTTGACACGCCATTAACCCATAGCTCTTTCAACTCTTCTACCAAAGGTTCCAAGAATACGTCAAAATGTTTTCAGGTCCTTTGGGCCCTGAAATTAATAATGTCAGCAAAGCAAACTCTCTTTTCATGCACAACGATGGTGGAAGATTTAATGGTGCTAAAATCACTGGCCAACAACTGTAATTGCTACTTAGAGTTCTATGTGGGTTGAAACCATCCGTTGATATTACAAGTCGTAGGTTCCTAGGATCTGCAGCAAACTCTGGCCAATAAACTTTGACCAAATCCCATTGTCCTGAGTCACAAGGATGTCTCATTAGATTTCCATTACTCTTTGTCTTTTGGTGCCAAGTCATTGCCTCTCCAATCCAAAGAATACTAAAGAATCTTTTTAACCTCGGAATCAAAGAAAAATATTTCACAAACTTTGCAGGTTCTTTCTTGAAATTCTTTTTTGCCTCTGTATCACTTCCAAACACAAGTTTATACCGACTCAGTCCACATTTCGGACATATATGGATATGTTCGTATTCCTTACGATATATGATGCATCCATTCCTACATGCATGGATGGTTTCACATTCCATTCCCAAGTCCTTAATCATGTTCTTCATATGAGGATAATTTTTTTGGAAGATTGCAGTTTTCTGTGAGCAAGCCCTTTAACCACTCTAGTAATGCTGTTATACTTGTACCTGTCCACCCATATCGTGTCTTCAAATTTTGCAACTCGATAATGGTAGACAATATGGTCTTCCCCTTAGGACAACCCGGATACAAAGGTTCTGATGCCACATTCCTCAACTTTTTTATTTTTTGCTCTCTTGCATCCCAGGCTCAACAATTGTGTCATCTTCCTTGCCGTCTTCATTTGTTACACTCATATCAATAGGTGAATGCTCGGTCGCCTTGGTATGAATATTATATACATCATCAATGAGATCCTCCAGTCTAGGAACGTTCGATTCTTCAATTCGTGGTTCTTCAATTGGGCTAGCCATTGTTGGTATGTTTTCTCCTAAATCATTTTCATTTTCTCCATGATGTTTCCATACCAGGTAACTTTGGTGCATACCATTCTTCAACAAATGAAGGCTGATTTCGTCGAGATCTATGTGTCCTTTCGAATTCTTACAATGCTTACATGGACATGGAAATTGTATTTGTCCGGCTGTATTCTCCTTAACAAAATTCACAAACTGTTCAACACCTTTGATATAACTTGCACCACCCCTTTTTCTTATCCACGATTTGTCCAAAGTCATTTCTATTGGTAGCCAAGTTGCCAAATCACTACAAAAAAATAGATCCTACAAAATATACAAACATTTACCAAGTGAAATTGAAAAGAAGAACAATATAAAATTAAAACTAAGAATTTGTCTAACCAGTAGCTTAATACAGGAAAAGATTCCTCCTAAAACCAAGTTTTTCACAAACTTGAATTTGTTTATATATTTACAGCTAGAGCATTGTTATATACAAGATTAGAATTTTTTATTTGATTTCCTCTATTACAAGAAAAATCTCTCAACTTTTATTGGATCAGGTGATCATGTCCTCATATTCATATCAAATAAACTCCAATCACTAAAAACCTATTACAGGACATGTATATATGATAGACAGGCAGACCCATGCAAAAAATAGTCAATAACAAGGGTATCTCGACATTGACCGTCACAGCAATCACCTTGGACGAGGAACACATACCATCTATGTTATCAGACTTAAAACCAAACCATGGGGGAAAAATAGTAAGACTTAAAACCAAACCATCTACTGAACAGAATTCTATTCATACCTATAAAACAATATGCCAAAAGGTATATATATATATATATATATATATATATATATATATATAAAATATATATATATATATATCTTTGGAGAAAAATAGTAAAAGAATTTTGGATGCTTACAATGAGTAGGAGAGTCGCGATCGGAGGAGTGTGGATGGGCGGTGTGGAGCCGATCAGACGAGGAGCCGATAGGAGCGGACCAGAGCAGATCGGACGAGGAAGCAGAGCAGATCAAAACGAGCAGATGAGAACGAGGAGCTCGGAGGAGTGTGGATGGGCGGTGTGGAGCCGATCAGACGAGGAGCCGATAGGAGCGGACCGGAGCAGATCGAAACGAGCAGATGAGAACGAGGAGCGGAGCATTTTCTTCAGACGAGCATATAGGAAGAAAAGGAGGGGGGCAACATCATAATCTTAAGCTCTCTCCCTTCTCCCTCCTCCCTCCATTTTTCGTGTGAAATTTGGTTTCCCCCCTTTTCCTGTTTTGGTTTCCCTCCCTTTTTACTTTTCCGTGTGGGTTTGGGTCGGGAAGAAGGGGACGGGAAGGGGGGGTTTTTTGTGGATCGATTTGCGAGAGGGGGATTTGGAACGAATAGAGGGTTTAAGTAATTCCAAAATAATTAATTAATATTTTATGCTTTGAAACGGTTTTGGAAGGGTTTAAGTGTGTTCCAAAATAAATATATAAAAAAAATATAACTTTATATTTGGAACAATTTTTTATTCTGGCACACTTATTGTCCGTTCCAAACCATAGGCACGCCGAATAGGTGTTCCGCATTGAAATATGCCTAGTGTTCCTAATTGTCCATTTTGGTGTAGTGTATTATATTCACTACCAAAATAAGACACTTTAGCGATGCCTAAAAACGTCGCTAAAGTGTATCAAAATGTCGCTAATTTAAATTAGCGATGTTTTTAGCGACAAAAATACTTTGTCGTATATTTCGTGGTCGCTAACACAAAAAACATCGCTATTGGTCGCTATTACGACGTTTGTTAGCAATGTCACCACGTCGCTATTTTTTTAGTGGATAGCGAAGTTTAGCGACGAGGCGTTGCTAATCAGCACGTATATTTTTGTTGCTAAACATCGCCGACTGTTCAGTAGTTACTGACATTATTTGTGACGTTTATTGACTATGTTGTTGCCCTGGCAAAATTTACCATGTCAGCCAGTTAGCGACGTATGTCGAATATTTATGATGAATGTGATACAGACTAGCGACGTTCTGATACACGTTTAGCGACGTCTATCCTCATCGCTGAACGTCGCTAAACTGTAAAAGGAAAATAAAAAATAGAATTTTGTTTGCTTGTTTTTCATCCAGAATCTACCTGCAGTTTAAATTACAGTTCATAAATAGTTGACCTAGAGCAACCCTCCGTAGAATTTCCTGTGTTTGCCGACCCCTTCAGTGGAACACTTAACACCGATAAAATAATATAAAGAAAAATGATGAAAATGCACTACCAATAATAAAATAAACAGAACCAAACAGCTATAAAAAGAGTTTGTCAAATAATGTTCCAACAATGGGTCAACATAACACATATTGTCACTAAATGTATAAAATAAATACATAAAAACCTAAGAATGGGTCAGCAAACCACAACACATAACAATATGTCCAATGAAGGACTACGGTTGGTCAGGAGGAGGAGGATGAGGAGTACGGCCCTGCATCTAGGATAGCATAAACCTATATACTGCTCTGGTGTCAGCATCACCAGTAACAACTCATCAATAGCAAGAGGAGGAGACAGTAGAACCGATACAATCGGTGTTAATGCCGACGCACAATCAGGAAGCGTCTGCACCATGGTTAGTAGTCTAGAGTTGCATAAATCCATAACGGTCGTCAGTCTCGAAAACTGATCGCCCATGGCCAGTTGTGTTACCTACACCGCCTGAACGACACAATCCTTCCTCTCGCTCGTCTTTCTCATGGTGTGCTTGAGCATATCAAATCCTGCAGTGAGCGCCGCATCGTCCGTCTGTAGCTGAGACTGGGGCTGCTCTGTAATATCTCATCACGCAGCTCAGCAAACCTGGCGACGCAAGCTTTCCTGGACTCGGGTCGACTCCTGTGAGGGCTGTGGAGAAACATCCAGAGTTCTTTAAAAATATCCAAGGATAATCCAGAAATAAGTCTACCGGAGACAAATTCGGTCAAAAGTCATATCATATATATAACTCTACACAAAAATAATAATAATAATAATAATATATATATATATAACTCTACGCTCTATGATGGGACATATACCAGTCACTCAGCCACTGTGCATAAGAAAGGTCCAGGTGATCATGATCATCTATAGGAGCTGGGTGACTGGAACTCCCGGTGACACTGCCTTCTGGTGCCAATTCCTCCTTCACAGCGATCTCGGCTTTAGGAATCACTTCCTCCTTAATAATATGAGGTAGCACTTCTTTCATAACCTTGATTTCTGCTCTAGGTATCACCTCCTCAGCAGTAAGAGGTACCACTTTCTCCTCAGCAGCAGGAGGTACCACTTCCTCCTCAGCAGCCATTTGTGCCTCTTTCAAGCGACGTGCTCGGGTCATGGATGCTATCTCGTAATATTGATAGAAACATAAAGATTAATTAGTGGTTGAACAAAATGACAGTACATTTTACAAGTCTAAATAGATGTTAAATGACATATTTTATATTTATTTTATTTTCAATCATCTTCTAAAAATTTATCTTCTTCATTTTTCTCGTCCTCATCTTCCTCTTCCTTTCCATCTTCGCTTTCATCTACTTTATTTTTCTTTTTGGATACTTCTACCTCTTCTATACGATTAGACGTGTAATGAGAAACTTTCATTGTGTCCACATCAACTGTATTTGTAAGGAGGGGTAGCTCGTCCTCCTGATAAGCTATTTTGTCAATATTGTAGGTATTTTTGGCTTTAGTCTTGCATACTACCCACAAGACCAACTTCGTTGTTCCCCGTCTACGATAAGTAGTAAAGCAAATAAGCTGAGCCTGAATTGCTAGGACAAATGGTTTATATCCTTGATATCAACATCGGTAGTTAATATCCACAAGACCATGCTTGTCAATTTTCCAACCTTGATCTTGGATCGAATCAAACCAATCACAGTTGAATAACACTATCTTAGCCGGCTCTATGCCATAGTAATATATCAACTCCACAATCACCCGTAAAACACCTAGAAATTATTGCCTGGATCGACATCTTTATATTTTGTAGATTTGATACACAAACAACTATTTTCTAACGAATCAAGATCAGGAAAGTTCTCTCTGATCGAAACATTTATTGACTTGAACCTAAACCCATTCACACAATAGCTTGGCCAAATTTTGACGAAATAAATTGGACCCTTGGCTAGAGATCTAATAGATTCATTATCTAGTGTTGCGTCTGAACGATCAACCTAAATAGCACAAGATAAGAAATTAGATTAAGTGTTTCGTTAATTACTGTATAAAGTGCATATACAAAAAGTAATTACAGAGCTCATTACATATGCACTCAACCATGAAGGAAAATGATGTCTCATTTTCTGTTCTAGTTCTTCATCTGTTATGTACTGTCTACTCGACCTCACCTCAATATTAAATGTGCTGAAAACAACAATGCATCGGCCAATTATATAGTAATAATAATATTGGATACTATTACATATATGACGTAAATATGGACGTATTAATTACTTACCCCTCGAGCTTCTCCACTTCATCCTCGTCGTAGTTGGATAATATATACAACTGAGTAGCCCTTAGTTTCTTGTCATTCAGATATATCTTCTTCATTTTCTCCAAAGGTTTTTCGAAAGCATTGGAGACTTTCAGTATTGCATCATTAGATTCACGATATCCATCGTCGTTTCTTGGAGCTCTTGTTCTATTAGTAGCAATAAGTGGCTTGAAATACATCGAGTAGAAGTTTGTAATCTTCTCGAGAATATAGGCTTCACAAATAGAACCATCGAGCAGAAGTTTGTAATTTCCCTTTAGGTGGTTCAAATGCCGTTCAAACGGAACATCCACCAATAACCAATGGGCCCACCAACACGTGCCTCATAGGAAAGATGAATTGGCAAATGCTCCATGGAGTCGAAGAACCCAGGAGGGAACACCCTCTCAAGCTTGTACAGTATTACCATAATGTCATTTTCTTGCTTTTCTAGATGATCGACAAGTAATTTAGTAGAACAAAGATCTCTGAAGAATATGCACACCTTTGTCAACAGATCCCAAACGATCGGCGGTAATAATTTCTGAAATGCAATCGGAATTAACCTCTCCATAAATACGTGACAGTCGTGGCCCTTTATACCCGTCTGTTTGTTCTCCTTCGAGTTGACGCATCTTCTCAAATTCGACACGTACCCGTCAGAAAATTTTAGGTCCTGAATCTACCTACAAAGTCTCCTTTTATCCTCCCTGTCCAGTGAGAAAATTGCCTTAGGTTGCTTATATTTTCCATTGCCTTCCTCTATCAAATGCAACACAGGACGTCTGCATATATCTTCCAAGTCCAACATGGCCTTGGGATTGTCTTTCATTTTTTTTCTTTACGTCCATCACAGTATTAATTATATTGTCAAACACATTCTTCTCGATATGCATGACATCAAGGTTATGTCTGATCAGATTGGTGCTCCAATATGGCAGGTCCCAGAATATACTCCTTTTCGTCCAGTTATGAGTGTGACCAAATCTATCATACTTGTACCCATTTGTAGGCTCTTCGATGGCACTTGGAAATTTTTTGACCTCCTTACATATCGTGTCTCCGGTCTACCTTGGCGGTGGATTGGCCTTCTCCACAACGTCGGCACGAAAAGCATTCATGTTCCTCCGGAACGGATGATCCTTCGGTAGTTACTTTCATTGACAATCGAAGAACCACGAATTTCCTCCGTGTTTCAAACGGAAAGCCTTTGTACGGTCCATGCAATACAGATATGAGAGACCGCCATGAGTGCTCCATCCTGATAACGTTTCGTAGGCCAAAAGGTCGTTGATGGTCCACATAAGTGCAGCCTTTATCTGAAAGTTCTGCTTTCTGGAAACATCATACATGTTGGCGCCTATTTCCCACAGCTGATTCAACTCTTCTATCAATGGCTGTAAGTGTCATGCCCCGGTCCCGTAGGACCGATCGTCCTCGCTAAGGCGTGATGCCGTACGAGCCTAGATTGCGCTTGCACAAGGCAGTTTCATATCGGCTGATTATAATAGCTTGCGACGGGGTCATCGCACAGAAGTCCCAAGCAGAAACATTGAATATACAAGGCAACACAAGTATTGAAACAAAATCAGAGTCTTTATTAATACTTGAATAAGATTACAAAGGCGCGTAGCCAAGATTACAATCACTCAAGCTCACTTTTCTATCTGATTACAAGCCACTCTACTCTCTCCCATCTCTCAGTATAATTTGATAAGCCAGCGGATGCTTCAAATATGCGATATCCATACATTGTGTCTCATATCAGTTCTAACTCCATACGATCGTACGCCTCGAAACGCCAAAGAACTCCGTGCCTCGATGCATCCAAGCCGTGCTCCACGCTAATGAGCTTCCACCTGTGCCTGCACATAAAAACTGTGTGGGTGTTAGTACTCAACTGTACTGGGGGAGTGAGCTCCTCGCCTACCTATACAAAACCAATACGTTTATTTATTTTGTGCAACATAATCCTTTTATGATTTTCTTTCTATTCTTGCCTTAGGATCGATTTTAGACCATCACCGTGCTTGCACATCGATAACTTCCTTATCCTTGCCTCTAAACCATTTTCATGCTCGCAACATCAATGTATTGACTCGTGCTTGCCTTTCGTGCCATACTTAGGGACGCAACGACTTGGTCGTGCCATAACTCTATTCGTGCTTTAATATGATTGTGGCAGTGCCTCCCGCTTAGTCTTCTGCCTATATTCATGCCATAAAAGCGTGGTCGTGCCTCCTAACTTATCACGACTTAACCAAACTTGCCTTACGGCCCTTCTCAACTTAACTTGAAATGACTCAAGTCCGACTTATACAACTTTATGCCAATAACTTAATACTCGACACCGCGTCTCGTGCCGAAGCGCGAGTCTTTGCTATAGCCAAATCTTAGGCTTCTTAAGACTTGTGTTGCAACCGATGCACACCCCTCTTAACTCACTTCGTGCCGTACTTGTACTCGAGAAATCCAAAGGCATGCACGCGGATAGCCGCTCTTATGTCGACACATCCATATCAGTAGTCACTAGCAATGTCAAGCTATACTGGATCTTTTACATACTATGACCATTCGCGTGCGAGGTGTAAGCTCCACCGAATGGTCCAGCCGCCTATATTGTAACGGTTCACTTCAAGGCGAGTCACACCGTCATTGAAGCCCGTACAATATCTGCTCTTCCTCCTAGGCCGACACGAACCCGATGCCCTAGCGATCGTTCGAGGAATTCCCCTTACGCACAAGTTGTCCAGTGACCATGCAAGACTCAACTCGATTTACCATGTCCTTTATTATTCATGACCATGCTTTCCATATTTCTATCGAGACTCCCATGTAGCGAGACCGGTTTCGGCGACAACAAGTCGCCTGAACTTTTTATCGAGACTCCCAAGTAGTGGGACCGATCTCGGCGAAAACCAGTCGCATAAACTTTCTATCCTTTGAAACCTAGGAAACGACTACTACGTAGTCTTCCAGCTTATCTTGAACAAAACATGTGTTCTTTAACTGTGGCATACTTATCCTCGAACCTACCGTGGCTCGTGCTTTAAACCAACTCATTTTCCAAGTGACACTACCGCCCAAGTTATACTTTATATGATGAGCCTTATGATCGCAGGACTATATGACTTGACAACCACAAAAACCATGGGACGGTGCTTGCTATGACTTCAATAGCCCAGTAAAATTCTTACCTAACTCAATCGTGCTTCAACTTAACGAGCAAATGATACGCCAAGCCTCGCATCGCGGGAACGTGCCATACACGCGTTCGACTTGAACAACCAAGTTCTTTGGGTGCCTAGACTTATTTCTTAAGCCGTGCGACGCAACTTAACCCGTGGGACGAGTAAAGGCTATACCAAGCCTTGGACGATGGGACCGTGCATGCTTTAACAAGCATTTATACGTGCGACGCCTATGACTTGGGCTAAGTTCATAGCTTTGTGGCAGCATCGACCCACTTTTCCTTCTTCTAAGCCACAGGACGAAGGACCGAGTGTCATTTTGAAAGCACGTCGTACAACGATTCTAAGCCGACCGTGGGACCTTTTTCTTGTTCTAACTCAATCTGACCCGACTTGGGATTATTCCCTTAGCTATGTGGATTCGTCTCTATTATTATCAAGCCTACTTGTGCATTTGAAAACTTTTGTTTTATTAGAGTGAAGGCCAAGCTGAGGCAAGTTCACCGAAGCCACCCACCTGAGTGAGGAGTCGCCTCGACCGAGCGGGTCTTCGAGCAGCCGTTGCATGGCTAAGTCCAAACGCCGTTGGCGTTTCACGATTGAGCTGAGCGGAACGGGGCATTACAGTAAGTACACATCGATGTCCCTCTTCGAATTGTTTAGACCTGGAATGATAACAGTTAGAAACATATAAGGAGTCTACATACACATCCATGCAGTAGGTTGTATGGAGTGACAATCACAGGCCAATATGAATATTGGAAAGCTAAAAGTCCGAACGGGGTAAAATCGTCGGAGGAGAGCCCCAATCTTATATTACGCCGATCAGAAGCAAAATCTGGATACTTTCGATCAATGTGCTTCCATGCTTCTCCATCGAATGGATGATCCAATACTCCATCGATCTATTCCTACCTGTGCTAACTCATGTTCTCAGCAGTCCCCTTCACCATAAACAACCTCTGTACTCGCGGCGTCAAAGACAAGTAGTGTATCAAATCGGTCAGCTTACTTGTACCGGGAATCCTACTTGTACTTATTCCCTTGTAGCGATCAACACCACAAAATTTGTGCACGTCTTCATCCTTGTCGTCCTTATAGTACAACATGCATCCATTGCGACATGCATCAATTTTATCATATCCTATCTAGAGTGATCTCACCATTCTCTTAGATCGGTAGAAGTTTGTAGGTAACTTGGCACCCTTCGACAAGATCTCTATAATCAACTCGATGATTCGGTTGTAGCATTCTTAAAACATAATAAAATTGGACTTGATGCTCAGCAGTCTTGTAACCACCTCCAACGGTGAATGACTCTCACAACAGGATACAAAGGTATCCTTGATTCTCCAGCAACTCCATGAACTTCGCAGCATCGACATTCGGTGCCTCCTTAGCCTTATCATGATTGTCCGAATCAAAACTAGGCCCTGCAGCGTCGAAAACCATATTCACCCAACCTTCGTCGTAGATCAGCGTAGTCGTGGACATCCTCCTTGGCCTTATCATGATTGATTTTAGCTGGTTTCATGTGCATCGACGATTGTTTCGATACGTATAGCATCTCGGGTGTCGACCGCAAATAAGATAGACTCGAACTCAATGCGAGTAGATGTTTCGTGAATTACAGAATCATCGATAGTAGTGCATGACTTTACTTGGAGGATAGTTGCACATCAGTTGCACCGATAGAAATAGTTTTGTCCAAAATTGGGTAGTCGCATAGAAATCGTCGGAACGTGATTTGGCTCCGAAATAAGATATAACATGGTTCGTAGTAAAACTGTCCTTCGTTAATGATCCACAATTATCGAGCGTAGCTTCGGGGCAGCTGACCCTAGAAGACTTGACCGCCAAATCAAATTGAATGTTGCAGACTGTAAGATGACCCATACGATATCGTATATGAAATTGCATCGATAATATATATAATGTAGTGCATGTTGATAATAAGTCTAGGCAATTTTGAGAATTGTGCTATGCACAAGTATGAGTGATAAGAGAATGATTTACGAGTTATGTCGTTAGATTTGGATTCACTTTACAATTGAGCTTGCGTGAATCGAACTTATATTTGATGTTACGAGACGGATAAGTTGGGAATTTGGCTAGTGAATTCTTACTTATTAGGAATCAAACGTAAGATGCATTTTAGAGACTTTGAGTCAAAGCGATTGTTGTCTTGAGCTCTATCGCCTCGATGTAAACTGTTGTGTTGGATAGATTGTGGCCCTTGTGCAATGTCAATTTAAAGTTGCGTCGGGAAAATTTAAGCACGGTGTCTAGGTAAGTAACCTAGCGGGCGTAGTCCTGACTGTTGATGCATTTGTAAGTCAACAAAGGAAATCGTATCGAGATAAGTTGCATAGCCAGACTTTGAAAATAGTTGGGTGGTGATTTCTAACGCAAGGCATTGTGGAGGATCATTACGATCGGATGTGCGATGGCTCGACACAACGTATAGGATCGATAGTCCATACGAAACATACGAAATGAGAAATGCAATTTTGAATCACGTAACATGAAGTGACTTATTGAACGAATCACGTATGTATCGAATATACGTATGCGATAAAATTTCGAGAACAATTGCTAAAGATAAGTCCGATAGGGAGTACGACGTGGCAAGCATAGGATTAAAATTACCTGTCAGCTTTGTTCCAATTTGCTACCACTGGAATTGGTTGAAATACATATATCTTTAGGACGCCTTGAATATAGGTATGAATCCAAATCAAGTTGTATACAAATTCAAATCGAGCTGCAGGAAAGACTTTGAAATGTTAATGAAAAGCTTGCAAGATAGTATGAAACTGAACAACATTAGTGGGACGAGATCGTGAAACGATCTATAAAACACTTAATCGAGTGTTGGTTTTGGTTCGAGGACGAACCTTGTTTTGAGTGGTATATTCTGTAATGCTCCGCTCTGTACGGCGCATTACGCTAAGACGTTAACTCAAAGAGTCGCGTTGATCGAATCAAATATATATCGATGCGAATTAATAAGAGAGTCACGTTGTCCCGAGCAATGCATCAAACTAAGTCGATGCAAAGAGTTGCATTGTCCCAAAGAAAGACATCGAGTTGAATCGATGCGAAGCGCCGTATTGCCCCGAAGGATAAGTGCGTTGAGTCGGCTCAAAGATTTTAAGAAATCGAATCTACCCAAGGTGCAAGTCCGAATCGATACAAGTATTCATTTTAGCTGGTTTCATGTGTAGGATATCCATTTATGCTGAAATATTAGAGGTCGACATTTTGCCTCGTTCGCAACGGGTCCGCAAAACCCAAATCACTGCTTCGCAACGGGCTAGGACTTGGGCACGGTAGGCCGAAATCGATCGAGTAGTTGAATGAAACAAGAAGTGTCCGAATGGCTAAGTCAGAAGATTTGGCCGTGTAATAAAGATATAAAATCGAGCCGCATTGGCTCGACAAACCACAAGGCATATCGGTTTAAGGTGGAAGGATTGACTCTTCTTTTTACTCCTTTATGCCTAAGTAAGAATGTATCATTATATGCTAAGTTAAACTATCAACGCCACGGGCATGGTCCGATCGAAAGATAAATCATAGTGTGTATCGAACACTAGTTAGAATAATTGAAATAAAATGTGCATCAAATACACGACTCGCTATGGAACATTGGATATTGCAAAGGTGAGCGCCTCGGTACGGAAGCCGCAAGAACATGGGATACCTGTATTCGGCGAGTGCCTTCGTGCACGAGCCATTTCGTGCCCTCGCGAGTGACTTTGAATGTCGAGAGTAAATTGTTGCACGAGGTGCAACAGATGTCAAAAAATAAATCATTGCACGAGGTACAATAAATGTCGAAGATAAGTCGTTGCACAATGTGTAAAGCATGTCGGAAGTAAAATTGTTGTACGAGATGCAACGGAAGGAACTAAAATCATAAATCGATAGAACGAATCGTTCGGTTGTACACCGAACTTGTATTGGCAAATGTACACATTAGCTGAATTGTGCCAAATTTTGACTAATCAAAGTTACGGTTGTGATCAAGCACGATCACTGCAAAAATTGTGAGTTAGAAGAGATTGTTGGTTCATACCGAGTATGATGCGAGGGAAATGATTTGATTTTTGAGTGGTATATGAGATACCACGTATGCGATGAATGACTCGATTCTGAGTGGTATATGCTATACCACTTGTGCGATAGATTCTATCAACGCGATGTAAGATTTATAGAAGTTTTGACTGCAACGAACGGGGGAGTACCGAGACTCGATTAAAAAATTTGTATGACGATGTGTCGATGCAAGTGTTCTCCGAAAATCGGTTGGGACAATAAGGCAGGACTCGTATCAATGAATGATACGTCAGACAAAAATTTATAATTCGGTCGAACGATCGAGACTAGCAGAACGATTATGCCTTGAAGCAATAATCGGATAGACGGGAATGGAAAATTTGAACTTACAAATGAGTTGCACGACTTGCGATCTCGATAGAAATATTGGGCGAGAGGAATCGATATCGAATCGCACGACTTGCAATCTCGATAGAAATATAAGGCGAGACGAATTATAATCGAATTGCACGATGTGCGACTTCGATGAAGAGTTAGTTGATGCGGGTAAATAGTACCTAAGAGATAGTTGGTTATGTTACGGCGAGACTCATTTGAGTACGAATGAAACATGCAAAAACTTAGAGGGCATGGTCGTATAACTCGAGGGTTCAATGTTGGATAATCCGTAACTCGGTTACGTGATCGAAGTATAACGGAATACAACGAATCGAGAAACGATTCGAGACATACGAAAATGTTTGTGGAGAACTTGGACGTATGCAATGCAAGTTGTCTACGTTGAAATAGAATCAAAGTTGACCCTTACGCTATCAAAATTGATACGACCTATCGAAATCGATACGTAAGAAAACGTAAGCACGATGTGAGAATACAAGATGGAGTGTGCCTCGCGCTATCAAAATTTTGTAAATAACAATACAAGAATGAACGAACTGGTTGATCATAAACTTTGTGATTGATCAAGACGAGATTATAAGTCATCGACGATTGTTTCAATGCGTATATCATCTCGGGTGTCGACCGCAATAAGATAGACTCGAACTCAATGCGAGTAGATGCTTCATGAATTGCAGAATCATCGACGGTAGGGCATGACTTTACTCGGAGGATAGTTGCGCATCAGTTGCGCCGATAGAAAAGGTTTTGTCCGAAATTGGGTAGTCGCATAGAAATCGTCGGAACGTGATTTGGCTCCGAAATAAGATATAGCATGGTTCATAGTAAAACTGTCCTTCATTAATTATCCACAATTATCAAGCGTAGCTTTGGGGCAGCTGACCCTAGAAGATTTGACCGCCAAATCAAATTGAATATTGCAGACCGTAAGATGACCCATGCGATATCGCATATGAAATTACAACGATAAAAAATATAATGTGGTGCATGTTGATAATAAGTCTAAGCAATTTTGAGAATTGTGCTATGCACGAGCGCGAGTGATAAGAGAATAAATTATGAGTTATGTTGTTAGATTTGGATTCACCTTGCAATTGAGCTTGCATGAATCGAACTTATATTCGATGTTGCGAGACGGATAAGTTGGAAATTTGGCTAGTAAATTCCTACTCGTTAGGAATCGAATGTAAGATGCATCGTAGAGACTTTGAGTCAAAGTGATTGTTGTCTTGAGCACTGTCGTCTCGATGTAAACTGCTGTGTTGGATAGATTGTGGCCTTTGTGCAATGTCAATTTAAAGTTACGTCGGGAGAATTTAAGCACGGTGTCTATTTAAGTAACCTAGCGGGCGTAGTCCTGAATGTTGATGCATTTGCAAGTCAACAAAAAAAATTGTATCGAGATAAGTTGTATAGCCAGACTTTGAAAATAGTTGGGTAGCGAATTCGAACGCAAGACATTGTGGAGGATTGTTGTGATCGGATGTGCGATGGCTCGACGCAACGTATAGGATCGACAGTCCATACGAAACATACGAAATAAGAAATGCGATTTTGAATCGCATCGCATGAAGCGACTTATTGAATGAATCACGTATGTATCGAATATACGTATGCGATAAAATTTTGAGAACAATTGCTAAAAATAAGTCCGATAAGGAGTACGAGATGGCAAGCATAGGATTGAAATTACCTGTCAGCTTTATTCCAATTTGCTACCACTGGACTTGGTCAAAATACATATATCTTTGGGACGCCTTGAATATAGGTACGAATCCAAATCGAGTTGTATATAAATTCAAATCGAGCTGCAGGAAAGACTTTGAAATGTTAATAAAAAGCTTGCAAGATAGTATGAAACTGAACAACATTGGTAGGACGAGATCGTGAAATGATCTATAAAATACTTAATCGGAGTGTTGGTTTTGGTTCGAGGACGAACCTTATTTTGAGTGGTATATTCTGTAATGCCCCGCTCCGTACGGCGTATTACGCTGAGACGTTGACTCAAAGAGTCGCGATGACCGAATCAAATATATCGATGCGAATCGATACGAGAGTTAAGTTGTCCCGAGCAATGCATCAAACTAAGTCGATACGAAGGGTTGCATTGTCCCAAAGAAAGGCATCGAGTTGAATCGATACGAAGCGCCGTATTTCCCCGAAGGATAAGTGCGTTGAGTTGACTCAAAGATTCTAAGAAATCGAATATACCCAAGGCGCAAGTCCGAATCGATGCAAGTATTGATTTTTGCTGGTTTCATGTGTAGGCTATCCATTTACGTTGAAATATTAGAGGTCAACATTTTGCCTCATTCGCAACGGGTCTGCAAAACATAAATCACCGCCTCGCAATGGGTTAGGACTTGGGCACGGTAGGCCGGAATCGATCGAGTAATTGAATGAAACAAGAAGTGTCCTAATGGCTAAGTCATAAGATTTGGCCGTGCAACAGAGATATAAAATCGAGCCGCATCGGCTCGACAAAAAATAAGACGTATCGATTTAAGGTAGAAGGATTGACTCTTCTTTTTACTCCTTCATGTCTAAGTAGGAATGTATTATTGTATGCTAAGTTAACCTATCAACGCCACGGACATGGTCCGATCGAAAGATAAATCATAGTGTGTGTCGAACACTAGTTAGAATAATTGAAATAAAATGTGCATCAAATGCACGACTCGCTATGAAACATTGGATATCGCAAAGGCGAGCGCCTCGGTACGCAAGCCACAAGAACATGGGGTAACTGTATTCGGCGAGTGCCTTCGTGCATGAGTCATTCCGTGCCCTCGCGTACGAGTTAGAAAGGCTAGCACATTGAAAGAAAATATAGGTGAGTGCCCTAGTGCACGAGCCATGTACATTGAACACTACGGCATAGAACATGGAAATACGACTTCGATGCGTGCAGCAAGTGCCTGACGCGAAGAAAAAGATGATAAATGTGTCAAAATGTGCGTACTTGCATGAGATCATAAAAGATGGCTTCGTTGTAAAAGAGTACAGTTGTGGCATGAATATGACAGAACTGTCCGATATGACTTGATGCCTCGAAAGGTGTTCGGGACCTTCGGGTCGTTCGGTTGACGAACATTGAGTTGAGGCATGATGCCATTGAACATTAAAATGTAGTATGAAATGTAAGAACATGGAAAGTTAATGGAAGAAATACGAGAGATAAAGCCTGAGTCTCAGACTCAAGACTATGTTTGGTTGTTTGAATAATAGTACGTTGTATGGTCGAATGGACTTGAGATAATTGCAATAATATTTCGTGCACAAAACGTTCTCTCCAAACGGGTGCGCCGGGGCACCGGGACCGTTCGGCCTAGGAGGGATATAATCTTTGATAGGCGCACATCCGTAAGACGATTAGCGACTGCTTAGTGTGATGTGAAAAGCCATAAATGATGGTATGCATCGGAAGGTCGCAACCACTACGAGAGGCGCCGGGCTACCCAATTCGAAAAAGAAAGGAAAGAAAAAAAAGAAAGAGAGAAAAGAAAGAAAAAGAGAAACACCTTTAGTCCATTTTGGCGCGGATACGCCAACGACCATCATAGAGTTAAGGAACGATGGATTGAAAGTGCAGGCATATATGTATCCTGCACACGTAGATCCTGCATAAAGAACACTTATAACATGACAGGGAAGGAATGGGGTGTATTCACCTTGCGTCGGTACATGGGCGAGTGCGTCCTTGTTGGTCAAAAGTCGCACCATAAAACACACACGAGATTGCTTGCCTGCTTGCCTATTAAATTCAAATAATATGCTTGCCATAATAACATGCTTTATCGCTTTCGAATATGCCATGAAATCGATCCTAAGGAGAATATAGCATGATCATAAGCTAAGTTGTATAATTGAACATAAATACTAAAATGTCAGTTTAGAAAGTTAGTCTTTTTGTCAGTACATGCGAGGACGAACGTACTGATCCCCCACTAGCTTTCATGTAGGGTGCAGGGAATGGATTGCTCGCGGCGAAGCTTCGCTTGATCGCGTAGAGGCATGAAATGCCGTAGCATTTGAAGCGTGCGATTGTATTGACGCTCGGACTTGCAATATGATTGATACGGCCGAGATATAGAAGGCATGATGTATGGAATGGTTAAATCCTTCGTGGGCAAGAGAGAACTTGAGTGTTGTAGCCAACCTAGCAAATTCAGTTGGGTTATTGAAAGCCTTTGTAATCTCAGTTCATTATCAATAAAGAGAATTATTTCGTATACTCTGTTTTTTTTTTGTTTGCTAATATCAAATTTAAAAATAACCATTTTGAGAACTTGTCATCTTGCCTTGCACGTGTGCAACTCCAGGCTCGTGCGGTATCACGCCCCCTGCGAGGACGATGATTCGGGTGATTTTGGATCGGGGCGTGACAGTTTCGATGCTAAAGGCGCAAGTTCTCCGTGTGAGATCTACTGATAGTAATTCAGCATGAAATCTCTCGGGTACAAATGATATACATGTCCACTTCTGGATGATATTTCAAGTTGCGACATCCCACACATAGACATTTAATTTTGGTATGGTCCATGTACTGAGGCCTTGGCGAACTGCAAGAACTGATCTACCCCTGTATAAATTCATCCCGCACACGTACTTGTTATCAGGATGACGATTGTACATCCACAAACAATTTTACATGTAGTAGTAATTCGTATCCATTTGAAGATAATTATGTAAAGATGGATACACATTATTCAAGTATATTATACAAATGGACGCGTAGATGGATACACATGAGTATTAAATAAGTGTCGTCACGTGTTCAATGTCAGCCATTCTCTTCAAAGAAAATTTACATTGATACTCTCTTGTATCTTGATACTAGAATACCATTTCAAATACTCATGACACTAACTATACACACGTTCATCAAGGTACCAACATACTTGACACTTGGTACCAACATACTTGACACTTGGTACCAACATACTTGACACATGGGTGTTGTCACGTGTTCTTTGTGAGCCATTTTCTGAAAAGGAAATTTACTTCTGTATGCCTTTGAGGCTATTCGAGTTATACTAGATTTCTGAAAAATTCTATAAAAGACTAAGTTCTTTGCCTTTTTTGGTATAACTCTGGTAGCCTCAAAAGGCTTACATAAGTAAATTTAGTTTTCAGAGAAGGGCTCATATGGATACTTGATTTCAGGCTAACACGGACACTTAATATAAGAGAGAATGATATCACTGTCGTCATGTGTTCCTTGTGAGCCTACAAGGAAAACTTGACCTTGGAGTATCGAAGCTAGCACTTACTATGAAATACTTGGCGATACCTAGCTAGCACTTACCTACATACCTAGTATTTTGACAAATGTCTTGACACTTTATCAATCATACCTACACTTGACCCCATACCATCTTATAGGCCACTCACTCTATACACTCTAGATTCTTTCAATTAAATCCCAAACTTACCTTGATAATTACCCAATTCCTAAAATATCTTATATACTTCTAGGATACTCACTATATACACTCTAGGTACTAGGATACATCTTAGTATCTTAGATATCAAAATCACTTAGTAGTACACAAATATGAATGCGTATAAATCACTTAGTAGCACACAAATATGAATGTGCATTTTATATACGAATATAAGGTATTACATATCTTTTTTAGGCATTACATATAGAAATGTGTATAAATCACATAGTAGTAGTACACAAATATATCAAATAGAGATTAACTATCAAATAGAGGATATATAAATAATTCATACTAAAAATCCACAGTGTATGTGTCCATGTGTCCGGGTCCACGTGTCAGGGTTAGAGTTGTAGCTATGTGTGTGTCAAAGTGTCCTAGTTATGTCCTGTGTATGTGTGTATCCATGTGTCCTGGTCCACATGTCAAGGTAAGGGTTATGTCTATGTGTGTGTCAAAGTGTCAGGTTGTGTCCGGAAGAGGGTTAGGGTTTACCTAATGGGGAGGAAAAGAGGAGGACGACTTGAGGGAGGGATCGACGGCGAAGCACCATGTCGGAGGAGCGATTGGGGGTCGCCGGAGGGATCGAGCGGTCGTTGTAGGGACGGGGGTCGGGGGGTCACTGGATGCCATGGAGGTCGACAGATGCTTTGGGGGTCACCGTGGGGTCGAGGGGTCATCGGGGATCGGGGATGAAGAGGTCGGGAGAGGGGAAGGGGCAGCAAACAAAAAATTAGGATAAAAATAAAAACTCGAACCAGCGCCCAGAACCCTATATCAAACAATTTAGCGACGATTAAAACGAACGTCTCTAAGTGTCGCTATTGTTGTATATACTACGACATATTAAGACCTAAGTCGCTAAACGTCGCTATTTTCAATAATATAGCGACGTTTACTGACTACTCTGAGACTTATTATTTTTATAAAATTAAACTAGTCGCAAAATATTGTTGGTCGTCACAAACAGTGACATCTTGCGACGTTTTTCATGTACGTCGCTAATATGCAAAACATTGGCGACGTTTCCTTCATGCGTCATTAATTTTGTCGTTGATATAGCTTATTTTGGTAGTAATTTAATTAGAATAGCTATGGTATATAGTGGGTGTATATATAAAATATATGTGTTAATGATTTTAGTTTTATCCATATACTAATATAAAGTTTTCGGACAAGGAAATATATACATGTTCCTAGAATTTTGTATCTCATTTTTTGTGAGCTTTCCAAAATATTTTTTTATGTTATTTAAATTTTATTTTTAGACAATAATTTGTCTTAGAATTTTTATAAATGAAATCATGTATTTTGAACAATAAGAGATTTTTATTTAAAAGTAGAATATTTGGATGTATGCAAATCTATTTTAAATTATTATAGCATCAAATAGCATTTAAATTATTTTTGATGATATAAAATATATTTGAAAGTATTATTGGGATCAATTATTGGATTGGGATTTGTTCCATCTAGTTTTAAAATTTTACTAATTTAAAATTATTGATAGTACCAAATGTAACGCCCACGGTTTAAAGTATCGGCTGATACCGATACGTATCGGCCTGATCGGATCGGATATGGAGGTGTCCGATACGATACTTGTAAAAAATATCGATATCGGCCGATACACTATCAAAATTATTGTATCGGACCGTATCGGCCGATAAGTAACCGATATCGACCGATACAGGCCGATATAGACCGATACGAACCAGAAATCAAAAGGTTTAAGAGTAAAAAAAACTTGTGGGGAAAATTACCTTAATTAGAGCTGATTTCTTCTCTGGCAACGACATCTTCCGTGCTCCAACACCCATGCTCTTGGAAGAATTGACATGATGGCGAGGATGTGAGGACTAGGAGGCGGAGAGAAAAACGAAACAGCCCAAAATAAAGTGTGCAGCATAGAACTCAACTAGTTCATGTCAATTATTGCTTTTCTTACCAAATGACAATCTTGTCCCAGCCAATTTTTTTTACGAAACTCCCCTTGAGGGCAGCTTTGTCATTTAGCACTGGCCTAGTTTCTAGAAATAGACTAATAGAGACCGACGTAAGCAAAGCTGAACTTTTCTCTCTCCATCAAAACAGTAATTCATACTTCTCTCTCACATGGTACACGCATACCGATGCACTCAGTTTTTTAATATTGACCTCCTCCTCAGTAGTTGTGCCATTCAATTCAAACTTCTTTCCATACTTCTTTCTCTCACATGGCACACGCATACCCATGTACTCATTTTTTTTAACTCAGACCTACTTTTCTTTCCAAATGACACAATCACATGGCAAAACAGACCCATGTCACCATGTGAGAGATTGAAAAATAGTTTTCTTTGATATTTTTAACATTGACCTACTTTTCTTTCCACAAACACCTACTTTTTTTAACACTAACCTATTTTTTTTTCAAATTAGTTTCACTGATATATAATTAAATTGAAACCAGAAGGGGGCTCAAGCTCCAAGACCCCCACCCACACACAAGAAAGAAAAAAAATAATTTGTTAATAAATTTTATGCAAAATAGTGAGTTAAGGATTGAAAAAATGCATCTTTCGTATAATAGCACTCTTAATCATTTGGCTACTTATCTTCTAATATCAAAAATCAATTCTTACTATATTATGTATTTATATTGCAATATTGAAAAGTAACCTCCTTTAACTAATTAATCTCCTTGGATCAACTACTACTCTACTGGAAGTCTGGATGGGTAACCCTCCTTTGACTAAAGCCAATTCCAAGACCTCTTCTTCGCAAGTACAACGAAGGTATTTCAGAGTTTATTATTTAGAAGACTGAAAAATAGTTGTTAGAATTTTTTCTTTTTTATTAGAACTACTTAAAAGACCAAAAAATAATTGTAATAATTATTTAATATTGTCGATACCGTCGATACAAAAACATTCGATACTCCGATCCGATACCGCCGATACTGTCGATATTGCCGATACCAATACTCATACAAAATATCTGATACCGATACCAATACCGATACTTTGAACTTTGGTAATACCCTAGTCCCAAAATACGTAGGACTAGGTAGGAGACAAGCCAGCCGTATAATAGATATACGTAAGCTATAAAATACAGTATAACCATGACAACTAATCTCATCCACAAAATAAAAGAACAAAGATATCATAAAATCAACTTTGAATCGTCATTTATACAAGTCATTGGTCGGAGACAAATCCACTACAACTAATTAAAAGAGAAGTCATATATGACAAATGAAAGGTTGTGGCAAAAGAAGCAAGATCGATTGTGAAACCCGTAAAATCTGGTTTTATTATTTTATAGAATTTTTTTGGTGGATTTCTAGATGGTAATTAGTTAAACTAGGTTATTAGTATTATTGTTAATATTATTATTTTTATATAGCTTATTATTATTATTAATTGCCTGTATTTATTATTATTATTATTATTATTATTAAATTAATAGTATTATTATATTTTAGTCGGTGAGGAAAATTTCTATTGTTGAAAAATAAAATAATGGATTTTCGTTGTGTCCCGAACCCGAACCCAGACCCGTTCCCATTTTCGAAATCCGGTTCGGAACTATTTCCGAAACCGAACTCGATTTAGTATATAATCCATAAACTAATTATTTATATAATATATTTTTCTAATGGAATTCTTTCATTAACTTTCCACTACAGCACACTTATTTAACTCTTACACACTCACTTATGGAATGGAATCTTTCCATTCATTACTATTTTGCTCAACACAACTTTCATTTATATTGATCTTTAATGTTAAATCTCTCTCTCTTTCCTTTACTTATGGAGCCGACCCTTCCCTTCCGAACGGCCAAACGGCCGAACCCCTTGGCCTTCGACTTCCCGACCGGTCACCCCCTAGACTTCGGATTCCGGTTACCCCCACTCCTCTTCTCCTATATATACCTCCTTTTTTTCCTTCATCAACCATCCTCCTCCCTCCCACAAGTGTGCCCTAGTCCATTTTCGGTGACCCGAGCCTCACCCTCTACCGCCGACACGGTGCCACCCGCCATCAAGCCTTCCGTCCGGCGCCCCACTGCCGGTCGCGCTTTCCCCGCTGACCCAGGCGCTCCCCAACTCCAGCGCCCAGGCCGCGCCCCTCCCGGCATTTTCCGGCGCCGACAGCCCCCGTTCCCGGCCTACCCTGCGCGCCGCATTCTAGTCGCTGTCCCCGTGTGGCCCGTGAACCGCTCACCGGTCGATCCCGCTGTATCATTTCCATTCCCGAGTTTATCCCGCGGCTCCTCGACTAACGGATATTGGGTAATTTCTGAGTAAACTCAGTAGTTCGTCCCTCCCGTTATCGAGACGATGATGATTTTGGTCCCCAATCCCGTTACGGGATTCGGTTTAGACGATTTCGATTTCAGAAATTTCCGAAGTTCATTTCTGTAGTAATTTTGTGCTGTGATTGGTTTTGGTTTTAAGCTTTGTGACTTCTCGAAAATTCCGAGTTAGTTCGGCAATGCTCTGTGACTTTCGGATTTAGTTCTGCGATTTTGAGATCTTCTGTTAGTTTCAGAATTTCTGAACTATTATGTTGTTCTGTGATATTTTCGGGTTTTTCGAATTTCTTTTGGAAATGTTCTGTGTTTGGTTTATATATTTATTTTGTGGTGGAAATGAATTCATGGGTTATTACCTGGTTTGGGATATTATTTGTGTGGTTGGCACAATTTTCCAGTATTGGGTTATTCCATATATAGAGGAAATGCTGCCCAATTTTCGTAAAACTATATATATATATGATTTTCAAAATTGGTTTTCCAAAAAAGTTTATTAAATGGATTTTTTGGGCGACGAACGTACCGGTCAATGGGCTCTAGTAAAATGCAAACGAAACCAGTCATTCTGGACGTTGATGCATTAGCTAAGAATGATAATTGGACCAATCTGAGACTTTCCCTATTTTTCATAAAAACTTCAAGTTATTATTTTTAGAACTTGCTTCTGGCCGAATAGCACTTTGTGCAGGGCTTTGACTCCAGATGGGATCATGTATAGCAATCAAAGTTCGTCTATACTTCTAAATTCATTTATGTAAATAATTGTAAGGGCATAAGCCCAACTTTTATTTCTTTTATGTGGTTCTCTAATAATGTAGAGTAGTTTTTATTTTCTGGTTTGTTGGTTTGACGTAAACACATAAAATAATAAATAAATAATTATTTTGTAGGAAATTAATATCATTTTCTCACATTAAATAACTAGGAAAAATTACAAGTTTGTTATTTAAACAAATTCACGTTCTTCTCATTTAAAGAAAAATATTAGTTTTATATATAATATTACAAAATACTAAGTTTTGCCAAATAATCAGAAAATGCAATTTTTTAATAAATGTTAAATGGATTTTTCCTTCGTAAATTAATAACTAATAAATCACATCGATAAACGTGTTTTGGTAGAATTTGTAAATAACATAAAACTGGATTAGGACCAATTCTAGAGATTGTAACTAGCACACCTAGATATGGTTTCCTCTCTAATACTAAGTCAGGATTCTCAATGTAGGATTTCGAGGACGAGTCTGATCTTCTATCCCGGAACCGACTTTTCAACCCAGTCATAAACAAAGGCAAGTACGGTTGTGTTTAATTGGAAATTTATTTAGTAATTGTTATCCTGCATGTTTAAACCACATTGCTACACGGAACTCTCTCCTAGAGTTCAAATATTGATTGTGGAACTCTCTCCTAGAGTTCAAATATTGATTGTTATTGATTGTGTGGATATTGGGGGAGTAGTGTAGCGTCTCTGACCAATATCCCTCATATTGCATATTGATTGTGCGAGCTTACCCCTCTTACACACGGGTATAAGCCGTATCGTATCACTATGATACTATTATACAACCCAAGCCGGTCATAGTCGTTACCTATTCAAATTACATTGTTTTCAATTGTTGAAAAATTGCTGGAAAATATTGTTCAAGTATTTCAAATTATTTAAAATTGCAAATTTCCATTATTATTTGAATTGTTAAATATTCATAATTGTACTTGCTCCCTCTGAGCTGTATCCTGTGGTGTTATCCGAGTCCCAATTGGAAGACGATGATCTCGAGGCTGATGAGCCAGCTGCTTAAATGTTACTTCTTCTTTTCTAATTTAGGAAAAGTTGTGCTGAAGATAGTTAATTCAGTTTTGATTATCTGTTGTATTTTTCTTGTATTGAACAAAATTTTAATAAATATTTGAATTATTAAAGTTGTGACAAATTTAGATTCTGTTGTTGAGTTTACCTGCAAGTGGATACAGCTTACTGCCGCCGTCTCAACAACGGTGCAGGCTGGACATGCTCCGATTCGACCCAACAATTTGGGATCGAGTCGTGACATCGATCCAAGGGCAATCTTCCTCGATAGAAAATAGAAGACCACGATCTTGGCTAGAGCACCTACGAAAAGTCATAAAACACACACCTTAAAAAGTCACCAGGTTCCTCAGAGGGACATAACAAGATACAGGAAGAACATGCCATATAACTGAATATAAACTACTCAATAATAAGTTAAATCGAATCATAATATGGTCCAATACTTCACCCTTGAATTAGCGTACCATCCCTCCAACCAAACAAGGACAGGAGATGGCACCCTAATCCACAATGAAGTATCTTTCCATGCCATGAATCCAATATGGTATTCGGACCACAACAAGGTTCAATACCTTCTCATTGAAGCAGTGAACCACACCTACAACCAAACAAAGACAAGGTGTGGCAAACTAATCCGCAACAAGTTATTGTTCCAAGCTATGATAAGGTATAAGTACACAAATCAAAGGTACATATACCTAACGGATAAGGTAACCTAACCTTTCTATATGAATGCAATTTAAGAACAAACCTCAAACGCATGGGTTCTCTGGCTAAAATAGGATGGTATAGTTCCCTCTCTGGGCACCTAGGGCCTAAGAGCATAATGTTCAGTGAAGCGACAGTGTCATAGTCGTATCCAATTATTCACTTTATTTTAACTATTTGTACATTTCTTAATATTTTTTCTCTAATTAATTATTAATGTTTTATTATAATAAAAATGATCTAATAATTTAATTAGATGAATTTGTTTTATATATGACTATTTGCATGAAAGTCCATGATTTAATTTTGCAATTACAAAAACCATATTGACACCTCAACCTACTAGGTGTCAAACCCTCACCAACCCAAGCAATGACGCATCAAACCAAACAAGCCTCTTTAAATTTCACCTGTACACATCCTCTCTCTCTCTCTTCATTACAAAAAAAGAGAGAAAGAAAGAGAGGAGGAGGAGCACCTCATATGTACACCCTCACGTCTCTCTTTTTCATCCGACCTCTCCCTCTCAGGTTCCCTCTCTTCCCTGCATCCCTCTCACACAAACCTCCTTTCCCCTTTCCATCTCTCTTTCCCTCTTAAAACCCTCTCTATAGCAGCTCGGATCCGGACTCGTGCCCGCGTGTGTCACACCCCGATTCTGCAAATTATTCATTCTCTTGGAATCGATCGTCCTCGCTTGGACGTAATGTCGTACAAGTCTGGTATTGCACTTGTACAAGGAAAAGACGGTACACAATTGATTCTCTCCAAATAAGAACACATCGCAGTAGCAAAAGCAGACAAATTAAAGATAATGAGGACGTTCTTACCCATTGAATAGGACACATTATTTGAAATAAAGCAGCAGAAATAAGTAGAAAAGTTGAAGTCACACAGAGATATATAAAAATGAGCTGTCTTTATTGATAATTAAAAATCGAGTACAAGACTTGTAATGGAATACAAAGCTTACAACACATCTCACTTTATATTGATAGCCAACTGTACAAATGCCATAAAGCTTATATTTGATACTTTGATACATTAGATTACAACTCGATATACCGACTTGGCTTACAACTCATTGGTACAACTGATTACATTATTCCATACATTATGTCCTGTATAGACAGAAGTTATCATCTTTTGGAAGGAGAGCTTCTGTATGCCCAACAAATCTACGATGCCGCTGGACCGATCAAGCCAATCTTCGTGTACAGAACTTCCCAAGCACGGGCACCTAAAAGAGTGTCCACAACGTGGGTCTGTACATCATCTATGTACTGGCGAGCATAATCTAACCCACTCGCCTAAACCAAACTAAGTGATCAATTTTAGCAAGCATTCTTTAGAGTGATCGTTCTAGTTGGGGCCTACCATCAGTTTACAGTTCATACAGTATTCATTGAAAAGACATGTAAACTTGCAGTAGTATTGTTCTTGTAGAAGAAACAGTAATTGAGGGGCAGCATGTGTTCTGATATTTCTCTTTTCTAGTGACATTAGCATATACATCATGATTAAGCATTGTTCATAGCAAGGCATCTCTCTAGCATATTCGGTGTTATCATGTTAAGCAGTTTATAACATTTCTTGTGAAGGCAACTCTTAGCAAAGCAACACTTTAGCATACTTTATTTGACATGTTAAGCATGTTATAGAGTTTCTCATTAGAGAGGCAATATCACAACATCATTTCATTTAGCATGTTAAGCAAGCAAGTTGAACCAATATATGTATTGAATATATCACATTCAAGTGATTTCTTACAGATAGCCGACTCCTTGTACCTGCATCAAATATAGGTTAGCAGATATACTTACTTTGCCTGTACAAAACATTCATTAGCGTGCATCCTGACTACATGACCACTGGTGTTAGTGCATTATTTAGGACGTTGCCATATAGGACTTCAATGGTAATCGACGTGCCATTTCACCGGGTTGCGAGCCCGAATGAAATGTTTTGACTCGATCGTGAACGTAAACGCATGGTAAAATATTAAAAGTGAGTAAGCTATGTTTCATATCATCTTATCCATGTCGTGTTCAATGGCTTATCATTTCTATCGTTACCAATATTTCCACTTGGTGATCTCGACGATCCCAAGCCCCATCATTTCTCATTCATTGATTCATTGCAACATTTCTCATAGCATTCCTTTCAATGAGGAACAAACCACATTCATTCATTTCATAGGAACATTTATTCATTCTTTTATTGCTTATAGGAAACAGGCAATATTTTTTATCTTGGCAACAATTATACAGAGTGTATATGATTCAAGTATTTCATTCAGTTCATTGGGTCGATAGCATAGCCGGTTCATTTCTCATTCTATCATTCATAAAGTATCACATTGATCAAGTGATCTATTTGTTTCAGCAGCATTAAGCATAAGGGATATTATCGATTCATTTCATGGCATCAATTCACATTAGCAGTTCAAGTGTGATTCATTCAGCAGTTCAATGTTCATGTGTTGTTCATTTTAATATTAGACAACATAAGCATCTCTATTATCCAGCAACTAAAATATGGGACATTTAGGGACAAATCATATTATTATATTACTCCGCTTATTAGGCATGAAGGAGTAAGGACAGTTCCACTCACTTGCATAAAAGGGTCTTCTTGTTCCGATCGCACACATTCCCACTAAGCGTAGCTCCACCAGCAAGCCACGTTCAATACACATTCCGTCTAGCCAGCTAAGAGAGACTGCATCAGTCTCAATTCTCCTAATTTCTAATCCAAGTCACGGTCCAATATTCTGATCGCATCCAACAAGCCAACCCAAATGCCTCGCGCGGAGCGGGGTATTACATAATATACCACTCAGAAAAAGTTTCAACCTCGAAACTTAAGAGAACAACTCATTCTACTAATTCACTTAGTCCCAACAAGTTACTTATTCAGCTTCTATTCAATATCCATTTCAGCACACTCGGCCATCTCAAAATTACTATCTAATTGTACTACTTAACACATCAATGATTCAATCCGTCGTTCTCTTTTCCAAAGTATTTGTACTTCTTATTGATTCACCAATATTCTTCCAATATTGTTATCTTTGTTGCAGCCTATCACTTCGTTTGGATTCGTACACATATCTTAGGCATCCCCAAAACATATGCATTTAGCCAAAGTCCGTGCTAGTGCGATTAAATAAGTTCCCTCTATAGTGTTATCTCTGTCGCAGCTATCACTTCGGTTGGATCCATACACATACTTTAGGCATCCCCAAAATATATGTATTTCAGCCAACTTCCATATTAGTGTGATTTCGATAAGCCACGATGCAACTCTCTTTCCCAAATCTGACTTAGCATCCTTTTAATTGACTTATTACTTGGCCACAATCGCTATCTTTCCAGCCACAAGAATCAACATCAGGGACAACTCAAATAAGTTCCTTACCCAAGTATAATATTTCTAACATTCGGGCCAAGGGTCTAACTTAGAGCCAACTATACTAAGAGTTAAGATGCAATCCTTTTCCTTTCTGAATCCAACGATATTTCTCACCGAAGCAATTCGTCTTTTCAATCTGAAGTCACCCACTATCGATTACTCGAGCCAAGGGTACAATTATATACGACAATCAAGGTTAACCCATCTATTCGACTTTAGATACCGACCCAACTTTCCCGTCATGAGCAATCAATTCCATCTCATGGAATAATTCACTACTAGATACATACAAGCTTAAGTCTCATCCCATGATTCCAGTTCCTGCTAAGGCTGACATATTACTTCACAAGGTCAAACATATCTAAGGTTCATGTTGAAGCATATATTTTCTTAGGTCATACTTATCACCATCTCTCGTTCAATACCAAAAGGTTATCTAATGGGTCGCCAACGGTCACCCTATTATTTGGTCAAGTCTCTAAGGCTAGCTATATCGGCAGCTAAATTTCACTTGGTGACTTCCTTAGAGTGGACAGCTACTAGGGTTATACTAGTTTCTTATTCTTAGTGCCAACAAGCAACCGACAGTTCTAAAGAACTCTACCAAAACCTATGGGTATCAACTCTATCTGAATAACTAATTGCCATTGCCGACTATGCCGACAATTGGTTATGCAACCTACGGTCTCTAGGGTCAAGTCTATCTATCCAGGGTCATCCTCAAGGAACTAATTCCTACAGAGGCTCATTCTAGACTTACCCAAAAATTGACTAAGATCGATCTAGCAACTTTATGGTCAAATTCCCAGTCCAACATACTATTCCTATCGTTCTAATATTCCATCATGTAAATTTCCAACAATTCAATTTATATTCCCATTCCTTCGTACCAATACAGATCTAGATACCGAGGCTAACTATTCAAGGGTCATCGATTCCGATAGTTTCAACAAAACAATGGAATCATACTATTCGGTCTGTACGACAAAGTCATACCACTAAGACATAAGCCAGCAATCTATATCCCAACCGACAGCCGTCTATACCGTCATACCAACTACCGATACTATCCAACACATTTTGTGGTTCTAAATCTCATTCGTTTCCCAGCCATCAAAATTTTGTACGGACCTTCTTAACATCTCGTACCGCAAGGGTCGAGTAGCTCATTCCATTCAATTCGACAATTCATGTATCAATTAACCATTCTCTATGCAACACAATATTCAGGGTCACTACTTGTTACCTTGGTGATACAATTCAATCCCTCAGCATACATGCACATATGTAACGACTATCAATCTCGGCAAGCACAAACTCAACTTTTACTGATTCTATCCTTCGTCAATCAAGATGAGTTAATATCTGTCACACCATAGGGTCATAGCACAGGTTTCCAATACTCATTCTAGTCACCGACAAAATTTATAAAACTTTTAACTTAGCAACCAACTTGTAATAGCCACCCATGATTTCCATCCAGCAATTCGCAACTATCGTTCAATTTCTGAGCCACAACATTCTCTATCCATAATATAATTATCATCCGACCAATTTGAGTCATCGTCAGACTGAGCAATTTCTAACCAAGCCACCAGTTACAATTTTCGACAATCTCGCTACCCAGCATAACATTACCGATAAGGGACACTCTATTCTCCTAGCAACAAGGCGTGACTCCCGACTAAATCTTGGTAATACCCAATATTTACAAATAGTCTCGCTGCTATCCTATGGAAAGGGTCACGATACATCTCATTCTGAAGTAGTAGAGGCAATATACCACTCAGAAATGAAGCCATCCCTAAACAATACCAACTCAAGTCTATTCCAGACATTCATGATCTAATTGATCACAACATAAAGCCGACATCTTAGGGTCTCAAGTCATAAGGCTACTACACATGAGTCAACTCAATAATTTCGTTGAACTCGTCAATCAATTATCTCATTCACGATTCTTTTTCAACATCACATACAATTCTCAACATGTTACAGCGCACATGGCAGCTTTTCTCTATTCCCACTTTCGAACATCATTCACAACATAGCATACTATAGCATCGAGTCATTGTTAGGTTATTAGTATCCAAACCAACAACAAGCATTCATTCACGGGCATCACAATGTATTTAGACTAATTGTATGGAACATCCAGTGAGCAGCCAAGAGGGTTAACAAACTTTTCAGATACGAACAACTTGAAGGATTACATGAACAATAACAACATAATCGCAGAAGCAATCTACGATTTAATTGTGGAACCAATGTTGAATACTTGCGAAAGCAGCTTTGGTTAATCATAGATGCAACTTTGATTTGAAACAAATCAAAGAAGAGACCAAGGACGTAAAGCCGTGCTCTGATACCAATTTGTCATGCCCCGATTCTGCAGATATTCATTATCTTGGAATCGATCATCCTCGCTTCGACGTGATGTCGTACAAGTCTGGTATTACACTTGTACAAGGCAAAGACGGCACATAATTGATTATCTCCAAATAAGAACACATCATAGTAGCAGAAGCAGACAAATTAAAGATAATGAGGGCGTTCTTACTTATTGAATAGAACACATTATGTGAAATATAGCAGCAGAAATAAGCAAAAAAGTTGAAGTCGCACAGAGATATATAGAAATGAGTTGTCTTTGTTGATAAATGAAAATCGAGTACAAGGCTTGTAATGGAATACAAAGTTTATAACACATCTCACTTTACATTGATAGCCAACTGTACAAATGCCATAAAGCTTATATTTAATACTTTGATACATTGGATTACAACTCGATATACCAACTTGGCTTACAACTTACTGGTACAACTGATTACAATGTTCCATACATTATGCCCTTTATAGACAGAAGACATCATCTTTTGAAAGGAGAGATTCTGCATGTCCAATAAATTTTGGATGCCGTGGGACTGATCAAGCCAAACTTCGTGTACAGAACTTTCCAAGCACGGGCACCTAAAAGAGTGCCCACAAAGTGGGTTAGTACATCATCTACGTACTGGTGAGCAGAATCAAACCCACTCGCCTAAACCAACACTAATTCATCAATTTTAGCAAGCATTCATTAGAGGGATCTTTCTAGTTGGGGCCTAGCATCAGTTTATAGTTCATGCAGTATTCATTGAAAAGACATGTAAACTTGCAGTAGTATTGTTCTTGTGGACACAAGAGTAATTGAGGGTCATCATGTGTTCTCACATTTCTCTTTTCTAGTGACACTAGCATGTATGTCATGATTAAGCGTGTTCATAGAAGGCATCCCTCTAGCATATTTGGTGTTATCATGTTAACGAGTTTATAACATTTCTTTTGAAGGCAACTCTTAGCAAAGCAACACTTTAGCATACTATGTTTGACATGTTAAGCATGTTATAGAGTTTCTCATTGGAGAGGCAACATCACAACATCATTTCATTTAGCATGTTAAGCAAGCAAGTTGAACCAATATATGTATTAAATATATCACATTCAAGTGATTTCTTACTGATAGCCGATTCCTCGCACCTGCATCAAATACAGGTTAGCAGATATACTTACTCTGCCTGCATAAAATATTTATTAGCGTGCATCCTGACTACATGACCATTGGTGTTAGTTCACTATTTAGGATGTTGCCATATAGGACATCAACGGTAATCGACGCGCCATTTTACCGGGTTGCGAGCCCGAATGAAATGTCCCGATATCACGTACCCTTAAAGTACGTTTACACTTCCCCCATGGTCGGATCGGACCCGCTAACGTCCCGGGGTACCATTCGAGGAAGCAATCACCCCCTTGTATACAAGTTGTCCATGCCCATGCAAATGCATGACCGACTCGATCGTGAACGTAAACGTATGGTAAAATATTAAAAGTGAGTAAGGTAAACAGTGCTTCATTTCATCTCATATTATCCACGTCGTCTTCAACGACTTATCATTTCCATCGTTACCAACATTTCTACTTGCTGATCTCGACAATCCCTGTAGAGGCTAAAAATCAAGCTGTGCCACCTATTAAAGGGTTCGATCATCAGATGGTGCCAAAACATTACATTACGCCAGACCATCAAGTTGCGCAGCACCAGGTTGTGCCAACATCTGGTTGTGCTGGAGTTAGGTTGTGCGAGCGCCATATGGCACACTTCCTCGAGAAGCCGTAACGGCATCATCATTATCTGACAACTGATAGCACGAAGATTAAGGAAAATCTAATCGAATCCAGCATAACGTGGCGCTCGAGAAGATTTTATCAGCATGTAATTAATGCTGACAGCTGGTTCACGCAAGTCATTGAGTGGCACGATAATTAATCAGTACAGCACAGAAGACCTAGTCAAAGGTGCAAGTCGTTGAGTTGCGCCCATGCACAGCCTGACAAGTTGGCACCACTTGATCAATCACCATTTTAAAATAGGGTGACGTGGCGCACATGCCACCAACTTCGCATAGCATGCCCATTATACTACCCACGACCACGTGCATCTCAATCAAACGATGCCACGCATCCACAGCAGTTGGTACAAACCGCTCGTGCAAGTTGTTATATTGTGCCCACGTGCAACCTGAAGGAGCTCGCGCAAGGTGATCAAACAGCGTTCAGGACAGAGTGACGTGGCGCGCAAGCCACTAACTTCCTAGAACATGCCCACTACACAGCTCATGATCACGTACATCTCAATCAAACGATGCCACGCATCCATAATAGTTAGTGCAACTGTTTGCGCAAGTGAACAGGAGGCATCCAACCTGAAGCGCACGCAACCCAGAATAACTGCTAAATAGTTATTTCAAGAACTCTATAAATAGAGTTTCAAATCAATCTCAAGGTATCAAGAACAATCATAATCTCTTGCCAAAGTGCTGTTACATCCTCAAGAGGCTTGTGTCTTCAATATCACATTGTCTAAGGGATAAAAGTGATCGTCTTCTGATCAGATTCCTATAGTCGTTCTTCCCCAAAAATCAATTGTACTATTGTATTCTTTTCTAAGTTTGTAATAAAACTTTTTTTTGTTTTTTGCAAACAAAATGACGACTCTGCTGGGGATGACTTTCTCCTCCGACGAGAAAGTGACAACTCAATGTGATACCGCATCAATCGGCAAGACGCAGAAGACCCTGGTCGTTCAAGTCGACTAGACAGCCTATGAGGCCATGATCAATGCTGGGGGTGCCAAGCACACTACTGCCGCTGTTAAGAGCAAGACGTGCTCTGTTTGGACTCCTAAGTCCTCGACGGCACAATTCCCTGCCTCTGCGCAACTTGTGCCCATCACTGCTGTCACGCCCCAGAACCAGAACACTGGAGAGCGGGGGCAGACATAGCTAGCTACGTATATTGAAATGGATTCTATCTCGCTATACGGTCACGGCTGTCTAGGATATATGAGGGTTTATCTACAAGTCAACAGTCTCTTAAGGTCATGAACAGCCTATTGTCTCAATCATAAGCAAGTAAGTAAAAGTTACAAGATGTATGATCATTAAATATACAATAGTAAGGCGTCCCAAACATTACATATTCAGCTGATCATGAAGCTAGTCGTTACAAAATGTCAGGACTAGCAAGAGTTTAGTCATACATGATCAACCCTAGGATCTGTTAATCATGTTACAGCCCGTAGGCAGACAGTAAGTAAAAGTGCAATCGAGCTAAACAGGTGCTCGTCGGCTAAACGCCTCAAAAGAATATTTTTACAATAAAGTGGGAGATCAAAAATAAACCCACTCGTTGCCAGGGTTCCGTCTAGTGGCCACCATCTGGCTGGAAGGTCGGTAGATCCTCGGGAGCTGCTCCGAAATCTGGCCACACAAAACTAGCTGGGTCAGACCCCAGAAAGAGCAAGTGCCACAAAGGAGGCCACAAAATAAGAACAAAAGCCAGCACATCAGATCATAAGAAAATAATTACATAATAAAGACAATTAATATGAAGAAACCTGGCAGGTGATATACGATGAGATAACCATGGGACTCTTCAGATAACCAGGTTACAATCCGTGAACCAAACAATGACCGGGGTTGTAACCCTTCGTCTGAACAGAACTTGGAATTCTCACCATTTATCGGTAAAATAAATACAAGTATTCTGGTCATGCAGCAATCTGGAACAGGATCGGGGCAAGACTAGACTGGTTAGACTCCATCCAATCATTTCACGGCCAAGCAAGAATTACGGCTTGATACTTTAACTAACTAGGGTTGTCACAAGCCTAATTACTAACAAGATGCAGCAAGATTATTCCTACAGCCACAAGCCCTGTAGACCATCCAGGTTATCCAGGTCGAAAGATTAGGGTTGAATTCAGGTGGGTACATCGTCCAGGAAATGCATGTACCCTTAAGTAGCTTAAAGCGTGCAACACATGACAGTGTACTGGAAATGTGCCCTACTCGACGGCAGGCTACAGATCCCAGGCGCGCCCAGGTAACGGGATTGCCTGTAGCTGGGAAATCTCTTCATGACTACTGTGTTATTCTAGTTATTAGCCTTAGTCTATTTTAGTGGGTACTCCTGACCGTGGTACTCAGGAGTCCCATCCTAGACATGATGCAAGACAGGACTGGTTTATTTATACAAGCACAATCGCCCACGGTGTCTAGGTTATTATACAGGTCATGTCATGTCAAGTAGCCGTCGCAACAGCTTATCAAGATATAACATGTTAGGTTATCAAGTCAAGTGTACTAGTCAGGAGTGCGCCATGACGGGCCACTATCAGGTCATGTCAGGTTACTCATGTCAGGAGTGTACCACTACGGGTCACTATCGTGTCAGACTCAGTTATCCTTTCCAAACATATTACATAAATTCGTGATTATCAAGTTCATGACAAAAGGCGTAAGGATATAAAATAGGCGTAAAATATCTAATAAAATATCAATAGACAGGGCTATAGAAGAGCCAAGCTTAAGGAAAATAAAACCAAACTGACACGCTGACTTAAGACCAAGTCAGCCAAAGGCCATACGCTCAGTGCAAAAGTCATACGCTCAGGTCAACCTACGCTCAGGCCAACCTACGCTCAGGTCAAGCCACGCTCAGGTCAGGCGTATGGCAAGTCATACGCTTCCAAAAGGCAGCGTATGTACTCCATACGACTCCTCGTCAAGCAAGCGAGCGTATGTGAGTCATACGCTCCCAAAAGGCAGCATATGGGGTCCATACGACTCCTTGTCAAGCAAGCGAGCGTATGCGAGTCATACGCTCCCAAAAGGCAGCGTATGGGGTCCATACGACTCCTTGTCACCCAAGTGAGCGTATGCAAGACATACGCTCCCAAAAGACAGCGTATGGGGGTCCTGACTGCGCTGCGCTAAAGAGCGCGCATAGCTCAGTGACGCAAGCTAAAAAGCTCGCGCACTGCTCACCGTCTTCTCCAAATCAGCAGGTACTCCATGGTTTGAACCCAAGCTCCAAAAGTCCATAACTTGGTCAAAACAAGTCCAAATCTAACTTTGCAAAGTTCTATCTTGGGTGAAATTCAATTCTCTCCAACATAGGAACATCAAAAACCCATAAAATACAACTTAAATAGATCAAAACCATGTAAAACCGAAAATAGAGGAAACTTAGATCTAGAACAATGGAGACTCCAAATCACAAAATGTCAAGTTCTAAGGTTGATCACCATGGCCTAATCTAGCTAATGGACAAATAAAAAGTGGTTCTCATGTGGTGGCAAGGTGCACTTGCCTATGGGTGTTGGTGTTGTGTGGAGGAAGGAAGAAGAAGAAGATGAAAAAATAAATGAGAGAATTATGAGGAGAGAGAAAGGTAGGTGGAGATAATAAAGAGGGTGGTTGTGGTGGAAATGAGGGAGGATCATAGGCTTAAGGTGTTCCAAGCATATTGATCCAAACCAAACCTACTCCATAAAATAAAACCAAGCCTTGCCAACTAAAACCGAGCCGAGCCAAAACTCAAAATACGAGAAAACCCCAAAACTCTGCAAGTTGAGAAAAATAAATATTCATGCCAAAATCCAATTACGAGTATAATTACGAAATACGGGGAACGGGGGTGACAACTCTACCCACCTTAAAAGAATTTCGTCCTCGGAATTTAATCAAGAGGCTAGAGGGGCAATGACAAGCTATACTAATATCAAGCAAGCTATACTAGGCAATCAATCAATCATGCAAGCAAGGAATCGACGGCAGGAGGCATAAGAAAGACATTATACCTCACGAGTCAAACAAGTCAGGATATCGCGATCGGATATCATCCTCACGCTCTTACGTTGACTCACCCAAAGAGTGATGACCCCAAGCAACTCGGACTAACTTGATAGTCTTATTCTTGAGGGTCTTCTCTCTCCGGTCCAATATAGACACGGGCCTCTCCTCATACGAAAGGTTGGTACCAACAACCCATTCCGAATGATCCAGGATGTGGCTCGGGTCTGGGATATACCGTCGTAATTGGGATACATGGAACATGTCATGCACCTCGCTTAGCGACGGCGGAAGAGCGAGACGATAGGATACATCTCCTACTCGCTCCAGAATGTCGAACGGCACTATATACCTAGGACTAAGCTTTCCCCGTACGCCGAAACGAATGACGCCACGGTTAGGCAAAATCCTCAGGAAAATATGATCGCCGACCGAAAACTCGAGAGGGCGCCGATGAGAATCGACCCAATGACGCTGGCGATCTTTGGCAACTCGGAGATGATCTCGGACTCTCCTGACCACCTCAACTGTCTGGGCAATCATTTCTGGACCAAGCATCTGTCTCTCTCCAACATCATCCCAGGCTAGCGGGGATCTGCACTTTCTACCATACAGTGCCTCGAACGGTGCCATCTGGATACTGGCCTGGAAACTATTATTGTACGAGAATTCCACCAGGTACAAGTGATCTTCCCATGAACCACCGAAGTCAAGTGTGCAAGACCGCAATATGTCTTCAAGAGTCTGGATTGTGCGCTCCGACTGGCCATCTGTCTGTGGGTGATAGGCTGAACTGAACTGGAGATGAGTCCCCAAACTCTCTTACAAGCTACGCCAAAAGTGTGACATAAATCTTGAATCTCGGTCCGAGGTGATACTGACTGGCACACCGTGCAATCTGACGATCTGCCTAAGATACGCCGCCGCTAGCTGAGCCGTCGACTGACCAACTCTGAAGGAAAGAAAGTGAGCCACTTTCGTGAGCCGGTCAACTATAACCCAAATAGCATCTCTACCAGCTGGGGATCTAGGTAGTCCAGTCACAAAATCCATGGTGACATGCTCCAACTTCCACTCTGGAATCGGCAAGGGCTGAAGAAGTCCAGCCGGTCTCTGATGTTCAGCTTTAACTTGTTGGCAAACCAAACACCGAGAGACAAACCGAGCTATCTCCCGCTTCATGCCATTCCACCAAAAGTGCTGACGGATATCACGGTACATCTTCGTACTGCCATGATAGATGGAATACTGAGAACTGTGCACTTCTGACATGATTTCCTGCCTAATATCTCCACTGGGTACACAAAGATGCTTACCATGTCGAAGTGTACCATCCTCATGAATACATAACTCTGGTCTTCGTCCTGCCTCACACTCCGCTCTGAGTCGCTGAAGCTTGGAATCTGCCGATTGTGCCATCCGGATCCTCTCAACTATAGTGGACTGAACTTGCATGCTGGCCATCAATGCCACACTGGAAGGGAGAATAACTTCTATACCCATCTTCTGAAGATCTGCTAACAATTCTGGCTGTGCTGTTAGGAAATAAGCTCCGGCTCTCCTGCTCAATGCATCTGCTACGACATTGGCCTTCCCAGGATGATACTGCAGGTTGACATCATAATCCACAAGTAGCTCCAGCCACCTCCTTTGACGCATGTTAAGATCTTTCTGGGTGAAAACGTACTTCAGGCTCTTGTGGTCAGTGAAAATCTCCACTCTGTCTCCATACAAGTAGTACCTCCACAACTTAAGTGCAAACACCACTGCTGCCAGCTCCAAGTTATAGGTTGGGTAATTTCTCCCATGATCATGAAGTTGTTGTGACGCATAAGCTATTACCTTCCCATGCTGCATCAGAACACATCCTAAACCTCTGCCTGAAGCATCACAGTATACTGAGAATCCTCCGGTTCCATCTGAAAGCATGAGAATAGGAGCTGTTATCAAGCCTCGCTTCAACTGTTCAAAAGAACTCTGACACTCTGCTGTCCAAGCAAACTGCACATCCTTGCGGGTCAACTGCGTCAATGGTGCTGATATCCTAGCAAAGTCTGAAACAAATCGCCGGTAATAGCCAGCCAATCCAAGAAAAATGCGAACTTCTGCAACGGTGCTGGGTACTGGCCATGACTCAATAGCTACAATCTTCTGGGGATCCACTTCTACTCCTCCTCGAGTGATGATATAACCCAAGTACGAAATACGATCGAGCCAGAACTCGTATTTACTGAACTTGGCATACAGTTGGTGCTCCCTGAGAGTCTGAAGAACCACACGAAGATGCTGCTCATGCTCCGCCTCACTCTTGCTGTAGACCAGGATGTCATCCAAGAACACGATCACAAACTGATCCAAGTAAGGCATAAAGATGCGATTCATGAGGTCCATGAATACTGCCGGCGCTTTGGTTGCTCCAAAAGGCATAACAAGGAACTCCCAATGCCCATATCTCGATCTAAAAGCTGTCTTCAGGATGTCCTGCTCTCTGACTCTGATCTGGTGATATCCTGAGCGCAAGTCAATCTTCGAGAATACTGATGCCCCCTTGAGTTGATCAAACAAGTCATCTATCCTCGGGAGAGGGTATCTGTTCTTGATTGTCACTGAGTTCAAGGTACGATAATCAACACATAACCTAGACGTACCATCCTTTTTTTCATAAGAAGCATCGGGGCTCCCCAAGGCGATCCACTTGCACGAATGAATCCCTTGGTTCTAAGCTCTTCAATCATCTTGTACAAGATCTCCAACTCTGATGGCGCCATCCTGTAGACTCTCTCTGACACTGGGGCTGTCCCAGGAATCAAGTCTATAGTAAACTCGATCTCCCGCTCCGGAGGCATACCTGGAAGCTCTTCTGGAAAAACATCTGGGAACTCATCCACTATCCTGGGCAACTGAACTGCTGCTACTGCCATCCGCAATATCGGAGGAGAAGGCTCAACCTCGCCTCGAGAGAAAGAAAACTCCGGCTCTCCTGGAATGCTAAAAACAACCCTACCAATATGGCAGTCTATCCTAGCATACTCAACCAATCCATCCCTAAGACCACATCATAATCGGCCATCGGAAACTCTATCAATCTAGCGGGGAACTCCCTACCGCTAACTACGATCCGATACGAGGAAAACACTCTATCTACTCCCACAAGTCCGTTACCAGTAAGTATATTGAGTCTTACTGATAATGACTCGGGCTCCAATCCTATCCGTGTTGTGAATCGTGCAGACATAAATGAATGCGATGCACCAGAATCAAATAAAGCTGAAGCTGGAAAGGAGTTGACGAGAATAGTATCTGCCACTACCTCACCTGGTGCAACTTCTTCTTCCACGATCATCATCATGGCCTGACCATGCCCTCGGGGTGCTGGTCCCCTCTGCTGAATTCCTCGCTGCCTATTCTGACTCAAGGCCTGGGCTTGTGCATACTGCTGGGGGCTCTGCTGCTGAAATGCCTGGGACTGAGGCGGCAAGGGCCTCGTTAATGGATACTGCTGCTGTTGGACCGGTGCTGGTCCTCTCACCGAAGAACTAGAGATGGTTGGATGATGATGAACCACCCCTGTTCGGGCAGGATCCAACCCTATGGTCTGCTGCTCCACAAGCTAGACACAATCCCTACGCCCTTACGGCACTCTGCCACCACATGGCCTGGCTTTCTACAATGAGAACATCCCACTGCGGAAGACTGCTTCT
>JANAVB010018198.1:3027053-3139553 GCA_029216955.1 Iris pallida
CCATAGTCAGAGAGAGAGAATATACACAGAGAGAGAGAGCCAGGAGAGCAATCAGAGAGAGAGCAAGAAGGCATTTCTTCGTCAATGACCAAGCAGATCTTCCCCGAGTCAAGGCTGCGTACCGATCGTCCAAGGAGTAAGGCAGAGCGGCCGTCGCTTTCCCGAGCCTCTATCGTCACCCCCAGAATCTAAAAAACAATCGTACTTAGACTGCTGTACCTAGATTTTCGTCCCTAGGCTTTCTTTGTACGAGCGAGTTTGTATTGTGAGTCTAAGTTCAGTCCTCCGATAATTGTTCTGTACTTTTACAATCAATGGCAAACAGGGTATAGCTTCTATCCATTTTGAAAAGTAATCGGTTATAGCTAAGAACCGATATCCTCAAGATGAGGGCGGATTGATAGGACCGATGACATTCATGCCCCAGGCTTCAAAAGTCCAAGATGTTACAGTAGGATGCAGGAATTCTAATGGTTGGTAAATGAAATCTGCATAGATTTGACATACTCTGCATTTCCTTGTATATTCAATCGTATTTGCTACTATGGTAGGCCAGTAATATCCCATACGTCGGATCCGATCCTAAAGCTTGGGACCAGGCTGGTGTTCACCACAGACACCATCGTGACGTAATATCTGTTTTGCTTCATCACCTGCAAGACAACGTGAGAGCATACCATCAAATGATCGTCGGTATAGTATTTTGGAAGAGTGACTGTAATAGAATCGGAGTGATCGACGACGAATCGCTATAGCTTCTATAAGATCTGCAGGCAAGATATCATGTACCGCGAAGTCGATGTGTCACGATCTGTACCCGATTTAGGGGTACGAGTACGTGGGTATGTCCAGCCTACGTCGCAGTATCGGTAGTAGAACGCTATTCTAGGTGACAACCACACAATATAATATACTCTCCAAATGGAGGACAATCTCAGAAGATACAATCAATCACATAAACTAAAGGTAGATAAATGGCACGATAAGATAGATATAAAATCCATAGAATGAGATACAACCAGAAATAAAATAAGTCTAAGTGTTATCAACACTACATAACATCTGAAAGATACAAACTCAAGACAATACAATAAGATAAGCAAACTCTAGCCATCTACTCCAAGCTCTAATGTGACACCTCTAGGCTAGCCTGGAACCTCCGAGTTATCTGTAAAATTTATCAACAGGTCCAATCAGGACAGGAACGAGCACAAATCTCCAAAACAGATCTAAAACATGGCAGGAAATATAGAACAAGCAGTAGAATAAAATACTTGAACTATAAGAAAATGTACATAAAGAACATAAAATACATAAACTCTGTAGAGAGGGATGTATATGAATAACAGTTAAAATAGACAAATTTAAGTACATAAAACAGTTTTATAGAAAATAAGAACTATAAGTGAAATATAAGTGATTTAGAGCACAAGATGGTTATGTAGTCGGCTTGGGTAGCACATAAAAAGTAACCGAGTAGCACACGAAGTAACAGGGTTGCACAAGATGGGATAGATCACATAACCACTTCTACTCACCCCTGTCCCAATCAATACACAAGGATCCATTCAAGTTACGTTACGTACACAATTTGTTGGTTATACACGAAGAACATGTGAGCATGAGAGTACATAAGAACACATGTGAGTACACAAATAAAACGAAAGCAAGGATTACAGGATGCACAGGAATAGCACAAGATATGAAGTACCCGATGCACCCGTTAAGGGAGATAACATCTCATAAAAATATCCATATAGTACAAATCCGTGATAACAACGTGACGGCATCAAGTATAGTAGTCTAAAGCAAGAATATAGATACTATCATGAATGAAAACGATCAAAGATTGTACTCGTCTGATAACTTGAACAACTGATATGTATAGATGTCGAAACTGGAGCCACAAAGTCCTATTAGAGCAATAAATGTTATAAAGAGTTCAAATTACAATAATTGAAATATACAATGCAACCTACATGATTCTAGGTCATTATAAGTCAAAGTCAACTCTTGGTCAATTCTGGTCAACCTCTAAGCTAACTTGGTCAACTGTCTATTCACATTAGGCCAATAGTCTAGGGTTTGGTCAAACTCTAGTCAACAAGTCATTTTAGGCCTATATTGGTCAATTTTAGGTCATTCTATATGTTAAATCAACATAGACTAGGATACCAATGACTTAACCATTTACCCTATATCCAAGGCATATATATAATCCCACACACATATATAATGCACTTCTGTCACATACATACATATGTATATTAAATATGAGGACTCTCAAATAAATATCACTTCTACATTTAAACCCATAGCATAAAATCACTCAAACCTCTACTAATATTTACCTTATGGCATGAACATAAATGGTTTTATACAAACATACTCAAATTTATCTTAGATCTTATCCATTATTCATCCTTATACATATAACGTACATATATACTTTCAACCCAGCTTTTGGAGACACCCTGTCAGTCAGGGCCCCACCTCCATGTCAAATAACAAGTGTCCACGTGGCGTGTACAGTGAGTACGAGACTCGTGTCATCAGGACACTGCCATGGCCTTGTGCGTGTCCCTGTGTCCAAAAATGGACCCAAAACGTATCCAAAACGTGCTCAGTCACAGAGAATATTAATCCACACATCAAGGGCTACAAAATCATGTAATTAATTTTGTAAATTAAGAATATTAATTTCTAAGTGGCATTTCACCAAACACTTTACATAGCACTCCGATACTCCTCCGATAGCACCCTAAATGGATTCGATTTCCTAACAAACTTGGCCTAGGGCTAGGGGGATCCTAAATGAATGCATCTATGGAAAGAAATCAGGAAATTAATAGGGTTAGTGGCCATTACCTATTAAGAGTTTGAATCTCAATGAAACCTTCTAGATCTAGATCTTTACCAAGCTCCAAATCCTTGCTAGCTAGCTTCTAGAGGCTTCCTCTACACTAGGGGACTGTGTTGCAATTGATTAGGCTCAATTTGAAGTTCATTTGGATAAAAGGGTAAATTTGGGGAAGAACACAAATTAGGGTTTAACTTTGTAAGGAAAGAGGCAAGAGCGGGCTAATGTGATGTTTATATATGGGAGGGGGCTGCCCTTGGCTGTCACAAGGTGACTACTAGGGTTTGGGTCGATATTTAGTTCAGTTATAGGCCTCTACATGCATAATTCAAGCCTTTCTAGTAAAGGCCCAAGTAAATTAGGGTTTCCTACAAATATCTACATTCTAACTTAATATCTAGATATTCCTAAACCTTGTCATTTAGTTGGAAGCTACTAATAAAATATCTAGGCTCATGATCAATATCTAGATTATGGCAATTCTAGGTTAAGGCCTAATATTTCAATTAGTACATTATTAATTAACTATAAAAAATAATTCAAATGTCACAAATGACCAAAATACCCTTAGCCTAAAAAGTGGTAATTAGCTAATCTAATCATATAGGTTAGGCCTCCATAGTCATGGTTAGTCTCTAGGCTAAGTAGCACTAAGGTTACACTAGTAAAAGACCAAGATCACAATACACTAATTTAAATAGTTTTGAAATAATCAAAATTCACCAATAAAACATTAACATGATTTAAATCCTATTATTTAATGATCAATTTTACAAAAGTTCAAAATTACCTTTATTTTAGAAAAGTGGTGGTTACAAGTCTTTCCCCTAGAAAAATTTTGTCCTCGAAATTTAGGTTGGTCGTACTCCTTTTAAGGTCACGTTCCCAACAATCATGGTCTTAAGAAAACTTATCTAAATCATGCAATTGGAAAAATAACATACAGGGTCATGGCAGGTAATATCAGTATGGGGTCTCATCTAGCTATACTAGTCATACTAGATCAAAAGCAGTCATAAGGTATCAAAACATACAAGCAATGGTAGGGTGCATCAATCATCAAAGACTTGCTAAGGTATAGGTCAAGAACTTACCTCTAACTAGGTCTGGTGGCTGGAACTCCCTCATGGAGGCAGAGCCTTAATCCCAAGGTACATCTCATGAATCATGCTGTTGTTAAAACTCTTCTTCCTTTTTTTTGATTTTATTCTCCTCTATCAACTTAATCATCCCGAAATTTAAATTCCTACACCTTGTCCTAACTTGGTTCTGAAATCTCTAAATTAAAGTTTATGAAATCCTCGAACTTGTTCAAATCACTGTCCTCGAAATTATTTGAAGCTAATACTACTATGTCATGCAGGAACTTATTCTCCATTAAAAAAAATCAACCTTCATATTTCGTTCACGTACACCTTCAAATATTAGCCTTCTTAAATTTTTAAAACCTCCACAAAATCTTTAATTAATTTTTTTAACTCAAAATCCTTGTGTTCACTCTGTTCCTAGTCATCCTCTTACCAACATCTTATTCAATTTTGTATCTTCATCACATTACAGTTAAATTCTCTTCTCCATTTCTAAATTCCTAAATTTAGCATCACAACCTTAAGTAAAATATCTCGAGAAATAATATCCTAAAATTATTCAAGTTCACAAAAACAAACCGACCTCGAATATCCTTATTTCTAAAGTACACCTACAAAATATTATTGTTCTAACAATCAATATATACATCCTACTATCCTTTTGGTCAGTCGGATGGGTCACTACCTCCTGAGCAATAGGAGGTGGAAACACGCTCTCAGTCATATCTGAAACTACAACGACGCTCAGGGGACAGGCTCTGGTCATGTGTGCTATACTAGAAGTAGAAAGGAAAAACAGGAAATCATCAAAGGCTGTAAGGCAGACTAACATCCTATGTAAAAACTGGTAATTATAATCAGCAGAGAACTAGCTACAAGGGTTACTATAAAAATGCCAGAGCTATACTAACATCTCTAAGATAAAGGCCTAACACAAGTCATCAAATTATTACACTATGAAAGAACTATAAATAAGCCTTACAAGAACTAAAATATCCCTACTCCTAAGTTATTTGATGATGGAATACAATTTTTTATAATAACTGAAATGAGATAAAGAGATGATATGTTTAAGAGCCTTCTCAAGATACAATCTGATAATCATATGCATCTGTCCAAAATCATGATACTCAGAATCCTCGTCATACTAGTAAGCAAGGCTATGATAAACCATAGAGTCTGCAACTAAGGTATATGCCTCTAAAATTATGGTATTTAAAATTTTTGCATTGTCGTATGCTTGACAGTGAAAACCTTAAATTCCCACACCCAAGAAATACATCCAAAATTAGACTCTATATCTTTGCTATGCCAGCTAGTACGGCTGTAGAAGACTCTAGATTCCATAACTGAGGCGACCTAGCCCATAAGGTTTATCTTGGTAGAAAATTAAGTCAACAATGAACACCAAGAATCAAATTCAACAACGAACAAGGAAGGTAGACAGTAACTGTTGAAATCGAATTTTAAGATAGTTTATAATGAGATTCTCAAGGGTCATCACAGCAATCTCTCAAGTAGCCCTAACCGTGATTGAGTATCCTCTTATTCTAAAACCTATCCCTTATTCCTTACCGCAGGTGCGCAGCATTACAACTAATCGTCGCACTACTACGACTTCGTACTAATGCGAATCTTGACCTGCATGGGCCACCACTAAAAATGTGTCATGACTAATGCAACAACAAATGGTGGTCCCTTAACTCTAAGTTCAATGTATAAGAAAATAGTACATAGCAGGAAATAGAACATGACAGTAAAATTTTTATCTACTTGTGCCATATATCACAGTTTATTTTGTAAAAAATAAATAATAAATAAATACATGACGACGTAAGATGATGTCCCTTAACTCAGCTAATGGCAAGGTATCTTGCCTGATGTCTGGAGTGAGGTAAGATGATGTCCTGACGACGAATCAACAACAACGTACAAAGGGGAAGGTGTAGGAACAACTTCGGATGCTGAAAATAGTCTATTATCTAATTATAATTGATACTGCACCTATTACATTTATTTAATAGATTCTAAAATTAGGATATGACATAGGTTTTCGTATCAGCTTTTCGAAAAACTAAATGGATCGTATTTTCATTTCCGGAATCTCCCGAAATCGCAAAAATACTGAAACACGTTTATTTTTGGGACACTTGATACTCAAACAGTTTTACAGAAATCTACAAAACAAATTTTGTCTATTAAAATATGTTTTTGGAAATCTTACCTCGATATGCTTCTTTTAAGAAAAATGGGAGACGAAACGGAGTTCGGAGCTAGGAGATATCGTCGTTCCAAGTTCCTCTTGCTACTAAAAAGCGGGGCTTAATTCTGATGACAAATTTTTGGTTCCTATTGGACTAAAAATAATTTCGAATTATGGTTGATAGGAAGGGAATGTATTGGGTATATATAGGTACTTATTTCAGATTTACCTCCTAAATTAGATAGGAGTTACTTTGTTATGATATAATATAGATAATGATGCTTTCCTATTAGACTTAGGATTATGATTAACTTAAAACATATTTCATATTTATCTAAATTATCTATAACATTATTTAAAATTACTAAAGATAATAATTAGTGTTAATATTTATTTAAATAACCTTCATATAATCTCATTTATACAAGCTGAAATATTTAATACTAAATTGACATTTATTCTATATTATGTAAATAGTGTACAATATAAGTAACATGTAAAAAGTAATAAAAGTTGTGAAATAAATTCTAAAATTTTGAGAAAAATTGTATAATATAGTTTAGATCTTTAATGTACTAGAAAAATAGCTTTATATATTTTATACTAAATTCATTAATGAGCACTATACTAAATATATGTAAAATAATACAAATTATATAATAAGTCAATAATAGTTATTTAAAAAAGCAAAAATTCCACAAATATTTATTTTGAAAAATCTGGGGGTTTACAAAAATCTTATCTAGATAAGGACTAAGAAGAGTTTAAATTCCCCTTAGATTTTTCACTATTTAATTCAAATTGATTTAAAAGTAACTCAATCAAATATAATCCAATGTAGATAGATTCTACCTCTAATTTAAATAGTATTTAAATAACTTAATAAAAAAAATTCCACTTAAACCACCATAATTAATTACATATTAAATCAACCCATATTTAATGTACCTTTTTCAAAATAATATATTAATGATAATAATTAATTTCAAAAATACAAATATATATACACTCGCATGCAAAAATAATACATACATAAAACACAGTTTTTCTAAATTACTAGTTATACTAGTACCACAAAATAAAATGGCCTTTTTTAAATAAAAATAAAGTTTGGCAATCATCGGCGTGACGCATTTACAACTTCAAGCAATATAAAATATTTATCGTCTATTATTTTGAAATATTTTCTACATCTATCTAATTAATATGTTTTATAAAAATATGTACTTCGCACTTATTCGCACTTGACGAGAAATTTATGAAACGCAAACTCGTACGCGACGTACAAATACGAAGTACAAAAATCAATACCATATTTATAAAAAAATTGTAGTAGAAATTTAGGAGTTTTACATCCTACCCAACTTACAAGAATTTCGTCCTCGAAATTTAGGAATAGCTAGGGTAGGGGAGATGGAAAGAGTTCATCAATACCGAAATACGATTAAATTTTTGGATGAGGCGAAGAAACGACGTTCGACACAAACATGCATTGGAAGATCGTGATTTTGACATCTGCGAAAATACATCATGGTTATGGAATTGAAGAAGGGTCGCTAGTTAAGGTAATAAAATTATGATAACACGAATTAGAGAATAGAAAGGAATTGAGTAGGTCAAAGAGAATAATTTAGACATTTAGTAGAGATGGTTTCTTGAGCGAATATAGTCGTCTAGGTTTAAGGTATGGTTAAGGAAATGATTTGAATTATTTTCAAGTTTCAACAACGATTAGAAGGTTGCGATAATGAATCTAAGGTAGAGGAAAAGGTAACTCAAGACGGAGATCTAGTCACATTGGTTGGTCAGTGGTTAACTATCTTGGCAATAGATGGTGGGCAACTAAGGGGATATCAAGTACGAGTGTTTGTCTTTCTAATATAGGCTAAAGACGAAAATAATAAAGAGTTCGAAGAAGATATTATCGAATACGAATAAGTGGTTCAATGAAGATTAAATTTTTTTAAAAAGAATTGCCAAGGCAGTCGTGGATAGAATTCTAGATGCCAAGTTTAATTATGTCTCCATCCACGTCGAACAATATATGAAAAAGCGAACCAAAGTGCACTAGGTTGATCAGACCATCATGCACCAGTTCTGATTAGACAATGTATTTGTGGACGTCCCCAATAACACATATGTCATGAACAAGCTCGATAAAAGAATAAGCTTGCACAACTAAGGCTAAATTAGCACCATAAGATAGTCAAAATATAAGTAAAGAATACTAATGAAGGAAATTAAATAGTCGAAGATCCATTAAAATCTAAGTATTGCCCGAAATTTGGGCTTATGCAGCCGTCCTAGTATTTTCTTATCTATGGCTTGGTTGACTAGATAAGTTAGGGTCCTCTGAATTCTATAGTCTAAGTAAACTTATCAATATGGGTCACAAGTACAAAGGTTTGTTAGGTCATGAGGTATTCTACCTAACTTACAAGAGTTAAACTAGTAGTGTGATGGAACAATGGGTCAAGCAATCAAGATAAAGCATAAAGTTAAGCATTTAGGAAATTAAGTAGAACAAATCACATATCGGATCGAAAGAATTGAGTCGAGGTTGAGTCCCTATCCTTGGTCGAAAAATATATCGGTATCATGGTAAAGGTTATAGCCTAGTCTTTATGACCTGAAAGTCATATCATACAAATAGAGTACCAAGGGACGTATTTGAGTGGGACATGATATACCTGCATGAAGGTGTTCTCGTCTAGGTCTTACATATGAAATTTGTTGGAAGGTAACAACTAGTATTACACTCCAAATATCAAAGTCACGGTAAAAGACACAAAAAGATCTAAAATAGAAAGTGGGAGTTCATGAAGTGACAATTAATGCACAAACATTAAAGAAGATCAAGTTGAAGCATGAAATAAAATTAATTAAGGAATCTAGTAAAATAATTTAGGGACACAGTTTTCAGAGAGAAGATAGTCTCCTAGGTGGATACAGTCAATGAACGATTAAATCATTTCTCAAATTTCAAACTGTTAGAATGTAACAATAAAAGATCTGGATTTGGGGAAAGGTCGAGTAAGTCAAAATTGAAATATAGTCACATGGTTTGGTCGAAGACTAACTATACATGTGCATATACAACTGTTTGCCATTGATTATAAAAGTACAGAACAATTTTATAGGAGGACTGAACTTAGACTCACAATACAAACTCGCTCGCACAAAGAAAGCCTAGGAATGAAAACCTAGGTACAACAATCTAAGTGAGATTGTTTATTTTTGATTCTGGGGGTGACGATAGAGGCTCGGGAAAGCGACGACAGCTCTGTCTTACTCCTTGGACGATCGGACGTATCCTTGGCTCTGATGAAGAAATGCTCTCGGGATGTGCGGAAAGACTCTTCTGTGCGTGCCTTCGTCTCTCTGTATGTCCAGCCGGGTGGAGAGAGTCTCTTTCTTTCTGGAATTCTCCTCCTTTTTTTCTCCAGCCATTTGTAAGGGAATAGCACCTTGCTATTTATAGAAGTGGGATGTGATCATTAGGGTTTGCAATGATTCTCTCCTTGAAAAGTTGGCGGCCAATCATCTGGACCATTAATCTTGATTGCATCATATCTGGGCAGTTAATTCTTGATTGTGCCAAATCCGTATGGGCAATTAATGCTGATTGAAATGAATCTTCATAATTTGTCATGATAAGCTCGGATCTCCCGCCACGTGTTCAATCTTCTTAATTGCAATAAATTTGATTTGATTCGGGTAATTAAGATGATTGTAATAAATCTGGGCTGTTATGATTTGTTAGCAGCCATAACTCCGAGGGGATAAGACCGCCACGTGTCTCCACTGTCATGAGGACTGCCATGTGTCTCGACTGTCGTGAGGCTCGCCACGTGTCTCAACTGTCATGAGTGGGTTGTTCTGACAGAGCCGCATGAGTGCGGTCTCTAAGTGAACCGCATACGGGTGGCCTCCACGATCCTAGCCGCATGAAGGTAGCAGCCGCATGAGGGTGGCAGCCTCATGAAGGAGGCAGCCGCATGAAGGAGGCAGCCGCACGAAGGTGGCAGCCGCATGAAGGAGACAGCAGCATGAAGGAGGTAGCCGCATGAAGGTGGCAGCCGCATAAAGGTGGCAGCCGCATGAAGATGGCAGCCGCATAGGGGTGCTTGGGTCTCGACGGATCATGCCAGTTAAAAGATTTTCTTCTTTTTCCTAAGGAGCATGCCATCATTATTTCAGCTTTATGTCAGAGCTGTCATTCATTGTGTCAGAGCTGTCATTCATTGCGTCCGAGCTGTCATTCATTACGTCAGAGCTGTCATCAGAGCAATTAATTGGGAGGCTGCTTTATTACCAGTTGTAGAAGCGGACAACGTATGGCCACATGTCTTTGCCTGAGCTGCATGGAGCTGTTGGAGAGTTCCGGACCGCATAAAGTTCTAAAGGATTCCTGAGCCGCATAAGGCTCCTTCTGTTTGGAGCCGCATGGGCTTTTTTATCTTTTTCCATGCTTCTACAAGACCCCCTTCAAAGTTTTCAATTTGGAAAATTGAAATACTTTGAATAAGAAGCATGGCTATGTTCATATAGGCTCTTCTGGCCGTATAGGATGTTCTAGCCGTATGGACTTCCTAGCTGCATGGACTGCCTAGCCGCATGGACTGTCTAGCCGTATGGACTGTTTAGCCGCATGGACTGTCTGGCCGTATGGACTGTCTGGCCGTATAGGCTTTCTGCCACGTATGTATCTCATTTATTGCCCTTGATTTGCTTTGGATTTAAAGCCGCCTTTTGTGGCAGGATCCCAAGGGTCGGTTCGGATTTGCCTCGATGACTGAAGAGTCGATTTTACAGCACGCGGATCGAAGCGTCCCCTCCTCCTTCTGCCTATAAATAGGAGTGTTCTTGGATAGAGAGACTTTTTTACTTTCTTCTTTCTTCAACTCTTTTTGCCCTAAGTTGCTGTCTTCGTCTTCCTTCTCCGCTCATCAGTCAACAATGGCCCCCAAGTCTTCTACAGCCGCGGCGAAGGGTAAGGGAGTGGCTTCTTCGTCAGCCATGGCGCCTGAAGTCCACCCCGACGTTCACCCCACCATTGCTGGTAAGGGTTTGGGCGGATCGTATACTTTGAAACCCTAACAAAGACGGCTCTGTTGTATGCTTTATACACAAGCCTTTAATGCGTTCCTCAGTTTTCGTCGAACTGTTCAAATTGTATGGGCCGTATGTACGTCCCATAGTCCGAGCCGCTTAGGGGTATACCCCATGTCCGAGCTGCATGGGAGTTGTCTAGTGGCCCCATAGACACTTCACAAATTGAACCTGCATAATGACCCTTCGGTCAGAGCCGCACAAGTCCCTCTGAATCGAACCGCGTGAAGCCCCCTCGAACAGGACCGCATAAGTTCGTCTGGCCTGGGCCGCATGAGGCCTTGACTATTTTCTAACTTTGTTTCTTTTATCTTTGATTCTTGCAGCATCCCTGCCGAAGGCTGAGATCATTATGAAGGAAGAGCTGCTGCCTCCTCTCATCAAACAAGAGCCATCGCTCGTTAAGGAGGAGGTAATGCCGAGAATGGAGGAACAAAAAGAAGAACTGGCACCTATAGGGGAAGGAGATACTCCCAACATTGAAGTTGCTGTAAAGGAGGAGTCCCAGTCTGAAGGTGGTAGTATTGAGAGTTCTGATCCTCCTGCTCTGGACGAGGCTCTTGCTCCAATAGATCCTTCATATGAAAAATGGTTGAGGGATTGGTATATGTGCTCCTACAACTAGGATTCGTGGGCTCTCATAAATGTCCGTCTTTGTCTTGATATTCCTTGTCTGTCTTTAGCTGTAGTTTGTGTTTTGCTTCTTTTAGGCATCAATGTAATCTTTTTCTTCTTGTCTGAATGAAATGATAGAGAACTTTTCAGGCTTGCTCATGAGATGTAGTCATGTGAATGTAACTGATTTTGAGTGAACAGAATACGTTCGCTCTGTCCTTTGAGAGACTTTTTTGTGGACTTATTATCCTTGGCGTATCCTGGTTCTGGATACGGATAATAAGACGAGAGAGGGAAGAACCAACATACTTACTCAGAGGTAATAAGGACATGGTAAATATGAGAGTTTCTTCGATGGAGCCTTCCCACTCAGAGGTAATGAGGACATGGCAGGAGTGGGCTCCATGAAGGGTACATAGAACAACTCAGAGGTAATGAGGACGTGGAAGTTCTACGTGAGGGGCGGTTTATTTTTTATGGAAGGGAAACAACTCAGAGGTAACATCGACGTGGTTGTTTCGAAAAATCTGTAGATCTGTTACCCTTTTTGTGCACTGAAAGTGTGGGTATTGGATCATAAGGAGGGAGCTCCTTTAGGAAGAAAGTTCAGAGGTATAATCGTACATGACTTACTACCTAAAAGACGCGATATAAATTCATCTGTAGTGACCAGAGTGTAAATTCAGCGGTACCTGCGGGTACATAACTCGACAATCTGGAGATTTGGGATCAGAATGTAAGTTCAGCGGTACCTGCGGGTACATAACTCGACAATCTGGAGGTCTGGAGTTGGAATGTGCGTTCAGCAGGTACCACAGGGCACATAACTCATCACTTTTGTAGATTTGTAGTTGGGATGTGAGTTCAGCGATACCAGAGGGTACATAACTCATCTCTTTGGAGGATGTCATTTTAGACATAGTACTTCTTTAGAAACTTGCCGTTCATGGGCAACATGAGTAAGTCTCCATTTTGTTTTGCGAGGCGGTAAGCTCCGTTGGAGAATACAGCATCGATGATGAACGGGCCTTCCCACTTTGGCTGGAATTTGCCGACGGTTTTGTGAGTCATAACCATCGGCCTCCGAACTGCCAGAACGAGATCGCCCACTTGGAATGTTCTGATTTTAACCTTTTGTTGAAGGCTCCGGAGATACGTGCTTGGTACAGCTCGATTCGCTGTTGAGCTAACAGGCGCTTCTCATCTAGGGCCTCCAACTATTGTAGTCGGCGATGGTGATTATCATCTATCGTCAATCGGTAGGTGAGAGCGACACGGAGTGAGGGGATTTGAGTCTCCAGTGGAAGAATTGCCTCACTTTCGTATACCAGAGAGAATGGTGTGTTCCCGGTGGCAGTCCGTACTGTAGTACGGTACGCCCATAAGCATTCGTCGAGCTTTTCATTCCAGTCGCATTTGTTTGATAACACGAACTTCTTAAGAAGCTTGATGATTGTTTTGTTGAATGCTTCAGCCAGACCATTAGCCGCCGGGTTGTATGGTGTTGAAGCAATATTTTGGATTCGGTGTTTGTCGTAAAACCGATAGAAAGCGTGGCTTGCGAACTGCGAACCATTATCATGGATGATCCTTTGGGGCAGTCCAAAGCGGTAGATAACGTGATGCTTGAGGAAGCTGATCATGTTTGAAGTCTTTACTTCTGCCAGCGGAACAGCCTCTGCCTATTTGGAGAAGTAATCTATGATTGCGAGTATGAAGCGATGTCCTCTGGACGAAGGCGGAGTGATTGGACCAATGATGTCCATTCCCCACGCTTTAAATGGCTAGGATGCCACCGTCGGAAGTTTCTATCTGCGTGGACTTGACAGGCTTTATATTTTTGTGCATAGTCTATTGCATCAACCATCGTGGGCCAGTAATAGCCTATTCGTCGAAGACGATCCTGTAATTTCGGGCCAGGCTGATGGGCCCCACAGATACCATCATTAGCTTTACGTACGGCTTCTTTGGCTTCTGTATATGACAGACATCGGAGCAGTAATCCATCGTATGATAGCCGATATAGCATTTTCGTCTCTGTATCATAGAAGAATCTGAGGGAACGTCTTCTGATAGAAGTGGCTTCCTTCAGATTCTCTGGCAGAATGTCGTAGACTACGAAGTCAATGAATGGTTGTCTCCAGTCTGGTGCTTCGTCAACTGTCAGCACGGAGTAACTCTTAACACATTGAACATTATTCCTGGGACAGACCAACTCACGGCCTATGATGTTAACCAGATGATGAGCATGATTCAGAACTGCTAAGGAAGCGGCAAGGCTTGCTAGGGCATCGGCTTCAATGGTCTGGAGCCTGGGAACGTGTTCTATGAAGAACCCTTCCAAGGACGAGATGATGTTAATCGCTATTTGATGATAGGGGATCATATCTTCATGGCGAACCTCGTATGAACCCCGAATCTGATTGACGATTAACAGCGAATCATCGTATGCTTCAAGGTGCTCTACCCCCAGCTCTTTTGAAAGTCGGAGGCCAATGACCAAAGCATTGTACTCGGCCACATTATTTGAACAGGGCTCCGTGAGGGAATAAGCTCGATTGGTCACCAGCCCGGAGGGAGAAATCAGCACTACTCTGACTCCAGCGATGATATTGCCCTTGGGCCCAGTTCTAGAAGCGCCGTCGAAGAACATTCGCCATACGATACCATAGGAGGCCACATTTGAATTGGCGACCTCATCTGGAATCTCTTCGTCTATTTTGGTTGACTCCGAACCTGGATGAGCTGCTAAAAAGTCTGCCAGAGCTTGACCTTTAACAACCTTTTGCGGGACGAAGATTATGTGGTAGGGGGATAGTAATATCGCCCAGGTAGCGAGGCGAGAGCTGAGTGCACCTGGCTTAGTCATGAGGACCCTGAGGGGTTGACGCTTGATATGACATAGATGGTTTGTCCCGTGACGTAGTGTCGCGTCTTCTGAATGGCAAAAACCAGAGCAAGACACTCTTTCTCCACGGCAGTGTATCGATGCTCTGGCTCCATCATCATTCGGCTGAGGTAATATATAGCTTGCTCATGGCCTGCCTCATTATTTTGTGCTAGCAGAGCACCGAAAGAATGTTCTATTGCTCGTACATAGAGCAGGAATGGTCTTCCAGCAACCAGGGCTACCAGGACTGGAGGGTTCGTCAGATATTCTTTGATGCTGTCGAAGGCGTGCTGGCATTCTTCATCCTATACGAATGAAATGCCCTTCTTCATGAGGTGGGTGAATGGCTAACATCGTCCGAAGAGGTTGGAGATAAACCTCCTGATGTAGGCTAGCCTCCCTTGAAGGCCTCGGAGTTCACGAAGATTTCTCAGGGGACCCATCTCCATGATTGCCTTCGTCTTCTCAGGGTCTACGTGGATACCCTGGGAGGTAATGATGAAACCCGAGAACATCCCGCTGGATACGCCCAAGAAGGATTTTGTAGGATTCATTTTCAAATTGTGCGCTCGTATCAGGTCGAACACTATCCTCAGATCATACAGATGATCTTCCTTAGAGCGGCTTCTGACGGCGATGTCGTCGATATAGCATTCCACTGTCTTGCGCAGGTGGTCTCTAAAGATGATGCTCATAGCTCTTTGATAAGTGGCGCCAGCATTCTTTAAACCAAAAGGCATGACTGTGTAGCAGTATGTGCCAATTGGTATTCAAAATGATGTATGCTTTTCGTCATCAGAGAACATCTTGATTTGGTTGTACCCCGAGAAACCATCCATGAATGACATACGCTCGAAGCCGCAGGTGTTGTCAATCATGAAGTCTGTGATAGGGAGGGGGAACTCATCCTTAGGACACGCCTCATTCAGGTTCCGGAAGTCGATGTAGATTCGGATCTTTCGTTCTTTTTGAGGACTGATACTATGTTGGCGACCCAGTCTGGATGCTGTTCCTCGCGGATGAAGCCGCTGGCTATCAGTTTGTTGACCTCAGCTTCAATGGCATTCCTGATGTCGGGGCAAAATCGTCGTTGCTATTGCTTAACCGGTTTTGCGTCCGGCCGAATGTTGAGTTTGTGAAGTGCAACCGCGGGGTTCAGTCCTGGCATATCTTCGTAGCTCCAAGAGAACACGTCGATATATTCTCTGACGAGTTGCAGTAGCGATTCCCCCTCTTTGTCTTCCAGATTCTTGCTGATGAAGATGGGCTTTGGAGAGGACTCATCACCGAGATCGACTTGTATAACCTCATCCTCGGTGGGAGGCTCTCTTTGTTCGAACCGCTTCTCCTATTGCGTATCTAGTTGTTGTGCCAACGGCTCTAACTCAAGAAGTTCAGGAATGTCTTCATCTTCTTCGTAGGCGTCGGCAAATGCCATATTGACGGACCAGACTTGCCTGAGCATGTCTCCGATGCTGACATCCGAATCGAAGTGGATGATCCGGTTGAGTGTGAATGCCAGTCGCATTCCTCGTCTGAGCTTTCAGGGGTTGTTGTCGGTGTAACATACCTAGCCCACATCTGGTTTTGTTGTAATAGTCTCGTAGTTTACCAGCCGAGACCGACAATTGTAAGGATGACCGACGTCCAGTGCCGTAGTTTAAACATGGTGTAGTTTCCAGATCATATCCTTGTTTTTGTATGAGGTACTGGGATTGGGAACTATACAGATAAAGGGGCAATCTCCGGATGTCGGGTTCGTGATCATCTTCTTCTACCCTAAAGGGTTGTGGGTCATTCTTCCGGCCGAAGATGATTGGATGATCCTCTCTCTTGCTTATGCGGTAAGCGTCTTCCACTGGAGCAAGTTGGTTTACGGTGTAGACATTTATTACCTGTATGTGCAGGTGAGTGCATATACCGTGTTCCATAGTATACATTGTACAGAGCTTATTAAGCTCGAGATAATTCAAAGATAGCCCTTTATTGATGATGTAAGATATCTTTTCTAGTTGGATTACATCATCTGCGAATGGCACATCAGTGTAAGCAGCCACATACTTGGCCAGTTCTGACTCTTCTTCAGCTACCCCCTGTGTAAATGAAGAATGAGAGGATGACTTAGGCATCTTAATCATCAGGGGCTCCATGGGTGGAGCAGAACATGGAGTCATTGGCGTACTAGCTACCCCCAGTTTGGTACTCGGTGCTGAGCGGGGAGTTGTTGGCTGGCTAGCAGTCCCTGGCTTAGTGCTCGGTTGCCGATTCATTCTGGAAAGACGAATTATCATCGGCTTGACAAAGGGATTGAGCTCCTCTGCTTGTTGCTGGCTAACTTTAGGCAGCCTGATTGTCAGTGGCTCCGTCGTGGGTCTTGGCGCTTGGCCAGACCTTGGCAGTTGGATTATCATCTGTTCCTCCTGTGTAGAGAGGCTAATTGCGTCCTTACGCAGAGTGGCTGTAAGGGGCACAGTTATGCCAGGTTTGCGGGCATGGAGGTGGATCATCAGAGGTTCTTCTGATCCAGTTGCTGCCTCAGTTTGAGCTTGAGTATCTCCTTCGACGAGGTGCTTTTTCGACTTCTCGTACAAGCATGAATATGAGTAGTATGATTCGACCCCTTTAAAGGGATCGATGTCGGAAAATTTTGTCCTTACGAGGCCGTGCTTGTCGACGTACTTGAAGCACTGGTGTAGTGTGGAGGGCACGATCATGTAATCGTGTATCCAAGGACGTCCTAGGAGAATGTTGTAGGAAGTGTCCGCATCTATGACATAACAGGTCACTTCTGACTGAAGGTCGCCAATTTGGCACTTTAAGCAAATCTTCCCGATTAGATAGCTTCTGCCTGAATTGAAACCGCTGATGGCGGTGCTTGTTGGCGTCAGGCGATGCATCGGGATGCGCAGATGGTGTAGTAGGCTCTTCGGGATAATGCTTATGGATGAGCCGGGGTCAATATGCATTCGATCCACCTTGATATCGCCAATGTACCTAGTATAATACAGAGGGCGATCGTACAGGTTGGTCTTGATAAGCATATCCTGTGGAGTAAAGACGATGTTGGGCATTATGCCTGTGCAAGCGCTGTCCTGGAGACCTGCAGGCGAGCTTTTCCCAGTGAGATTGGATTGAGCTAGATATGCGTCAACATTCTGGAGTGCTTTGCTTAGTGCGACGCGAACATCCTTGGAGAGTCTCAGGAGTTCGTATAACGACAATTTGGCTGGGGTGTCACGACCCGCACCCAATATTTGGGCATGAACCGTGTACACGCCCAGCCTACGCCGCAGAGTCGGCGGTAGAACGCTGTAACAATATGATGAACAACCACGCAATAATATAATTCTCACATAGGTCAACCACAACTCAAAGTCACAGCTCAAAAAAACTAGCAAGTGAAATAAATGTCCATCTCAAAAGGGAAAGTATGATAATAAAATGAAATGATATCTCCACTACAAGTCTCAACATCAACTCAAAATCCAATACAAGTCTCAGCTCTAACTAAAAATGAAACTAAGCAAACGCAGCAGGATCAGACGCTGCGTACTCCTCCTGATAAGCAAAATCTGCCTCAACTAAATCCTCCATGTATGGGCCATACTGGTCAGGGCACTCGACCTCCTCGCAATCACCTAAAATTATTTGGTTACCCAGTCAGGATGGAACGAGTACAATTCATCGAATGCAGTTCCAATATATGAAAATGACTATAAACAAAGGTTAGACACCAATCATGAGTTTTGAAAATAATAGTAAAGACGAAAGTAAAGACAGTAAATCGACAGTAAAAATAAAGAAACAATACCTTCCCGACTGTTAGAAATACCTTGATATGTGATCGGTCTGGGGTACTACACCGCACGGTCTACAATGTCTACTTGCATAAAAAATAAGCACGATCTACAATGTCTAATTGCAGAAAATAAACACGGACTACAATGTCTACTTACAAAAAATAAACACGGGCTATGGTCAGATCACATATCTTTGGTATTTCAAGTTCTCGACTCATTGTTTTATAATAAGATAAAATTCACATAATTAATGACCAATCAATGAGATATAGTGAAATTCAATATTAAAACAGACAACAAACTGTACTCGCCTGAGGTCCCGAACTCCTGTAATAGATCCAATGCCAAGTCTGAGCCCAAATGACCTATTTGATAATTCAATAAGATCAACATACAAATTTTGAATGTGTAAAAACAATAATTATTCTATTAGCCTATAGCATGGTTTAGGTTACCCCTTTCCCTTAGGTTGAAATCTAACCCTAATGCTAAGTCTGTACTGAAAATGTCACGGGAAAGATGCTAAGTGTTATCCTAATAACTTATCCTACTGACATTCTCCCACTCCAATACTCAGACCCAAATGGTATTCCTTATCCTTAAAAACTCCTTAAGCTTATCTTCCTAATACTACAGTGTCAACCTAGTCCTACTCTACTACCCTGTGTCCTGCACCTGGCACTTGAGTCAATACACAGGTCATGATACCACCTGAACCAATTCAGAGGCTATCTCTATGTATCATTGAGGCTTTAGAACTTAAGTAAATAGGTTGCATAGTAGTATCCCCTGGGTTTATGGTCTATGAACTCAGGTAAGGAAAGACAGACCCTTAGGTTGACTCTGCAGCATTCAGTTATAGGTAAAGTTATCAGGTTTTAGGTTTTAACTAGTGTCAGCCCTATACACCTTTATCTGTCCTATTTTGGTAGCACACAGTGCCTCAATTTTGGGTCAAGGAAAATTCTTTCAGAGATGACCCTCCCTGACCTCTGTATTTCCTGAATACATGTATCTAGGCAATAAAGCTTTCATTTGTTCTGTTCTAAGTTTCCCTATAAGTCTCTTCTTCTGGGCTGATGTCTAAGGCTTCGAGTTATGAAGGTTTATCAGTAACCTTGCCCCCAAACCTGATACTTAGTACAACTGGGCAAGGCAAGGGATACATGGCATTACTCCTTGGTTTATAGGTTGATCTGGTCTTCTATTGACTGGTACAAGGGACCTTTCAGCCAAGGTTTTCTTAATACCATTTCTAATCTGTGTTTTAGTCAAATAACCTGTCACACTGGGACAGGAAGTCTCTACGCAACCCTCCACGAAATCCCTCCCTGTCTCTAGGCACCCAGGTACCTGGTGGTCTTCCTAAACCTGGTACACACACTGGGTATCAGACTTTCCTGTGTGCAGGGGTCTGACACCTAAGTCCTTGGTGCATCTGAACTCCCCTCTTCATCTGTTTACCTATTAATGCTAGGATACTCAGTATCTTGGTTTACAATTGAGGGTGTACAAGAGACTGGTATTTTGGTACAGACCTAGGGTCTTAGAATTTATGTGGTAGTCTGGCTCCAGGTTCAACCCATTGCTCCTAGACCCTTTACCATAGAGTGCTAGCCTTTTCCCCTGCTACCACAAGTGTCCCTTCATGATCCTGGATATCAACATCACATAATCCCTGTTGAACATTAGTGAGGATACAAGGGAAAAACCCATGGTCCAAGGTTTCCTGAGTAACCAGGGGATCTTGGGTTACTCTTAAAGGCAGGTAATAACCTCTTCCCCCTACCTGTCCATCTAGGTAGGTTGTACAACCTGCAGTCCATGACCCACTGTCTCTCTCTTATCGAAGTGGACAAGTCCTAGGGTCTTAGTTGCTATTCTAATAAAGTATAGATGTACTCCTGTGCTCCCATTCATGTGACCATGACCCCATGTCTTGTGTAGGACACAGGAAGAACCCCTAAGGTGTTAGCCTATCAGTAATCATCTGCATCATAGGAAATTTGATTTCCAAACCACTGGTCTTGAGGAAATTTCCTCTGCTTATGTTCAATGGATTTCAAGGAGAGTTTAACAGGGTGCCTCGACCCACCACAAGTATGGCTCTGTCCTTAGGTTTATAGGGTATTCTAAAGTAAGGGTATAGGAACAGGTGTCTTGGTCCTACTTGGTACGGGGACCATGCTACCATACTCCCATTGATGGGTTTGCCAGGGACTGAACTCCATGGGTACTCCTATATATCATTCAGGTTAAAAAAAATCAAACACCTATACTACCTTTTCCCTGTTCTCTAGTGTACTTATTGAAGAAAAACTACAAACACCTACCCATCTATCAACTCAGAATATTACTTGCTTTGAGAGAGAAAGAGGTGTACCTGTGTGCACACAAAACTTCCTTCTAGGTGCTCTGCTCGATCCTAGTTGCCAGGAATTTGTGGGTTCGTTCGGGGTTTGCAGGGAAAGACTGCAGGAGAAATTTATCCATATATATATGGACAATGGCGTGGGTGTGTTCAGAGTAGTTTGAGAGAGATTCAAATTTGATTGAGTTGATTTGAGTCTATCCCCTGATATTCAAATCATTCCCTGTTTTGAATTGAATTAGGAATACATGCTTATCGAGTAGGTGTAAGTTTAAATGTCAATTTCTCAGAAAAGTCCCTGCAATAAAATATTTCCAATTAACTCCTTCTTTCTCTATAGCTGGTATATACCTTAATAAATGGTCTTGGGTGGTCAAGGCGCATGTGTAACAAAATGAGAATTCAAACAAATAGTATTTAATAATAATTAATAAATAGCAAAAATTAGTTGGGGCTCACAAGTCTATCCCCTTTGAATTAATTTCGTCCTCGAAATTTAGCTGAAAGGTAATGTAGGACTGTACCTCAGTCCTCAAAGAGGTAGGGTTAGCGCTCGCACATCTCATCTTCTCGCTCCCATGTAGACTCGCCTGGGGAGTGGTGTCTCCATGCGACACAAACCAAGGGAATCACTTGATTCCTTAGTACCTTCTCTCTGCGGTCCAAGATCTCCACGGGCTGCTCCTGGTAACTGAGACTCGGTCCCACCTCGATCTCTGAATGGTCCAAGACATGACTGGGGTCCGCCACGTATCGTCGTAGCTGGGATATGTGGAACACGTTGTGCACTCCTTCCAGTGCAGGCGGCAAGGCTAACCGGTATGCTACTGCACCGATTTTCTCGAGAATCTCAAACGGCCCAATGAAACGTGGGCTGAGTTTGCCGCCTTTACCGAAACGGATAGTGCCACGTGTCGGAGAAATCTTCAAAAATACCAAGTTTCCGACCTAGATGCACAAATGTTAACACTAAACTCATAACTACATATGCAATTTAGTCTTAAGGAAATTCTATACCTCAAACTCTAACGGCCTACGGTGACTGTCGACCCAGTATTTCTGCCTGTCCTGAGCCACGCGAAGCCGCTTTCTAATCATCTTGACCTTTTCAGCAGCATCTACTACCATCTCTGGTCCCAAAAGTGCACGCTCTCCTACATCATCCCAGGACAGCGGGGTACGACATCTCTGACCATACAACTCCTCAAAAGGGGACATCTCGATACTAGTTTGGTAGCTATTGTTATAGGAGAACTCCACGAGATGAAGGTTGTCCTCCCATGAGCTGCCAAAATCTAGCACGCAAGTCCGCAACATATCCTCGAGCGTCTGAATGGTCTGCTCCGACTGTCCATCCGTCTGCGGGTGATAAGCAGTGCTGAACTTGAGCGCTGTACCCAAACTGGCCTGTAGGCTCCTCCAAAAATGAGATGTGAACCTACTGTCATGGTCCGACACGATACTCACTAGAACCCCGTGCAGCCGAACTATCTTCTTCACATAGAACTCCGCCAGCTTCTCTGTAGACAACCCCACTTTAAATGGAATAAAGTGGGCCGATTTGGTCAACCGGTCAACGATGACCCAAATCGCATCCTTTCCGCCCGATGACCGTGGAAGACCGGAAACGAAATCTATAGTAATGTGTTCCCCCTTCCACTCGGGTATCGGTAGCGGCTGCAACAATCCTCCTAGTCTCTGCCTCTCGGCTTTGACCTGCTGACATACGAGGCACCTAGAAATGAAGCGAGCTACTTCACGTTTCATGCCATACCACCATACGTGGTTTCTCAGGTCCTTGTACATCTTATTGGCTCCCGGGTGCAGAGAATACTGGGAACGGTGTGCCTCCTGTATAACTTCTTCTCTCAACTCACCACTAGGTACACAAAGTCTCGTCCCATGCCGCAACGAACCATCCTCTGTAATGACGAAATCATCGAGCAAACCCGCTCGTGCCTGTGCTATGATGTTCTTCAGCTGCTCGTCCTGGTGTTGTGCCTCTCGAATCCTATCTATCAATTCTGACTAAATTTGTATGCCCATCATCTGAAACTCGGCTCCCGGAATGACGATCTCGATGACCAAACTCTCTAAATCTGCTAACAAGTGACGATCTCGAGTCAAGCACATTGCTACGGGATATCTGCTCAAAGCATCCGCAACAACATTGGCTTTTCTCGGATGATACTGCAGTGATATGTCGTAGTCACTCATCAGCTCAAGCCATCTGTGCTGCCTCATGTTCAACTCCTTTTGCGTGAAAACGTACTTCAAGCTTTTGTGGTCAGTGAAGATTTCCACTCGCTCTCCGTACAAATAGTATCTCCACAGCTTCAAGGCGAAGATCACGGCTGCCAACTCAAGATCGTGAGTGGGATAGTTTTTCTCATGCGGTCTCAACTGTCGAGACGCATAGGCTATCACTATCTTATTCTGCTCCAGGACATAGCCTAGTCCTTTGCCCGAGGCATCACTATAAATGGTGAAACCTTCCGATCCCGAAGGCAAAGCTAAGATAGGGGCTGTCGTCAATCTCTTCTTCAACTCATCGAACGCAGCCTGGCAATCCTCCGTCCATACGAACTCCACATCTTTCCTTGTGAGCCTAGTAAGCGGCTCTGCAATTCGAGCGAAGTCCTGCACGAACTTTCGATAATACCCTGCTAGCCCCAAGAAACTTCGTATCTCTGCCACTGTAGTTGGAGTAGACCAAGCTTCCACTGCTATCACCTTCTTTGGATCGACGGATATACCGTCGCCTGTCAACACATGACCAAGAAACTCTACTTTGTCCAAGAAGAACTCACATTTCGAGAGCTTTCCATAGAGCTTCTCCCTCCTGAGGGTCTCTAGCACGATCCTCAGATGTTCCTCGTGCTCTTTCGGTGTTTTCGAATAGATGAGTATGTCATCGATAAACACCACTACGAACTTGTCAAGGTATGGATGGAATACATTGTTCATCAAGTTCATGAAAACTGCCGGGGCATTAGTCAACCCAAATGGCATCACCATGAACTCGTATTGTCCGTACTTGGTCCGGAAAGCAGTCTTCGGTATGTCTTCTTTCTTCACTTTCAACTGATGGTAGCCCGACCTCAAATCTATCTTGGAGAATACCGGTGTGCCGCTCAACTGATCGAAAAGATCGTCTATCCTCGGCAGCGGATACTTGTTCTTGATAGTAAGATTGTTCAAGGTTCGGTAATCGATGCACATTTGTACCGTACCATCCTTCTTCGGCACAAAAAGGACAGGGGAGCCCCATGGAGACGAACTCTCCCTGATGAACCCTTTTTCTAGCAATTCGTCTATCAGTTTCTTCAGTTCTTCAGCCTCCTTGTTGTGGATCCGATATACTGGTTGCGCCGTTGGTTCTGCGCCGGGCACTAGATCAATAGCAAACTCGATGTCCCTGTCTGGCGGCAATCCTGGCAAGTCTTCGGGAAAAACATCCACGAACTCCGTGATGATAGGATGTGAGATCTCCTCTCCCTCGATCATAGCTCCGCAAATAGCTCCGTGCTGTTGCTCGACTGCTCCTCTCGCAAACTCGAATATCGGTACCCCCGGAGGACTGAATACGACACATCCTCGGTGGCAGTCTATACTGGCAAAATTCTTACGCAACTAATCCATACCGAGAACAATGTCGAAACTCGGTAGTGGAATTACGAGCAAGTTAGCGTGCAACTCCCTTCCTCCCAATGTGATGCGCCGCCTCATGCAAATATCCTTGACTAGGATAATGCCTCCGCCTGTCATAATTTTGCAACTACCGCCCAAGGATACAGACGCTATACTATGCTTGAATACAAAAGCTATAGAGATAAAACTATGGGACGCACTGGAATCAAACAAAGCTATAGCGGAAATAGAATCAAGAAGTATAGAACCTGCTATCACGTCCGGGGTAGGCTCTGGCTCCTCAACGGCCATGGCAAAAGCTCGGCCCTGCTGTGGTGCGCCTCTCTGCTGGTGCTGAGCGAACCGCTACTGCTGAGTGGGAAGTGGGGGACCTCGTGGCTGAGGTGCTGCTGGTCCTCTCTGTGCCGATGCCGTCTCAGGTCCTGTCCATTTAGGGACTAGTAAGCAGTCTTTCATCTGATGCAATGGAGATCCATAATATAAGCATGCTCCGAGTCTCTTCCGGCAGTCGTCCCAAATATGTCCGTTCCTCCCGCAGTGAGTGCAGTGCGGAATCTGCTGTTGCTGTCTCTGCGACTGCTGAGTCTGGGTTCGGGCTGGGACCCGGTTCTGCTGGTCTGGAGTTTTACCAGCAGGCTGGAACTGCTGCTGATGATGGTGCTGAAAGGTCTTCGGCTGGAACTGGGAACGCTTCGCCGGGGCTGATTGGTTGTTGTTTCCTCCAAAAGTCTCTTGACTCCTCTTCGGTCTGTAATTCAGTTCTTCCTCCACTGCTTGTGCGACCTCTAGAATCTTCTCATAGGTAGTAGCTCGGCTGGTGGCAATGGCCAAGCGAATCTCGTACGACAGTCCTTTCCTGAACCGTCGTACCTTGTCTTCCGGGGTGCTGACCAAGTTCTCCGCAAAGCGACTAAGGCGAGAAAACTCAGCTGTATACTCATCGACGGTGTGGTTGCCTTGTTCCAGATGCTCGAACTGGCTCACTAGCGCCTCTCGTGCAACATATGGGTGGAACTTCTTCTTGAACAGGCGCTTGAACTCCTCCCAAGTAACGTCTGGAGCAGAAAAGCGGGGCTCGCCTTGGTACCATATCCGTGTGATATCGAAAAGCTGTCCGCTAACTGACTCTATCTTCAGATCTTCCAGGATTCGGGCCATCTTCAGATACCTCTCCACGTTCTCCAGCCATTCGTCAGCGTAGACGATCCCCTCTGTCCCATAGAATGGCATGGGCCTAAAGTCCATGAAGTGCTTAGGATTTCCCGATTGCTGTCGGGGAGCATCTCGAATCTGAAGTGCCTCTCTCAGAGTGTCACGAAACATGTTGGCCTGCTGCTAGATGATCCCGAGGAGTGTGACATTGTCCAATGCTAGTGGCGGAGGCAGTGCAGGTGCCGGGTACATCGCTGGCACGGGATGTACAGTAGGTGCTGGGTACATCACTGGTGCTGGATGTATGGCTGGTACTGTGTACATATAGGGAACCTGCTTGCATCATAGGTGTGAAATACACGGCTGGTGCTGGGTGCATCGCAGGTGGTGGATAAGCTGCTGGTGCCGGTTGAGGAATGGGTGCTGGTGCTGGCGTCTACGGAGGGAACTATGGTGGAGGCGGAATGTCATCCCTGCGGAACCTCGAGTATTGTGGCTGAGCCGGTCCACCCTGGTGAGTAAGCTGGCCTCCCTGTGTCGGAGGAGTCTCGTAAGTGGAAAATCCGCCAACAGCTGGTGGAGTGTTCCATGCAGCGTTGTTCCTGTCCTGTGAATACATTAGCTGAAAACAAAGAAAATTATTAGACGAATGGAATGATTCAAACAGGATGCATAAGAGTAATTGAAGGCGAGTATAGAAGTTAATGACGCAATTTCACTCTACGGAGATAGTCCTTAGGTCCTTATTTCTAGTCCTAATCACAGGCCCGTAGTAGTACGACTAACTTAAGTACTACCACGGTTTTGCTGGTCTTACGAAACGTCGACCTGCATGGGCCACCATAAAAATGTGTCACGACCCGCACCCAATATTTGGGCATGAACCGTGTACACGCCCAGCCTATACCGCAGAGTCGGCGGTAGAACGCTGTAACAATATGATGAACATCCACGCAATAATATAATTCTCACATAGGTCAACCACAACTCAAAGTCACAGCTCAAAAAACTAGCAAGTGAAATAAATGTCCATCTCAAAAGGGAAAGTATGATAATAAAATGAAATGATATCTCCACTACAAGTTTCAACATCAACTCAAAATCCAATACAAGTCTCAGCTCTAACTAAAAATGAAACTAAGCAAACGCAGCAGGATCAGACGCTGCGTACTCCTCCTGATAAGCAAAATCTGCCTCAACTAAATCCTCCATGTATGGGCCATACTGGTCAGGGCACTCGACCTCCTCGCAATCACCTAAAATTGTTTGGTTACCCAGTCAGGATGGAACGAGTACAATTCATCGAATGCAGTTCCAATATATGAAAATGACTATATACAAAGGTTAGACACCAATCATGAGTTTTGAAAATAATAGTAAAGACGAAAGTAAAGACAGTAAATCGACTGTAAAAATAAAGAAATAATACCTTCCCGACTGTTAGAAATACCTTGATATGTGATTGGTCTGGGGTACTACACCGCACGGTCTACAATGTCTACTTGCATGAAAAATAAGCACGGTCTACAATGTCTACTTGCAGAAAATAAACACGGGCTACAATGTCTACTTGCAGAAAATAAACACGGGCTACAATGTCTACTTGCAAAAAATAAACACGGGCTACAATGTCTACTTACAGAAAATAAACACGGGCTACAATGTCTACTTGCAGAAAATAAACACGGGCTATGGTCAGATCACATATCTTTGGTATTTTAAGTTCCCGACTCATTGTTTTATAATAAGATAAAATTCACATAATTAATGACCAATCAACGAGATATAGTGAAATTCAATATTGAAAACAGACAACAAACTGTACTCGCCTGAGGACCCGAACTGCTGTAATAGATCCAATGCCAAGTCTGAGCCCAAATGACCTATTTGATAATTCAATAGGATCAACATACAAATTTTGAATGTGTAAAAACAACAATTATTCTATTGGCCTATAGCATGGTTTAGGTTACCCCTTTCCCTTAGGTTGAAATCTAACCCTAATGCTAAGTCTGTACTGAAAATGTCATGGGAAAGATGCTAAGTGTTATCCTAATAACTTATCCTACTGACATTCTCCCACTCCAATACTCAGACCTAAATGGTATTCCTTATCCTTAAAACTCCTTAAGCTTATCTTCCTAATACTACAGTGTCAACCTAGTCCTACGCTACTACCATGTGACCTGCACCTGGCACTTGAGTCAATACACAGGTCATGATACCACCTGAACCAATTCAGAGGCTATCTCTATGTATCATTGAGGCTTTAGAACTTAAGTAAATAGGTTACATAGTAGTATCCCCTGGGGTTTATGGTCTATGAACTCAGGTAAGGAAAGACAGACCCTTAGGTTGACTCTGCAGCATTCAGTTATAGGTAAAGTTATCAGGTTTTAGGTTTTAACCAGTGTCAGCCCTATACACCTTTACCTGTCCTATTTTGGTAGCACACAGTGCCTCAATTTTGGGTCAAGGAAAATTCCTTCAGAGATGACCCTCCCTGACCTATGTGTTTCCTGAATACATGTATCTAGGCAATAAAGCTTTCACTTGTTCTGTTCTAAGTTTCCCTATAAGTCTCTTCTTCTGGGCTGATGTCTAAGGCTTCGAGTTATGAAGGTTTATCAGTAACCTTGCCCCCAAACCTGATACTTAGTACAACTGGGCAAGGCAAGGGATACATAGCATTACTCCTTGGTTTATAGGTTGATCTGGTCTTCTATTGACTGGTGCAAGGGACCCTTCAGCCAAGGTTTTCTTGATACCATTTCTAATCTGTGTTTTAGTCAAATAACCTATCACACTGGGACAGGAAGTCTCTACGCAACCCTCCACGAAATCCCTCCCTGTCTCTAGGCACCCAGGTACCTGGTGGTCTTCCTGAACCTAGGTACACACACTGGGTATCAGACTTTCCTGTGTGCAGGGGTCTGACACCTAAGTCCTTGGTGCATCTGAACTCCCCTCTTCATCTGTTTACCTATTAATGCTAGGATACTCAGTATCTTGGTTTACAATTGAGGGTGTACAAGAGATTGGTATTTTGGTACAGGCCTAGGGTCTTAGAATTTATGTGGTAGTCTGGCTCCAGGTTCAACCCATTGCTCTTCAACCCTTTACCATAGAGTGCTAGCCTTTTCCCCTGCTACCACAAGTGTCCCTTCATGATCCTGGATATCAACATCACATAATCCCTGTTGAACATTAGTGAGGATACAAGGGAAAAACCCATAGTCCAAGGTTTCCTGAGTAACCAGGGGATCTTGGGTTACTCTTAAAGGCAGGTAATAACCTCTTCCCCCTACCTGTCCATCTAGGTAGGTTGTACAACCTGCAGTCCATGACCCACTGTCTCTCTCTTATCAAAGTGGACAGGTCCTAGGGTCTTAGTTGCTATTCTAATGAAGTATAGATGTACTCCTGTGCTCCCATTCATGTGACCATGACCCCATGTCTTGTGTAGGACACAGGAAGAACCCCTAAGGTGTTAGCCTATCAGTAATCATCTACATCATAGGAAATTTGATTTCCAAACCACTGGTCTTGAGGAAAGTTCCTCTGCTTATGTTCAATGGATTTCAAGGAGAGTTTAACAGGGTGCCTCGACCCACCACAAGTATGGCTCTGTCCTTAGGTTTATAGGGTGTTCTAAAGTAAGGGTATAGGAATAGGTGTCTTGGTCTTACTTGGTACGGGGACCATGCTACCATACTCCCATTGATGGGTTTGCCAGGGACTGAACTCCATGGGTACTCCTATGTATCATTCAGGTTAAAAAAAATCAAACACCTATACTACATTTTCCCTATTCTCTAGTGTACTTATTGAAGAAAAACTACAAACACCTACCCATCTATCAACTCAGAATATTACTTGCTTTGAGAGAGAAAGAGGTGTACCTGTGTGCACACAAAACTTCCTTCTAGGTGCTCTGCTCGATCCTAGTTGCCAGGAATTTATGGGTTCGTTCGGGGTTTGCAGGGAAAGACTGCAGGAGAAATTTATCCATATATTTATGGACAATGGCATGGGTGTGTTCGGAGTAGTTTGAGAGAGATTCAAATTTGATTGAGTTGATTTGAGTCTATCCCCTGATATTCAAATCATTCCCTGTTTTGAATTGAATTAGGAATACATGCTTATCGAGTAGGTGTAAGTTTAAATGTCAATTTCTCATAAAAGTCCCTGTAATAAAATATTTGCAATTAACTCCTTCTTTCTCTATAGCTGGTATATACCTTAATAAATGGTCTTGGGTGGTCAAGGTGCCTGTGTAACAAAATGAGAATTCAAACAAATAGTATTTAATAATAATTAATAAATAGCAAAAATTAGTTGGGGATCACAGGGGTGTTGGCCAATTGTGCCAAGATGTCAAAGTTGTTTGGCCTCTCCAGCCCATGAGGCATCTCTCTTCGGCGTGGTTTGTCGAAGCGAGTGTCCTTCGGCCTAGGCTTGTCGGTCGTCGAAGGCTGCGAAGGTCCTGGAGCATCAGCAGCTGTCAGCTGATGGTCTTCAGCCGAGTTACCCGGTGGAGGTTGGGCTTGCGCGCCGGAGCGGGTAACAACAACAGTAGCTTCTTCGACATCTATCGAGATTGTACGACATGATTTGACTTTCCCACTTTTCTTCTTGCTGGTGGAGGGAGGTGCGGACTGAGTTACCTCAGGTACCAAGTCCGGATGGACCCACATGATCTTCCCCCGTGATGTGGTAAGGGGCACTAGGCCAGCAGCCTGGTTTCGAGGAGGTGGAAGGTTAGCGACCTCCATCTTTGCTCTGGGGACGGGCACTACTCCGTCTTGAGTCTTTGTCAGAGGAAAGCTGCCGAATTGTACTGACACCACGTTGGCTGCTACGATCACCTCTTCGAAATCAATGGCCAGGGCCTTAGAGTCGATGAGATGCTAGATGTATCGCTTCAGTTGGTAGCAGTCATGTGTGGCATGGTGGACATAGCAATGGTAGTGGCAGTACTTTGGGTTCTCCAATTCTACAGGTCGAGGTTCACGTCTTGGAGGAGGAAGCTGAATTCGACCTCCTTGTATGAGCATGTCCAAGATGGGCTTGACATGGCCGTCCTCGAAGGAATAGGCCATCTGAGGCCACTACTTCTCTACTGGCTTCGGTTCAGGCTTCGACGTTGTGTCGGCCACCATAGCCTGTTTGCCCTTATTGTCTCGATTGTTGGAGGGGTTACCACCATTGTTGCTGTTGGTGTTAGGGCGTCTGCCCTTGTCCTCTCCTTCCGATACGTGCAATCCCAGTTGGCGAGCTTTCTTCAACTTATCTTCTGCGCTAGTGGCGCTAATAATGAAAGTCTTCCAATCCTTAAACTGACTTTCGTCCATCCAGAGGCTGATCGTGGGAAGCAGCCACTTTTGGCAAATTTCAATTAAGGAGGAATCAGGGTTACCGGAAGGCAAATTCATCGCGGTCTGGCGAAACCGCTCGATATAGTTTCTTGTCAGCTCCTTTTCTCCCTGGACAACGTCCATGAGGGTAAACATTGTCACATCTTGTCCTACATCGTAAAACCTCTCCAGGAACATGCGTTTGAAGCCGGTGAAAGAATGGATGCAATTGTCCGGCAAGTTGCGGTACCAGTAGAAGGCGACCCCTTCCAATGCTCCAATGAACAGCCGCGTAAGGATGGCATCGTCATGAAGTAGATGGTCGGTTGTGACTTCAAAGTAGGTGATGTACCTGCTTGCAGATGTCTTCCCATCATATGGATTGATGTGGAATGGTTTATATTTTGGTGGGAAGGGAACATCTCTTCACGCAGCGGGATACGGTTGTCATATCCTGAGGTCCTGGCAAGTTTCTCGGGCATGGAACATGGCCCGGAGCTCCTGGACCTCTCTTCTTGCCTCCCTGGCCTCGTCTGCAGCGGTGGGAGCCGATATCTCTAGAGGATTATCACCCGGGTTCGGTGCGGCTGAGTTCGAGTCCGCATTGACCGTGGGTCCTATTTTTGTTTGGCCAAGTGTTCTTCCTTGCAGAATTGGAAGGGCCACTTTGATCTCGTCCACGGACTTGACCAAAGCATGCAGTATGGCCTCCAGAGTGTCGATGCGTTGGCGATTACTAGGACCGTCCTGGTTGCTGTCCGTCATGAATACTATCCTCACATGAGGAGAGATGGAAGGAACGGTAGAGGACGTGCCCTCTGAGTCATACCCTTATACAGAGAAGTCGTCAGGGTATATGGGAATGTTCTCCTCTGGTTCGGAATTAGAAAGAGTGGTACCCCCAGCTTCAGAGCTTGCCTCGTCTTGAGAATTGTGGACGTCCTCGGGGACGTCGGGATCTGCTGCATCTGTTGGGTGAACCGTTTCCCCTGGATTATCTTCTTGGAACACCGAATTGTCGTAGATGTTTGAAGGAGTGCTACCCCCGGCTCCAATGCCTCCAAGTGTGGTAGATTTTGTCTTTGAGCGGGTACCTTGGTAAACTTCTCCTGTAACGGTGGTAGACAACCGTTTAGAAGAGAGTTTCTTGGTTACGCCGGTTGAGATTTTTGGACTGGAGACATTTGTTTTCTTCCCTCTACCGGTGCCAGGAATCTTCATAGCAGAATTGCAGGAGGCGACGAGAAGCGTCTCATCTTCTGAGCTTGGGTGTTGCAGCCGTTGGAAGACGGACCGTCGGTCTTTTTGTACTGCTGCCTTGTTGTAACAGCAGTTGACAATGACTTGGGTGTATTGTTGTTCCTTGCGTTTGTGAAGAATCACGTTGCGCAACTCACCCGTTTTGTGGGCCCGGGAGTTCTGAGCCCATGAGTGTATTGGCCTCCTGCCTGCTCCCTGATGTGGGGGTAGCACGAGTACTTACCCCTGATCCTTGTTGGAAGATTCTTGATAACTCTCCTGTTCGTTAGCTGTCGGGGGCTGGACACGGATAGTTTTATACAACTTTCCATTAGGGGCCCGTGTAATAGTCAGCGGGACGCCCTGATAGTCAGAAGTTGGAATAGCCGACTGAGCTCGCCGAGCCCGCGCTGCCCGAGACTTCTTCCTTCTAGCACCTGAGAGTGCATAGTAGGAAGAGTCCATGGAGATTGGCACATGAGAGCATCTGGGGTCAGAATCGCCTGAGAGGCGGTCGAAGACTGACCGTGAGCCGCATGGAACAGATGGTATGCGGCTGGGATCAGTGGCCGTACAGGCTGTCTGCATGCGGCTATCCTTTGTGGCCGCATGAGCCTTCTGTATGCGGCTAGAAGCGGTGGCTGCATGAACCTCAGGGATGCGACTGGAAGTCATGGCCGTGCAGGCTGCTTGCATGCGGCTGGCAGTTCTGGCCGCATGGGCTTTCTGCATGCGGCTGACTTTTGTGGCCGCATGAGTTTTCTCCATGCGGTTGGCAGTTGCGGTCGCATGAGCCTTCTCCATGCCGCTGGCGCCTTTATGCGGCTTGGACCGTATAGAATTCCTCTTTGCCCCTGCAAGTCCAGCATCATAGTATTTTCTTCTGCCGGACTTGGGGACAGCAGAGTCCTCTATGGTCTGAAGTGGGGTCTCGGGCAACAGAGAGTATTTCTTCGAGAGCTTAGGGAGGAGCAAATGATTTGGGCCTCCACTCCCTGCGGGCCTTCTTTGTGCGGGCTCGCCGCTGGACCGGGCCAGCGCTTCCATTGGAGAGCATTTCTTCAAACGCTTGTTGGACGAACCGGGCGACCAGCATTTGTTGAGTGGAGCCAAGTTTGGCTCCGTCCGATTGTGTCACCAACTCCTCAGCCGTGGAGAAGTCAGTCCCCAGCAGAGTTGCCATCGTGTTTGCCATTGATGGTAAAATTACAGAACAATTTTATAGGAGGACTGAACTTAGACTTACAATACAAACTCGCTCGCACAAAGAAAGCCTAGGAATAAAAACCTAGGTACAGCAATCTAAGTGCGATTGTTTATTTTTGATTCTGGGGGGTGACGATAGAGGCTCGGGAAAGCGACGGCAGCTCTGCCTTACTCCTTGGACGATTGGACGTAGCCTTGGCTCTAATGAAGAAATGCTCTCGGGATGTGCGGAAAGACTCTTCTGTGCGTGCCTTCGTCTCTCTGTATGTCCAGCCGGGTGGAAAGAGTCTCTTTCTCTCTGGAATTCTCCTTCTTTTTTCTCCAGCTGTTTACAAGGGAATGGCACCTTTGTATTTACAGAAGTGGGATGTGATCATTAAGGTTTGCAATGATTCTTCCCTTGAAAAGTTGGCGGCCAATTATCTGGACCATTAATCTTGATTGTATCATATCTGGGCAGTTAATTCTTGATTGCGCCAAATCCATATGGGCAATTAATGCTGATTGAAATGAATCTTCATAATTTGTCATGACAAGCTCGGATCTCCCGCCACGTGTTCAATCTTCTTAATTGCAATGAATCTGATTTGATTCGGGTAATTAAGATAATTGTAATAAATTTGGGCTGTTATGATTTGTTAGCAACCATAACTCCGAGAGGATAAGACCGCCAAGTGTCTCCACTGTCATGAGGACCGCCACGTGTCTCGACTGTCGTGAGGCTCGCCACGTGTCTCAACTGTCGTGAGTGGGATGTTCTGACAGAGCCGCATGAGTGCGGTCTCTAAGTGAACCGCAAACGGGTGGCCCCCACGATCCTAGCCGCATGAAGGTAGCAGCCGCATGAGGGTGGCAGCCTCGTGAAGGAGGCAGTCGCATGAGGGAGGCAGCCGCATGAAGGAGGCAGCTGCATGAAGGTGGCAGCCACATGAAGGAGACAGCCGCATGAAGGAGGCATCCACATGAAGGTGGCAACCGCATGAAGGTGGCAACCGCATGAAGGAGGCAGCCGCATGAAGATGGCAGCCGCATAGGGGTACTTGGGTCTCGACAGATCATGCCAGTTAAAAGGTTTTCTTCTTTTCCCAAGGAGAACGCCATCACTATTTCAGCTTTATGTCAGAGCTGTCATTCATTGTGTCAGAGCTGTCATTCATTGCGTCAGAGCTGTCATTCATTGCGTCAGAGCTGTCATCAGAGCAATTAATTGGGAGGCTGATTTATGGCCAGCTGTAGAAGCGGACAGCGTATGGCCACGTGTCTTTTCCTGAGCCGCATGGAGCTGTTAGGGAGTTCCGGACCGCATAAAGTTCTGAAGGATTCCTGAGCCACATGAGGCTCCTTCTATTTGGACCACATGGGCTTTTCTTGTCTTTTTCCATGCTTCTACAACAACTATCTTGGTCATGGATGGAATGTAGAGTTCCTCTATCTCATTAGGATGACCTTGTCTGCTTCTTGGTTCTCTATCACGATAAGATTTATCCCAAAATTTGAGTTCCCAATATGTATTTCCAAGCTTGACATAAACTATGATATTTAAGCATAATCATAAAAATAATTCAAGTCTTTAATAACCCTAAGATAACCCTTAGTATGACAAAATATATATATTTTCCCTCCAATATGCACAAACTAAACTTTTTTATTCTCTAGCCAACCGAGGTCATCCATCATAACTTAAAAAAAAATTAGATTCCTCAAATCAATCTCAAAATAAGCTTTATCATATCTCTTAATAAATTTTCCACAAAATCGCAATATTATAAATCCAAACTTTAAACTCCAGATTTAGATAATCTTATCAATCATGAATTATACGACAAAATTTGAAGATTTTTTTTTCACAATTTAAATATTAAACTCAAAATCTAAATAAATTTATCAATCATAGATCGTATGACACAGTTCGAAATTAAAAATTTTCCTCAAATCAATTTATATCCTCAAAAGATATGAATAGTATAACCCGAAAATCATAAATATTTTCTAAATCTTCAAAATCAAAGATTTTACTCAATCTTCTATCAATCCTTTGGTGAATACTCCTAGTAGTCTCAAGATAAAATTCTCTCTGTCCTAAAAGTTGGTAATATTGCTACTACCCAACTTAGAATTAACTAATCCTTAAGATCATACTTTTAGAAAAATAAATGCCTCTACATCTTAAAAAAGACCTCAATGTATAATAATTGTGAATGTAATCCTTCTAGTCACGTGTTTGACCTATGAGCATATACTAGTGTAGTCATCTTCCTAACCGACATTAAGCATGAGAAAGTAAGGATTCACGGTAGAAATGGGTCAAACAAGATGCAATCAAGGGAGGCAAACGAGAGTTTGAAGTTTGGAGTCAAGAAAGAATGTCAAGTATATGGATGAGATCCTAGACTCTAATCCTATCTGCAGGCTCACATCGGAACAATAACGTAACCGAAGTGATAAACTTGACCTGCATGGGTGTAACCCCAATTTTCAAAAAAATTAATAAATATAAAACAATTCCAAATTTGCCCCAAATTGATTCTACTAGGTTCTAAATATTTTTTTATTAATTTTAGAATTTTTCTGCGATTTGTTTGGAGTCGTTTGGACGTCATTTGAATTTTTTGTAATTAAATAACTGCAACCGTAAAAGCTGTATTTCTCACCGTTTTGGCAAAACGGTAAAAATCTAACCCTAGGTCTGAGTTAGTAATTAACCATGGTTAGTTTGCCCTAATTTTATTTTTCTATAAATAGACACACACCCCAATGTAAAAATTCTAATTTCAAAATCAATTTTTAATTGAATCCTCAAATTAAATTCTTTTTATTTCTTCCCTGTTACTGTAACTCCGACGATCGACGGCGACCGAACTCCGGCGAGCCCCGTTCTTCGCGCCCAGACCCCACCATCGACGACCAAAGGTACCAGTGAGTTGAGCACGGCGAGCCCGATCCGTCGCAGCAGCCCGCCGCCATCGTCGGCCACCGGAGCGCCGCCGCCGTCGCCCGCCCGACCGGCCACGTATGTTACTCACCCATTTCTTCATCAAATCCTTCTTTTCTTGACACCATCGAGTTCGTCTCGATGAGACGAATCGATCGCCCCTAGTTTTGACACACCCCGACAACCGTAGAGAGAGGAAACTCTAACCCTAGTTTGGACACGGCGGACACGGACGCAAATTCGTGTCATGGAGACACTCTGTGGACACCAATGTGTCGAGAACGACACGACGAACACAACAGTATCTTTTGACACGAAAATTCGTGTCTAGAAACCCCCGACACGGGCTGGGACACAATCCCGAGTGTCCAACGCAGTCGGATACGAAAGTGATGACCTTAGCGGGTCGGTTTCCCGACCCGCTGTAACCCATACCGGTTATCCCCATTTAAATTAAATACAATGGAACCTCCATCCTTCCACTCGGGCTGAGTTGGCCCACTGGCCAGCACAGCAACGTTAAGCCATGCCCCCTTGCTGTGGGCAGAGTTCGAACCCCCTTGGTGGGTTTGGTTATTTCTTTTATTTTTGTTTTGTTTTAGAAGTTATATATATATATATATTTGTATATATATATATATATATATATTTGTATATATATATATATATATATATATATTTGTATAATGTATATAATATTATATATTGTGTAAATACATATATACATACTATATAAATACTATGAATAATATATATTTCTGTCCAAACTTATTTTCTGTATATTTAAATTAATTAATATTATTTATACATATATATTTGTATATATATGTTTAAATACATATGTATATATATATAAATTCTCTCTAAATAAATTATGATAAAATAATATTAACATAATATTGGTTTTTCTTTGTGTTTTTGATGAACACCTCATATATTAATTATATATATATATATATATATATATATATATATATATATATATATATATATATATATATATATATATAATTAAATTCTGTCATTATGTTATTTAATTCAGTCATTTAAATTTATGTCATTTAATTTATGTTATCTAAATTATGTCAATATAAATACAGTACCTATACTGTAATATGTATTTTAAATTCTGTCATTTAATTTATGTTATCTAAATTATGTCAATATAAATACAGTGCATATACTGTAATATGTATTTTAAATTCTGTTATTTAATTATGTCATTTAAATTATGTTATTATAATACAGTGCCTATATTGTAATACGTATTTATAAATACAGTACCTATACTGTAATATGTACGCTTTTAATTTCTGCAATTTAAATTCTTTAAATTATATGTATTTAAATTACGCATTTATTTACAAATTTACGTACTTTGTGCAAACGACCACACTAAGTCCAAGCCTAGCATGGGTTGATCGGACTTAGGTGAGCCTACACTTATTCGGGGTCTAGTCGAGTCATGTTGGACTTGATTCACGGCTTCGGGTCCCGTATCTGGACTTCGGTTTAATTTCAAATACGCGGACAAATACATTAAATAAATTATTTATTTAATTTCAGAATCTGTGATTTATGAACTTTGAATTTTCAGACAACTTTTTAATGATGAATAAATTCTAAAAAATTACTATAAAATACTATTTTAATTAGTCTAATTAATATAATTTTTCCATGATTTCATTTATTGTTTTGATACTGTTTAAAAATAGTAAACCAGAACTCATTTTCAATGTACACTTGTATTCTGATTTTTAAGAAATACTTACACTAGATTATAAATTCCAGAAAATTTATATTAAATTACTATAATTAACAAGGATCAGTTTGGTATATTATTTCACATAAAATAATACACTATAACTATTTTTAATAATTATTGGAACACAGTGTATAGTCTGTTTAATTAATTGATTAATAATGACTTGTATGTTTTGTGGGTTTTTGGGTATTTTAGTATCGAGACTCTACCCTACCTTAGTGTAGAGACCTACTTGTTAGTCTAGATGATGTAACACCTCACTTTGGACTACTAGAGCTTTACCTAGCTTGTGTCCTATTAGGAGCCGTGTCACAACACTAGTGTAATCTTAATCATAACTTAGAGGCTGAGTTGTATATCATTTTGACAGGACACCGGACATCTGTACCTTCATATTCTTATTCTTGCTTTGCTCTAGACAAGTACCCCTACAAACTTATTTACTGCATATGACAATAAACTATGAATGATTCATGTTAGAATACTGTCTTATGGAAACTGTAAGTCATATCTTCACATGCTTCTTACTGGTTCTCAGTACATGCCATGCTTTATACTACTCTCAGTATCACTCATATGTTATAAAATGGGTTATGGGAAACTGTTAGTAGAGTACGTGATCATGTCCCCCTTCTTTGTATGTATTTACCGTGCACTGTTACATTCTATATGCAACTTTGTCGTATGTCTGATCTCGCATTTGTGTATGTATATACACCGATGTCGTTAAGGGTACATACGTGCACTTCAGAAATTGATATGTACCACAGTACATCCTACTACCTATTGACCGATCACGTACATGCTACAGTTTTAAAACTTTAAAACAAATATATATTTCTATGATAAATTGTATCTAAAACTGGATATATCAACTTATGCCATGATTATGTTATATCAGTTATTTCCATCACATGATCAGTATTATATGTTTGTAGTACAAGTACTTACTCCCGTCCTGACAGGATAACATTGTAGGTGTACATTCCGAGGAGAAAATGCTGTGCGATACTTTTTATGGAGCTGCTTTTGAGGACCTGGCCTTTGCTCCAGAAGAGGCCCCAGCTGAGAACCTTGCTTAGACTTGCCAGTCAACTTGAGGCTTAGACTTAGAGTTATTACAACTTTTATTTAGTTACTGGACCTTGTCTCCAGTTCTTACTTTGGAAGTGTAATAAACTTTAAAACATGTTTGCTTTCATCTATAAATGTTGTGTTGTGACAAACATCTTAAAATGCTTTAAATATAATCATTAGCATACTTAGTACCATCTTGACTAACTCTTAGAACAGCTTACTATGCTTTTACCAAGCGTAGGCTGGACATGGCTCGGCCCGGCCCAACAATTTGGGTAACGGATCGTGACATGTTTTTAGTGGTGGCCCATGCAGGTCGAGACTAAAGTTGTTTGGTTACGTTATTGTACCAAGCAAGCCTGCAGTTAGGATCTTATGACAACTTGATAACACTAGGGATAACATTTAGAACACCTAGAGAATTACTAGGATTGTAACATAGGAAAAACTCATCACAGCATAGGACCGTTATATATAATTAGTCTCTTATTTGTAATTAAGTGGGTCAATTTAGACCAGGATAGTACCCTTGGGATGACCCCTGAGGATCTCACTCTAAATCTTACCTCAAAATATATTTTCGCTTGTTTCCATTAACTCTTCCTTAATTCGTTGTTGAATTTGATTCCTGATATTCGTTATTGACTTTTGATTTTGCATCAAGATAAATTTTATGGATTGAGTTAAGGTGTATTCTGATAACATATTTGATGATGCCAGTGAGAACGGTAAATGTCTGCTTTAATTATGGAGTTTAGAATTTATCGCAGCCATATTAGCTGGTATGACAAAAACATAGAGTCTGATTTTGGATATACTTATCCTAGTCATAAAATATAGATTTTCTTGCAGCCATGCCGGTTGGCGTGGTGAGAATTCTACATAACATGATTATAGGGTGTATACTTTAGTTATGACTCCATCATTATTACATCTATGCTTACTGGCGTGGCAAAATTCTGGCAACATGATTTCAGGAAGACGTGTATGGTTATCAGATCATATCTTAAATCAGTTTACTATATTGTGACCAAATAAGCAAGAACAAATTTCTATCATTATTTCTTTTGTCTTACCATTATTTCTTTGTCTTAATTAACCCTGTCCTAATTACATCTCAATTATCTCGTATCTACTTCGGTTGGTTACACTTTAAAATCTCTTTGAATTTTCGTATTTCTTCACTTGGAAAAGGCCAAAAAAAGGGGGTATCGTAAATCATCTAGCTCGGAAAGGACGTAAGTTGTTATCATATGGTAATCTTGGTGGGAATAGAAAATATGGGATATTCAGATAAAATTGTGGAAGAAAGCTTTGACTGAAATTAGAAACAGGAAGAGATCAGTAGTATCGGATTAGAAATGATTACACTAGAGAATTATTTTGAGGATGAATTATTTGGAAAGAACATAGGAGAATTTCGAATAAGAAGAGCAGTAGAATATACATTAATGGTTAGAACATTAATATTTTGTATATGTATTTTAGAACTGACATGGATATTCAAGGTCGAAATGTTTTTGAGAACTTGGATGATTTTAGGATTAATAATTCTCGAGATATTTTATTTTGAGGTTATGATACCAATTTAGGAATTTAAATAATGGGGAAGAGACTTTAACCGCATGTGGTGATGGTACGAAATTGAACAATAATTGGTAAGAGAATGACTAGAAACAGGTATAATACTACGTTATTGAGTAAAAGGAACCCTTAGAGATTTTTATAAGAATTCTGAATTTAATGAGGATAATGATTAAAGGTGTAAGTTGAAAGGATTGTGAACTGATTTTATAATGAAGGATAAAATTTTATATGGTAATAGTGATGTTAGACTTGAGCAATACAAGAGTATCAATTGGAATAACGATTAACGATTTATGATCCTTGATTCAAGGATTTTGGATCTAGGTTAAAGGCAAGATGAAGGAATTTCGACTTCAGGATGACTAAATGGAGAATGAAATGAAAAATTAAGGAGGGTAGAAAATTTTGAGAAGCTCTAACAAGAACATACTTTGTGGGTTAGTAACCTTAGAATACAAGTCAAGTCTATAGTATTATGGCAGGGTTCAACCTTCATGACTGAAGGTTATAATTTTTGGTAATAGTCATATAAGGGTTTGATTTTCATATTTGGACTTGTGAGATAAATGTATGATTGGCAAATGATGATCAAATAAACTTGGTAGTAGCAGAGTGAGATGATTATCTTGACTTCCCTATGAAATCTTGCCTTTTGATTTCTCTATCATAATAGAAGGAATTTGATTTTCCCTATCCTTAAATCGTTATTTAAATTCCATTATCGCTAATTTCTAAATCCCTTTGATCGCGACCATTCAATTTTGGTCATCTCCTTTATCATACCAATATTCTTAATCCTTGATCGTACTTAATTGATTTAGATCCCATCGTGACCTAGATCTCTATCAACATGTTGCTCATGATTGGACTACGATTATATTCCTCATCATGCCTAATTACTGTTTGACCAAGGATAGATTAACCTTATCTTTGATCGTGTCGAATTTTCGATTATGATCATGTTTGGATCTAGATACCATTATCACTCGTGCCTAAACTTTCGATTTAAATTCTTAATAATGACTAGTTTCGTGCTAACCATGATTTGACTTAGCCATCATTCTTCATGTTTGATCGTGCCTAGATGATCTGGCACGGCTAGATGACTTTGATCCCCACGATCGTGATTCTAGGACTTGATCGTGCCAAACATTGATGTCTAATCGCATCGTCCTTATATTAGATCGTGCATATCCTATTGATCATTCTATACTTAAGTCTGATTCTAACTTGATCGTAACTAAACAATTTTGATTACCTTAATCACATCTAGTCATTGTTCTTTGATCGTGCATAAGATATTTGCCTAAACTCACTATCGTGTTTTAAGCCCTATCAACCTTAAATTTTGAGGACGAAATTTCTTTAAGGAGGGTAGATTTGTAACCCCCATTTTCAAAAAAATTAATAAATGAAAAACAATTCCAAATTTGCCCTAAATTGATTCTATTAGGTTCTAAATATTTTTCTAATAATTTTAGAATTTTTTTGCGATTTGTTTGGAGTCGTTTGGACGTCATTTGAATTTTTTGTAATTAAATAACTGCTACCGTAAAAGCTGCATTTCTCCACGTTTTGGCAAAGCGGTAAAAATCTATTCCTAGGGCTGAGTTAGTAATTAACCATGGTTAGTTTGTCCTAATTTTATTTTTCTATAAATAGGCACACACCCCAATGTAAAAATTCTAATTTCAAAATCAATTTTTAATTGAATCCTCAAATTAAATTCTTTTTATTTCTTCCCTGTTATTGTAACTCCGGCGATCGACGGCGACCGAACTCCGGCGATCCCCGTTCTTCGCGCCCAGACCCCGCCGTCGACGACCAAGGGTACCAGTGAGTTGGGCACGGCGAGCCCGACCCGTCGCAGCAGCCCGCCACCGTCGCCGGCCACCGCAGCGCCGCCGCCATCGCCCGCCCGACCGGCCATGTATGTTAATCCCCCATTTCTTCATCAAATCCTTATTTTCTTGACACCATCGAGTTCGTTTCGATGAGACGAATCGATCGCTCCTAGTTTCGACACACCCCGACAACCCGTAGAGAGAGGAAACTCTAACCCTAGTTTGGACACGGCGGACACGGACGCAAATTCGTGTCATGGTGACACTCTGTGGACACCAATGTGTCGAGAACGACACGACGAACACAACAGTATCTTTTGACACAAAAATTCGTGTCTAGAAACCCCCGACACGGGCTGGGACACAATCCCGAGTGTCCAACGCACTCGGATACGAAAGTGATGACCTTAGGGGGTCGGTTTCCCGACCCACTGTAAACCAGACCGGTTTTCCCCCTTTAATTTAAATAAAATGGAACCCCCATCCTTCCACTCGGGCCGAGTTGGCCTACTGGCCAGCGCAACAACGTTAAGCCATGCCCCCTTGCTGTGGGCAGAGTTCGGACCCCTTTGGTGGGTTTGGTTATTTCTTTTATTTTTGTTTTGTTTTAGAAGTTTTATATATATATATATATATATATATATATATATATATATATATATTATATATATATATATATATATATTTTTTTTTATTTTTTGTATATATATATATATATATATATATATAATGTATATAATATTATATATTGTGTAAATACATATATACATACTATATAAATACTATGAATAATATATATTTCTGTCCAAACTTATTTTCTGCATATTTAAATTAATTATATATATATATATATATATATATATATATATATATATATATATTTGTATATATATATAGGTTAAATACATATGTATATATATATAAATTCTCTCTAAATAAATTATGATAAAATAATATTAACATAATATTGGTTTTTCTTTGTGTTTTTGATGAACACCTCATATATTAATTATATATATATATATTTAAATTCCGTCCTTATGTTATTTAATTCAGTCATTCAAATTTATGTTATTTAATTTATGTTATCTAAATTATGTCAATATAAATACAGTGCCTATACTGTAATATGTATTTTAAATTCTGTCATTTAATTTATGTTATCTAAATTATGTCAATACAAATACAGTGCCTATACTGTAATATGTATTTTAAATTCTGTCATTTAATTATGTCATTATAAATACAGTGCCTATACTGTAATACGTATTTATAAATACAGTACCTATACTGTAATATTTATGCTTTCAATTTCTGTAATTTAAATTTCTTTAAATTATATGTATTTAAATTACGCATTTATTTACGAGTTTACGTACTTTGTGCAAACGGCCACACTAAGTCCAAGCCTAGCATGGGTTGATCGGACTTAGGTGAGCCTACACATATTCGGAGTCTAGTCGAGTCATGTTGGACTTGATTCACGGCTTCGGGTCCCGTATCTGGACTTCGGTTCAATTTCAAATTCGCGGACAAATACATTAAATAAATTATTTATTTAATTTCAGAATCTGTCATTTATGAACTTTGAATTTTCAGACAACTTTTTAATGCTAGATAAATTCTAAAAAAATTACTATAAATACTATTTTAATTAATCTAATTTAAAATAATTTTTCCATGATTCAATTTACTGTTTTGATACTGTTTAAAAATAGTAAACCAGAACTCATTTTCAATGTACACTTGTATTCTGATTTTTAAGAAATACTTACACTGGATTATAAATTGCAGAAAATTTATATTAAATTACTATAATTAACAAGGATCAATTTAGTTTATTATTTTACATAAAATAATACTATATAAATATTTTAATAATTATTGGAACACAGTGTACAGTCTGTTTAATTAATTGATTAATAATGACTTGTATGTTTTTGTAGGTTTTTGGGTATTTTAGTATCGAGACTCTACCTTAACTTAGTGTAGAGACCTACTTGTTAGTTTAGATGTTGTAACACCTCACTTTGGACTACTAGAGCTTCACCTAGCTAGTGTCCTATTGGGAGCCGTGTCACAACACTAGTGTAATCTTAATCATAACTTAGAGGCTGAGTTGTATATCATTTTGACAGAACACTGGACATCTGTACCTTCATATTCTTATTATTTCTTTGCTCGAGGTAAGTACCCCTACAAACTTATTTACTGTATATGACAATAAACTGTGAATGAATCATGTTAGAATACTGTCTTATGGAAACTGCAAGTCATATCTTCACATGCTTCTTACTGGTTCTCAGTACATGCCATGCTTTATACTACTCTCAGTATCACTCACATGCTATAAAATGGGTTATGAGAAAACTGTTAGTAGAGTACGTGATCATGTCCCCCTTCTCCGTATGTACTTACCGTGTACTGTAACATTCTATATGCAACTTTGTCGTATTTCAGATCCCGCGTTTGTATATGTATATACACCGATGCCGTTAAGTGTACGTACGTGCACTTCAGAAATTGATATGTACCACAGTACATCCTACTACCTATTGACCGATCACGTATATGCTACAGTTTTAAAGCTTTAAAACAAATATATATTGCCATGATAAATTGTATCTAAAACTGGATAAATCAAGTTATGCCATGATTATGTTATATCAGTTATTTCCATCACATGATCAGTATTATATGTTTGTAGTACAAGTACTTGCTCCCGTCCTGACAGGATAACGTTTTAGGTGTACTTTTCGAGGAGAAAATGCTATGCGATACTTTTTATGGAGCTGCTTTTGAGGACCTGGCCTTTGCTCCAGAAGAGGCCCCAGCAGGGAACCTTGCTTAGACTTGTCAGTCAACTTGAGACTTAGACTTAGAGTTATTACAACTTTTATTTAGTTACTGGACCTTGTCTCCAGTTCTTATTTTGGAAGTGTAATAAACTTTAAAACATGTTTGCTTTCATCTATAAATGCTGTGTTGTGACAAACATCTTAAAATGCTTTAAATATAATCATTAGCACACTTAGTACCATCTTGACTAACTCTTAGAACAGCTTACTACGCTTTTACCAAGCGTAGGCTGGACATGGCTCAGCCCGGCCCGGCCCAACAATTTGGGTAACGGATCGTGACAATGGGCCACTACAAAAACATGTAACGCCCCAGCCCCAAAATACTTAGGACTAAATACGTAGACATGCCAGCTGCATACATACGAAGTATACTCCAATATACGAAATCCTCGTATGTATACATAAGCTGTAAATGCAGTAAAACCAAGGCTAACTAATCTCATCCACAAAATAAAAGAATAAAAGATATCATATAATCAACTATGAAATTGTCATTTGGTACATGTAGTTGGGCGGAGACAAATCCACTACCAACTACGAAAAGAAATACATTACAAAAGAAAGAGTTTGGCGAGCGAAGCGGAGACGATCAAAGTGCAATCATCCTCGAAAAAATAGAGATGATCATGGCCATAGCTAGAACACCTGCGAAAGACAAGAGCACACACCTGGTGAGATAACCAGGTCCTCAGAGGGACGTAACAAGATACATAATATCATGCCATATATTCTGAATAAATATTGCTCAATAATAATAAGTACGATCGGATCATAACATGGTCCAATACCTCACCATTTGGAGTAGCGTACCATCCCCCCAACCAAACAAGGACATGAGATGGCACACTAACCCACAATGAAGTATCTTTCCAAGTTATGAAACCAATATGGTATCCGGACCCCAACAAGGTTCAATACCTTCTCATCGGAGTAGTAAGACACACCTACAACCAAACAAGGACAAGATGTGGCAAACTAATCTGCGACAAGTTATTGTTCCAAGCCACAGTCAGATACAAGTACCCAAACCTAGGGTACTCATACCTAACGGATAAGGGTTCCTAACCAATCCAAGTGAATGCAGTTTTAAGAACATCCTTCAACGCATGGGCCCTGGCTAAAATGGAATCGGCATGGTCCCCCCTTGGGGCACTAGAGGCCCAATAAATAAGAGCATAACGTTCCGCAGAACGTCAGTGGCCGTCAGTAATCATGGGTAATCTCACCCGCGTCTCCGGCGGAGCTCACGGGTTACAAAAGATAAAGTGCAAAGTAGCCCATACGCTAAGGTATTGTCCTCCCCGACCAATGCCTACTATGTTGTATCCACAACACAAAACCTCTATTAACCGCTAAGTCAAACTAAGCATGCAACCTCTATTAGCGGTTATTCCTATCACACGGCTTATACGTACCGGTGGCCAGCCAGTCAAACATGTCCGAGTTCTACACACGACTCGTAACTCCGTGGTAAAAATATGTCAAGGCCTATGAATGCAACACACAAAGGGTGGTCCCTTAACTCTAAGTTCAATGTATAAGAAAATAGTACATAGCAGAAAATAGAACTAGACAGTAAAATTTTTATCTACTTGTGCCATGTATCACATTTATTTTGCAAAAAATAAATAATAAATAAATGCATGAATATGAGCTAAAGTAAAATAATCAGCTAATGGAAAGATATCTTGGCTGATGTCCGAAGTGAGGTAAGATGATGTCCTGGCGACGAATCAACAACAACGCACAAAGGGGAAGGTGTAGGAACAACTTCGGATGTTGAAAATAGTCTATTATCTAATTATAATTAATACTGCACCTATTACATTTATTTAATAGATTCTTAAATTAGGATATGACATAGGTTTTCGTATCAGCATTCCAAAAACTAAACGGATCGCATTTTTGTTTCCGAAATCTCCCGAAATCGTAAAAAATAAAACACGTTTATTTTTGGGACACTAGATACTCAAAAAGTTTTGCAAAAATCTACAGAACAAATTTTGCCTATTAAAATATGTTTTTGGAAATCTTACCTCGATACACTTCTTTTAAAAAAACTGGGAGGCGAAACGGAGTTCGGAGCTAGGAGATATCGTTGTTCCAATTTGCTCTTGCTACTAAAAAAGGGGCTGAATTCTGATGACGAATTTTTGAGTTCCTATTGGTCTAAAAATAATTTCGAATTATGGTTGATAGGAAGGGAATGTATTGGGTATATATAGGTACTTATTTCAGATTTACTTCCTAAATTAGATAGGATTTGATTTAAATTGATAGGAGTTAATTTGTTATGATATAATATAGATAATGATGCTTTCCTATTAGACTTAGGATTATGATTAACTTAAAATATAGTTCATATTTATCTAAATTATCTATAACATTACTTAAAATTACTATAGATAATAATTAGTGTTAATATTTATTTAAACAACCTTCATCTAATCTCATTTATACAAGCTGAAATATTTAATACTAAATTGACATTTATTCTATATTATGTAAATAATGTACAATATAAGTAACATGTAAAAAGTAATAAAAGTTATGAAATAAATTCTAAAATTTTGAAATTTTTTTTATAATATAGTTTAGATCTTTAATGTACTAGAAAATAGCTTTATCTATTTTTATACTAAATTCACTAATGAGCACTATACTAAATATATGTAAAATAATACAAATTATATAATAAGTCAATAAATAGTTATTTAAAAATCCAAAAATTCCACAAATATTTATTTTGAAAAATCTGGGGGTTTACAAAAATCTTATCTAGATAAGGACTAAGAAGAGTTTTAGTTCCCCTTAGATTTTCCACTGTTTAATTCAAATTGATTTAAAAGTAACTCAACCAAATATTATCCAATATAGATAGATTCTACCTCTAATTTAAACTGTATTTAAATAACTTAATAAAAAAATTCAACTTAAATCACCATAATTAATTACATATTAAATCAACCCATATTTAATGTACCTTTTTCGAAATAATATATTAATGATAATAATTAATTTCAAAAATACAAATATATATACACTCGCATGGAAAAATAATACTTACATAAAACACAGTTTTTCCTAAATTACTAGTTATACTAGTACCATAAAATAAAATGGCCTTTTTTAAAATAAAAATAAAATTTGGCAATATAAAATATTTATCGTCTATTATTTTGAAATATTTTCTACATCTATATAATTAATATGTTTTATAAAAATTATACTTCGCACTTATTCGCACTTGACGAGAAATTTATGAAATGCAAACTCGTACACGACGTACAAATATGAAGTACAAAAATTAATACCATATTTTAAAAAAAAATTGTAGTAGAAATTTAGGGGTTTTACAGCCCATATCCTGCCAGTGTCACAGCAGATATGCAACTGAAGGACTCTGCCACATGGGCGCATGGCTCTGCCACAGAAGCTCCACAAATGAAGAAGGCTCACACCGTTCCGGGCTCTACTAGCCCAGCGACTTCTCTCTTGTGCAACCAACAACAGAGTGTTCAACGCTCGAGACTTGGCAAAGGAAAATATTACGATGCCAAGAATCGGAGTGTGCGACACTCTAGGCAAACTCAGCGAGGCTCACAAATGAAGGAGGCAAAGTTGGGAAAAAATAGTGCTGCTCCACCAAGCATGCGCCCAAAGCAATGCGCCCGAGGGGGTGTGTGGGCGCATAACTCTAATCAGGAGGCTTCAGTCTTCAACAGATTGTGCATCCAGGGTCATACGCCCAAGCTCAATTGACCCATACTATACGCCCACATCGAGGAAGCTCAGGCATGCTGCCAAGAAGCATACGCCCAAAGGCAGACTCCAGGGCCTATGCGCCCACAACAAAAGGACAGGTCCCAACGCATATAACACGGGGCTGTCTTCAAGTTCATCACAGAACTTAGGTGTGGGGGTTGCCCCTGAATGTGAACTAAGTCTAGATGTGCCAACTCTCCTTACAAACCCACATGCAAAGCTCGGCTATGCATGTGACATGGGTTTTAAGGCAAAACTCCCTTCCGTCGACTTACACAACATGGTAAATCATAAGCGTAAAGCAAGGGAGGATACAATAATTCATGACGTACATCCATGCACCAGTATTGTCATCAACTGTTGCTACTCCAAAGCAACGAGAATGCCTCAAAGGCAGTCTGTGTTTCGACGACTGTATTTTTCTGACGATTAAAAGTCGTTGTGTGTTTCATCCAACATGGCTTCATGGGGTCCCCCTTATGGATGCCCCAATCAAAGACGGTGGACCACGAACCCAACTTTCTCTCTCAGTTCTGCGAGAAGAAGAAGAAGTCTACCAACAGATGGTCAGCAGGCTGTCACATCTGAAGGAGTCTATATGGGTACTCGGTCAAAGACGAGTTTTCGTATAGATGACGAGGACTGCCAAGCTAGGGGTAGTATTCTTTCAGAGTCTGAAGCGGATGACCTTTACACTGAGGGTAGCCTTCCAAAGGACGACTGATCTCTCCGAGTTTGACGGTGACTATCTACCTCCCCTACCTGAAGATGAGGGACTTGTCAACTCAGAGACAGACAGTGTCAGCACCAGTTGTACTATTTCCTCGGTTTATCCTCGTATGTTATCTACATACATGGCGGACGAAGAGAGACCTAAAGAAGCCAGTGATCAGACCAACAAACGGCTAGAGGGTCTTGAAACAGCATTTGCCAAGATCACTAATATGCTTACCAGTGTCATGGCGGTCCAAGCTACTGGGGCTGTTCCTCCACCTCAACAAAATGTCTCGGCTCACGCTAGTCCGGCTCATAGCAATAACCCTCCTTCACTACAAAAGGAGTATCATTCCGTTGTACCTCCTCCAAATCTTGTAAATGTTGGGGGTGGTCCTTCGTCAACGATGCATGACAATCGTACATCGTCGTTTCCCAACACCTGCTCAATCAACAGGATGCAATTGATTCTCTGGTTGCACGTTTCGACACCATCTCACACAAAGATGAGCTTCAGAAGATGGGGATATATCAGTCTTATCCTCCTGAATAGGAGAATGCTACTTGCCCTCCTAACTACAAGCCGCTGATGCTAAATTTATTTGACGGGTTGACTTCTCCTCGTCAACACATGACATACTTCAACACGCAGACTCTACACTTACCCAGGGATGATCCGTTCTTGTCAAAGCTGTTTATTAGCACCTTGCAGGGGGTAGCTTTTGAATGGTTCTGCAGTCTGCCTGACGGTTGTATCAATTCTTTTAAAGACTTGAAGAGGTTGTTCCTCAACAGGTTTTACGAGAGTAGTATGCATGTTAGTATGTCCACCCTCATCGAGACCAAGCAAAGAAGGACTGAGTCTGTCATTGCTTTCATCGAACGCTTCAGGCGGCTAGCGTTGAAGATGCCCTTCGGCATACCAGACTCAGAACTTATGGATACTTGTCGACATAACTTCCTTCCTACAGTGAAGTTCTGTCTGGGTATACATAAGTATGATACATGGCCCACTATCATTGGGGCCGCTGATGCTGCTGAAAACGACGTTCCTAATTTGGAATTACTGGGGTTGAAAACACCCAAATCTGAAGACAAGGGCAAGCATCCTCAAACTATCCCTGTCCGTGGGGGTAAAAGGAAAGAAGTCCTGAAGGTCGACACTTCCAAGGGAGCTTCTAATTCTCAGGGCGCCTCTGACAAACCTAAGGAGACCTTCTCCTTTGACGAAGACGATGTCATTACCATTTTTCACACATTGACTGAAAGGATAATAAAATGATATTGCCTCCACCTCGACGTCCTGCAGAGGCGAACCAACTCAATGATCCCAAGTACTATCTTTATCATCAGTACGTGCATCACTATACCAAGGATTGCATCGTCCTGAAGAAGAAGATACAACAGCTTATCGACAGCTAAGTGATCAACCTCGAAGCTGAAGACAAGGTCATATCTTCTAACATGATCTCTCTTCAGTTTGGTGACTTTCCTCCCACAGAAGTCCCAGACGGCGTGGTCCTGATCCCCAAGGCAATAATGAACGTCGTCAACCTGCCGCCAGCTCACAAATCAACCTTGGTGCCACTCACGACTGAACGTGGTGAGATCATGTGGGTCCATCCGGACCTGGTGCAGGAAATGACTGCAGGGGTGGTATCTCCCAAAGCAAAAAAGGACAAAAAATACAAGTCATGCCATATGGTGTCTTCTTCTATCTACAAAGTTCTATCTGACGAGACGTGATCGGGAAAGGCTTATCTACGGACTTACGACCCTGCACAAGAAGAAACGGTACCTTCTCAAGCTCCTGCTGTCCCCACAAGCTCAGAAGTCGGCCCGTCTAAGCCTTCAACTACCGGCAAAGCCAAGCAGAAGGAGACGCAATTTGACAAATCTCTGAAGGCGCTAGCTCCCAAAGGCATGGATCGGCCCTACAACTTTGACATACTAGCACAGCTGGCCAATACACCTGCCAGGTTGTCTCTGTTCAATCTATTGTGACTCTCCAAAGAAACGTGGAAGGCCTTAAGTGAGGCATTACTACATGCCGACTCTTATCTCGCTGAAGTCAAAGCCCCCGCTGAAGATCCTATCTCCTGTCCCCACTGCCACCGTACTATGGAAGTGGTGTCCAATATCACCTTTCTATAGGAGGACATGCTACTAAAAAATAATCGTCATGATAGACCTTTGTACTATAAAGGGTATATCGGGGAGATTAAGGTGGATCGGATGCACATCGATCCAGGTTCCTCCCTCAGCATCATTCCTAGAAGTTTGCTTCAAATTCTAGGAATCCCTCTGCACAAGCTATCTGCAACCAATACAACTATCATGGCTTTCAATGCTGGGAGAAGCAACCCACTGGACAAGATCCGTCTCAACTGCCAGATCGGTCATCTCCGAACGGAGGTTTCTTGCTATGTGATCGATGCCAATATATCCTACAATGTCTTGTTGGGACATCCGTGGATACACGAGAACATGATCGTTCCTTTGACACTTCACCAGTGCTTCAAGTACGTCAACAGCGATGGCGTCGTGAATACGGAGTTTGCCGATGTCGATCCTTTTAAGGGTATCAATGCCTACTATGGAGATTCTATACTTTACCAATCACAGCCCTCCAAGGATGATGGCAACGAAGTTGATGATGAAGCTGAAGCAAGTTCATCCTCCAATGATGGTTCCTTGATTATCCGAGTCAAAGGACGTATTACTCCAAAAAGTACTCCGAAGCCTCTCACAATCTGGGTGAAAAAAAAGAACCCTGATAAGGTCAAACCATTGACCATCACTCTCCACAAGACACCTCGGGTGGAACCTGCTGAAGTCCGTCCTCCCAATCCTGAAGAATTACCCTACGTGGTGAACTTGGCCAAGACTGTGACTCCTCTTCCAGATGATGATCCCCTCAATGAGTATATCAATACTCATAATAATGTACCTTCAGCGGATGATGTTATTCCTGAAGAAGAACTTGCATATTTTCTTAGCAAAGGTTTATCTTTGAATTACTCCGATGTCTATCAATCTGTAAACCACTACATAGATACGATTTACGCTCTAGAGCATGGCATAGGACCACACCTCTACATGTCGGTCACGACTGCCTCATCTGCGGGAAAATTTTACCAATAAGATATCCTACTACTTTATCGTTCCAGCCAGAAAGAAGGGTGAAGAGCTAATCATCTTTGGTTGAATAATTGGCGAAAGAAAATTCGTTCTGGACTCAACTTCTCCCAATCACAACACGAAAGCTGACTATGATTCTGGAAAAATGCAACTTTTTTGATATAGTTGGCAGGCCAAGAATATCATCTAGAACATTGGATATGACATAAAAAGCGACCAGGGGCTAAACTACGGCCAGGGACGACGGTTGCCAATACGTCACTTTGCTCCTCCCGGCAAACCCGAGAACTATTATCAACAAAATGGTGTTGGTTTAGGTTATGTCACTCCTCAAACAACTTTCAAAAGATCAGATGATGAAGCAGATCGTTGTTCTCATTCTTCTGATTTCTGCCTCTGGGACTCAGACTCCAATATTGGCGACATGTTCAAAGCAACTCTGTCCGTCAACATGATTTCAGTTGACCAAATTACAGACGATGTCCAATCAATCGAGCTTGAACAATGGGATCAAAAGATGGATACTAGGTGGGAGCTGCATTTCGAACAACGTAAACCACCTACCGAAGACAAAGTCGTCCAAGTCAATTTAAGAGATGAATCATCTTTTAAACCAATCTTCATCAGCAAAAGTCTATCTGGCGATGAACGACAATCTCTTATACAGCTTATAAGAGAATACATCGACGTCTTTGGATAGAGCTATAAAGACATGCCAGGCCTAGACCCTAAAGTTGCCATGCACCACCTAAATATTTTGTCTAAAGCTAAGCCAGTGAAGCAGCAGCAACGAAGATTTCGACCAGATGTCATGGAGGCCATCGAGAATGAAGTCAAGAAGCTCTTTGCAAGTGGATTCATTCACGAAGAACAACACCCTGACTGGGTTGCCAATATTGTTCCAGTCATAAAAGGAATGATAAAGCTCGAGTCTGTATCGATTATCGTGATTTGAACTCTGCATGCCCGAAAGACGAGTTCCCTCTACCGATCACCGACGTAATGATCGACAATACTTGCGGCTTCGAGCGGATGTCCTTCATGGATGGGTTCTCAGGCTATAACCAGATCAAGATTTTCCCTGACGATGAAAAGTACACATCTTTTCGAACACAGTTGGGGGTATACTGCTATACGGTGATGCCCTTCGGAATGAAAAATGTAGGGGGCGACATACCAATGAGCCATGAACACAATTTTTACGATCATTTGTGCAAAACACTGGAGTGCTACGTAGATGATATCGTAGTTAAAAGTCGTCTCAAGGGCAACCACCTCCAAGACTTGAGAACGGTGTTCAAACTAATGCGTACACACCAACTCAAGATAAATCCAACCAAGTCTTTTCTGGGAGTCTCCAGCGGTAAGTTTCTTGGTTTCGTCATCACTTCAAAGGGTATATATCTTAACCCGGAGAAAGTGAAGGCTATCCTCGATATGCATCCTCCAAGAAACCTCAAAGAGCTATGTGGACTGCAAGGAAGGCTAGCCTACATCAGACGATTCATTTCAAACCATTCTGGAAGATGTCAAACGTTCACTCAGCTAATGAAGAAAGGTGTATTTTTCGTCTGGACTGAACAATGTCAACACGTATTCGACGACATCAAGAAGTATCTCACAAGCCCCCCAGTATTGGTAGCTCCAATAATGGAAAAGCCCTTCTTACTATATGTCCGCGCTATGGACTATTCTCTTGGCGCCCTATTAGCTCAGAAGAATAAAGGCAGCCATGAACAGGCAATCTACTACCTCAGGCGCATAATGGTGGGTGCCGACCACAGATACACACATGTGGAAAAGGAATGCCTTGTACTGGTATTTGCCATCCAGAAGACACGCCACTATGTGTCTGGGCAGACTATCCACATTATATCTAAAGTCAATCCTCTTAGAATAGTCATGACTAAACCGGGTTCTCTCAATTCCCGGTTAGCTACATGGGCAATACTGTTAACTCTATACGATATGTTGTTCGTTCCCCAGAAGGTAGTAAAAGGCCAAGTGTTAGCTGATTTCCTAGCAGCTCATCCGGTGCCAGAATCTTCCAAACTCTACGACAAAATCCCCGATGAAGTAGTGGAGTCTAACACTGCAACTGAAGAAATCTACATTTGGCGAATGTTCTTTGACGGTGCATCAAGAACAGGACCTAAAGGAAATATCGTGGCCAAAGTAGGCATCGTGCTCGTGTCACCCGACCATCTAGTTATACATCGTGCATATTCTCTCGTGGAACCCTGCACCAACAACGTGGCCGAATATAATGCCCTATTGATCGGCATGCAACTGGCAAAACAACTGGGAGTTGACTATCTAGAAGCTTATGGCGGTTCCAAGCTAATAGTTAGTCAAGTTCGAGGGGATTATGAAGTTCGTCACGAAGATCTCATCCCCTATCACAAAGCGACAATCGAGTTGGCGTCTACTTTCGCTGGATTCTTCATCGAGTACGTGCCTGGACTACAGAATATAGAAGCAGATGCTCTAGCCGGTCTTGCTGCTTCCTTCACTGTCCCTACCAATACTCAGCAGTCGATCACAGTGTCTGGTCGAGAACTATTCAGTGTGAAAGATGTCTTACATATTTATCACAGTTACACAACGGAAACAAACGTCGATGTTAAATACTAGAGATTTCCTTTTATATACTACGCCGTCTATGGAATCCACCCCGAGGATCCGAAGGAAGCAGTGTCTATCCAAAGGCGATCCTTCAGATTTTACTACGACACAGCTACCAAAGATGTTGTACTGACGCTCTTACGATGGGCTACTGTTACGATGTTTATCAGATACAAAAGTCAAATATGCACTCTGGGAGGCTCACGACGGAGTTTGTGGTGCACATCAACCAGGCCTCAAATTACAAGATCGCCTCAGACGAATGGGTTATTATTGGCCTACGACGATAGCAGATGCTGTTGAATATGCAAAAAAGTGTAGAGCTTGTCAATTCCATGCCGATTTCATTCATCAACCTTCAGAGTTTCTACACCCGACGGCAGCATCTTGGCCTTTTGAAGCCTGGGGTACGGACGTCATAGGCCCAATCAGTCCGCCATCTTCTATAGGACATCAGTTCATCCTAGCCATAACCGATTACTTCTCCAAATCGGCGGAAGCTATATCGCTCATCGAAGTGAAGGCGTCAAACATGATCTGTTTCATCAAACATCACGTTATCTACCGCTTCGGCCTACCTCGCAGGATCATCCATGATAATGGTCCACAATTCGCAAGCCATGTATTCTATCGGTTCTGTGATAGGAATCGAATCCAGAATGTTGCCTCTACTGCCTACAATCTAGCGGCTAACGGGCTAGCAGAAGCCTTCAATAAAACCATTATTAAACTTTTCAAGAAGTTTGTGTCTTCAAACAAGCACGATTGGAATGTGTCACGACCCGCACCCACTGTGAGGGTACGAGCACGTAATAACGCCCAGCCTACGCCGCAGTGTCGGCGGTAGAACGCTATTCTAGGTCACTATCTAACCAACCAATCACGCAATTATATAATGTACTTGTCAAAATATCAACTACGAACGGAGGACAAGTATAGATATAATGTAATCTCAATCGCAGTCTAAGAACGATATGATAGCATAGAAGATTAAAACTAAGACTAAAACATAAATAAAACCAACAACTAACAATATAATCTCAAACAATCTCAACTTATATACAACTCCAGTTCTAAAACATGAAAGCTAAAACAGGACAACTAGCTAAACTCCCGATCACTCCTGAGTGTCGGGGCCATAGGTAGCTAAGCCATCTCCTGGTTCGTAATATGTAGGGCATGTGTCCTCAGGGCAATCATCTGTAAAATTTACAACAGGTCCAGTCAGGACAGGAATGAGTACAACTCATCAAGAAAACCCAAGTAATGACAGGGAACTATAAAGCAGTTATAGACAGTTTTATTGATGAACATGGTGGATTATATTCAGGTGATGGTATGGAAAGACAGGTAAGTACAAGGAAAGTAAGGAAACTAAACAAGAGAAGAATCATGGCAATAAAGACTGTAAAATAAATCTAGCTGAACTAGAGTAACATAATAAGTCCATACAGTAAATGTAAAACAAGTGTAAAACTACTATAAATCCAGTACGAGATGAATCTAATACAAGATGAATCCAGTACAAGATGATTCTAGTACAAGATGATTCTAGGTAGTGATCAAGAATCCAGGAGAGACCAGCTATACTCTAACAGTGTGTTTTAAAATACCGAGATCGACATGTAAACGGCAGTAGGTATCAGGCACATCTCTCACTGATCAGGCGAGAGATGGCTATGCTTCCAGTAGATTCCAGTTAGAGATTCTAGATTTGGGGTATGTCTACATGTCTTACTCAATATTTCCCCGCCCCGTAATACAAGTGAATCCAGTACAAGACACGAGAATCGAGAGAGTCCAGCCAAATACGATACTAGTAATGATTCCAGAATGATTCCAGTAATAGAGGCCAGATAATATGGTGAGTGTATCGCATACATGAATCCAGAAATATCCATACGTGTGGTATCAGAGAATCACATAAAACTAACTAGAACTGAAGTACAGTAACTGGCTATAAATGAGAGAACTATCAGAGAATGTACTCGCCTGATACCCTTAAAAGATTAGTGTAATGTCAGATGTCTGCACCGGAGTCACAATGTCCTAATAGAGCAGTACAAGTTATAATGTGTTTAAAATAAGACAAATGATATTTATGATGCAATCTACATGATTTCTAAGCCAATCTAGGTCAAAGTCAAACTTGGTCAACTCTACAGTCAAACTAGATCAACTTAAGTCATACTGGGTCACAGGAAGTCAAACAAGGTCAAACTAGTCAAGGTTAGTCTAATCTAGGTTAAAGTTATACTAACTAAGGTTTTGGTCAAACATAGACTAGTCAACAAGGTAATTAGGTCAATCTTGACTAATGGTCAACTTCTAGTCAATCTAGAATCAAATCTTGGTCATAGGTTAACTATCTAATCAACTCTACCTATACCATATCACACAATTAAGGATATAACACATTACCCATATCATATACATATATATATATCCTAAACTAATTTACACTACACAACCTATATAGGGTACTTACCATATCCTAAGTATCATCTATGTATACAAGGACTAAATATATACAAGCCTAATCAAGCATATGGATTTGCTAACTTATATGAGAACTGGACACCATAACATATACCCCTATATGAAACTCTCCCTCTAAACACCCATACTCTTCACTCTCAACACTCTCAACACACAAGCCAAACAATTACTCAATCTTCTCACACTCACAAGCTCAAGACACAACCCACTTCCCTCAAACCCACTCTACACACATATAGCTAAATAGGGAACATATATATAGGCTTATAGGGACTGATTTTGGACTGTGTTGGCTGTCATTAGGGTCAGGTTTAGGACAGGTAAGGGGTTGGTTTGAGTGACTGTTTTAGGTGTCTTGTAGGCTGAATTGGGGAGGGTTATATAGTGGACTGTTTTGGAAGGGCTAAGGGCTGATATGCACTGGTTTGGGATTGTCCAAATAACTAAACTCTAAGGCCAATTAAGGACTGGTTTAGGACTGCTACTATGCTGATTTTAGGGAGACTGTTTGAGGCTATTAGGACAGGTATTAGCTGGTTTGGAGGGCTGCTATTTAGGACAGGTTATAGGTGGTTAAAGGACTGAACAAATGGGAAAATCTGAATGGAAGAGGGAAATCTGAGAAGCTATTGTTCATAGACAGTTCTATAAGTCCAAGTGGACTGAATGCAATAATATAGGGGCTGAGATCTGCAAGCATTACAAATGACAGTTAACTCAAAACCCCCCAACCACATACAAAATCTCATTTAACAATTGAGTCCTAATTTCTAACACAACACAAACCATCACTCTAGTAATGGCTAACACAAGTATTCATGAATCAATCCTGAAATTGAACATCAACTCAGATATGTATGAACCCATTTTGAAATCGAATTGAATCCTTGAAAACACAAAAAAAATAGTAAACCGAAACAGTATCAAAATTTAGTTTGTGACAGTGTATCAAAACAGTGGGGGTGTGTGTGTGAATTCTCAGGACAGTGTGTGTGTAGCATGGTGTGGTATGTAGGTGACAGGAACCAATCTCAGGAATTCAGTCCAAATATCAGTGTGCATATGTGTGGGAAAACAGGGAATTGGGGTTCCATTGCTGTCAGTTCCATTGCAAGAATAGCAAGTGACAGTTCATGGATCAGTCTAACCCTAATTTGAAAACCCAAACAATCTCATGAAATTAGGAATTTAAGTTCAACTGACATTCAATGTCAGTGAACATGCATCAGTTGACTGTTGGACAGCCCAATCCCACATTCAAATTCTATAACTCTCGACCATAACCTAATCTAACATGCTAATCCCACTTAGCATTAACTAATACACATGTGGGTGAATTAATCTAGTGATTAACATCAATAAAAATAGTTTAAAATAACTTAAAAATTCAGGAATGGAAAACAGTGAACCCGTATCAGTACAATAGGGGAAATTAATAATTCGATACTGAAATCGTGTAAAAAATACAAACTAGTGGTTGGTAAACGTCAAACACATGTGCACGTGTCCCCAGGAATATACTCGTGTCCAAACATTTGGACACGAGGTGTCCAATCATAAAAAAACACACACAGACACGCACGAGCACACCAAGTGTCGTGCAAGCGTGTCACGGAGTCGTATGCATGACACACGACACGTGACACGTCGTGCTCGTGTCCAGACACTCGCCAGGGGTAGGGGTACGTGTCAAACAGCCTACCCCGTGCCAACGTGTCCCCGTGTTGTGTCAAAACATGCGTATCAGTGACCAATTTCACGCGTGCACAGCGCGCACGCGCGGCCAGTGCGGCCAGTGCGAGTGAGATTTCTCACTGATCACTCAACGAAACTCGGCCAAATTTTGTGAGCATCGTGTCAGACACTAGGCACACGTGTCCACAAAATTTCGTGACCTGAGTCGTCGTGTCGTGTCCGCAATGGCACCCGAGCAGCAGGGCAGCTCACCGGGGCCTCGTGCACGCGTGTGTGTCTAAATTTGGACACGAACGTGTCCAAAAATGTGCTCAGTAGGACATAAAATAAATAAACACATATAAAACAATATTTCCATTCAAATAGTTTTCAAAAACAACATAAAAATTTCCTTTGAGGCATTTCAACAAACACATGAATACATAGACCGATACGTGTCCAATACGGACACCAAACGGACACGAAATCTACCCAAATTTTGGGGACAGCTAGGGGACTCCTAAACCTAGCCTAATATGCAAAGAAATCAAAATAATAATGCAATTTAAAGGGTTTTACCTATAGGTGCAAATTGCATGAAAAAGCTCCAAATGGGGGGTGTTCCTCTTGATGGCCAAATTCTCCAAATAAACCAAAACTGAGATTTACCTCCAGAAATAATAAATACACAGAAATTAGAACCTAATGCAAAAGACTAGGATTAAAAAGGAATTAAAATGGATTTATGGGGATTTTTGGAAGGGAGAAATACCTTTCTTTTCCTAGGTGTTGAATGAAATAAAGAAAGAGGCAAGCCCTAATGAATAAGTATTTATATAGGGTGGAGATCCCTATGGCTGGTCATAAGCTCAATAATTAGGGTTAGGGTTTACTAAAATAGCCCATGGGCTTAAGTCATGATCAATCAATCATTAAGCCATAAGTCATTTCATGAAACCACTAGCCATGACTTAAATTCACTTAAACTAATCCTCCTAATCCAAAATTAGTTCCTAATGACTAAAAGTAGGTTAACCTAAGTTAGACTAGGGTCACCATGGCTAGGGTTAGCTTCTAGGCTAGTCCACTAGGTCTCAACAAGTTAAGGTCAAACTAGAATTCACCAATTCAATAAATCATCAAATAATTCAATTAAATCAAAATGACCAAATTACCCCTAGGCTAAAAATGATAATTAAATCATCCTAATGACATGGTTAGGCTCTAGGTTATGCAGTCTCTAGGGTTTTACTGGCAGCACATCAAAATCACAAGTCATGACTTAAACCAGTTTTTAAATAGTTTAAAAAAATTAATAAAAATCACCAAAAATTATATTATGAAATAAATATCAATAAATAATAATTATAATTACAAAATTTCAAAATTACCCTCATCTGGAAAACTGGGTGTTACAGAATGAGAAGCTTGTCGAATGTCTATGGGCCTATCGTACAACAGTCCGGACTCCAACATGCAGTACGCTATTCTCTCTGGTTTATGGGAGCAAAGCAGTTCTTTCCATAGAAATCCAGATTCCTTCTCTTCGAATAGCCTTAGCCAGCGAGTTGACTAGCGAAGAAAGCTACCGTCTGCGACTACAGGAGCTCGAAGCGCTAGACAAAAAATGCTTGTTAGCTCAGCAGCGCATTGAGCTATACCAAGCATGCCTTTCCAGAGCCTTCAATAAAAAGGTGAATGAAAGAATCTTCCAAGTCGCTGATCTACTCTTAGCAGTGAGAAGACCAATCGTCATGACGCACAAACAAAAGGGAAATTGTAAGCCCACTTCCCAAATTTTTTTATTTTTTTAATTTTATTTGTTTATGATTAATTTTATGGCCATTGTGAGTCATGCCAAAGCTTGTAGGTGGGATATGACCATATTAAGGTCATATGACCTCTAGATAGCTTATATATTTAATATTTAGCTATTTTATATTTTTCTACAATTTTTGGATATTTTTATTTATTTAATATTTAAGGTTTTATTATTTTAAGGACTTTCAAGATTTACCGTAAGGTCGTACGGGGGTATTTCTGAGCCAAATATTTTATTTGGGCTTTAAATTACTAAAAATATTTTCTAGAATATTTTAGAAATTTTCTGGATTTTCTAAATTTTTTGGAAATTTTTATATAATTAAAACATATAGAATTTATACATTATAGGTTTTTGGAACTTACTGCGAGGTCACACGATGATTTTTTGTGTTAAAATATTTCATTTATATTCTAGATACGTAGATATAATTTCTGGAATTTTTTAGAATTTTTCTGGATTTGTTTGCAATTTATTTTGTTTTATTTGGACTTAAAATGATTTTTAAATGATTTTTGAATTAAATAAATAATTACCCAATAATCCAAATGGGAGGGGCCCACCTGTCGGCGCTGCTACTGTAGCCGCCTCTCTCTCTCCTATATATATGCATGTATATTCACAAACCCTAATTAAATTTCAGCCGCCTTTTGTGGGAGAACTCATCTAGGGTATCCGACTTCCCGAAGCGATTTCCGCCAACCCCGACGTGCTTTTTGAGCGCCGTTTTTTTGTTGGAAGCATATTGAGGTATAGTTTCTGAATATATAATTTAATTTCATATATTTTATACCTAAATATCTGGAAAATTCGTAGAGTGTCGGTTGTCCAAAACTTGACACGTTTTGGTGTTTTCGAGATTTCGGGAGAACCAGAAATCAAAATCACGAACCGTTTGAAGTTTCGGAAAGCTAACACAGAGCTCTACCACATATATTTTTCCCAGAAATTATTTCATTCATCTAATATTTTATTCATTCTGTTGAACTCAGAACTGATCGGTTGATCCCCGTTTTGGTCACGATTAGCCATAATGGCAATATCTTTTGACCAAAGCGTGATTTTGTGGCACATTTAATTCCAGCGCACTTGTGGTGCTAAAATCTACCAAGGTGAACTTTCAAAATCTAGAGTTCACAACGTTTGACTAAAAAGTCAACGGTACGTCTCGATTTGCGTGCCATAGTTTCCAAAATTGAAAAACATGACTTTTGATGACCAAACTTACATGTTTAGATTATATTCAGATTATTATTAGGTTAAATTAGGTTTTTAAGTGAATTATTCCAAAATTAATTATTATTAGATTAGTAATCCAATTAGCTACTATTCCAGTAATTTAGAACTAGAACCTTAGAATTGATTTATGGTTTTTGTGCATGGTTCGTGGTACGATGTATGTTATAGATTGACAGCTTCTAGATCGGCATTCCCTCATCCTCTACTTGTGACTATGGTTTGTGCAAGGATTCAGGCAAGTACAGTATTGTATTTATGTTTTAGTTCATTATAATGTTTACACTATAGTTTTCTTGTTTGATATCCCGTTGAGTCATTGCTTGATATTCCATTGGGACACGATTGTGACACTGTAGTTATCATATCCTTCTTAGTATATCATTGACCGTTATTGATTGTTAGAGAGTCGGGAGGAGAAATACTCGGTAAATACGTGAATAAACCCAATTACCGTTACCGAATGATAGCTAAGTCATACACACCCACGTATGAGTTAGCCGTACCAATTACTGAATGATAGCCATCGTATGATGTGCCGTATTAGCCCAGCCGTTCACGTATTAAAAGGTATTTCACACACACATAGTGGTTCCTATTTTTTCTTTATCTAGTCCATTATCTTGTTAGTTCATATCTTGCTAGTTTACATCTTGCCAGTGTATATCTTGTTAGATCCCATCTTGCTAGTTTACATTTTGCTAGTTCATATCTTGATCGTTTGTACCTGGATATTACTAGTTCTTTATATACTCTTTGTCATCATTGTTTCTCGCTTGTTCTAACTTATTTTGGACTAATAACATTAATTGCAATATGGTTGTACTCTACTCCTTTCCTGAGTGGATCGTTGTTATAGGTGAGGTTGACGTGCCTACTATTGCGCTATGGACCATACGAGGGGGAGATAGAGACTCGAAGGCTAAACCATAGAAGACTAGTTAGTTGTGTGGTAGTTTTCTATAAATGTAAAAGCTTACATTCTTCTTCAAATGTAAAACTTTTATATTTTGTAAAGTTGACTTAGTTGTTGTGAATGAGCAGTTATTATTTATGAGAACTTCATTTATTGTGGGCTAGACAGCGTACTACCGCCGATACCGCGGCGTAGGCGGGGCTTGGATACGCACTTGTATCCCGAAAAGCGGGTACGGGTCGTGACAAGTTTTTATGGTGGCCCATGCAGGTCCGTCTTCGCAAATTGTGTGAACTTGTGGTAGTACCATTATTAGTCGTACTACTGCAAGCCTGCGACTAGGAAAATGCTCATTCACAACTAGGACTAATCTAATTTTAGAGAATGACTAGGACTAGGAGTCCCTTATTCAATTTGACCCTTGGGGTAGTTAAGGTTGCTAATTAGGCCATGTGATTTAGCCAATAATTTATTGAATTTTAAACCCTATTAGATATTTGATACGATGTTAGGATCATAGGTGGGTAGACTATTCGCTTGGTAAGTTAGGCCTTCACAGAATTCAATTCATAATTTTGATCATTTTTGTGCCATTTTATCTTCTGCCTTCTCTAAACCTCGTTTTATTTTCAAAACTATTTTGCGATCGTTTTATTTTTAATTCCTAATCTTGGTTCAATTATCTATATATTAATTCAAGTTGTCTTTGTTCATTTTGTGATCATTTTGTTTTCAAAACTGATACTTTTACTCAAGAACAGATACTTATATTTTCTTATCATGATCGACTTAATTGAATTTATCGAAGTTCCTTTGAAATTCTTATGGATATAGTTAAAATAATTTTCGGTGACATACAATGGTAAGGCAGATGTGCACTGTCCCCATTTATTTGAATTATGGAGACCGCGGGTTCACTGCAGTCAGCAGTGCACTGGCGTGGCATGAACCCTAAGTTGAAATAATTTTAAGTTTGCGTAGGTTGTCGAATATTACTAAAATTATATCATAGTTATATTATTGATCTTTTGATTTATTATGTCAATATTGGGTAGAGTTGATAAAGTGTTCGATAACATATTATACTTGAGTCATGAAACCAAGGGTTCACGGCAGCCAGATGTACACTGACGAGGCATGGATTCTCGGTTAAATGACTTCGGATATACTTATGATTCTCGAATATCATAGCGATTATATCTTTTATTGGCATACGACTATTAATTTTTTAAAAATTTATTTGATGTCTTATTTTTTGTTACCACCTTCTCTACCACTAGTAGTTCTTTATCTCTTTCATATTTTTTTATTTTCGAATTATCATCTTTAAAACCTATTTTGATTTCCTTCCACTATATTTCTAAAACATATTTAGATTTTGATTCTATATGCCTGATCAATTTCGATCATTCATCACATTATTTTCTTGATTTTATTCTTTGTCGTGCTTATTCATATCGATTGGTCATGTCATATTTTGATGATATTCTTGGTTGTGCCTATTTGTATCTTTTGAAATTTTGAGGATGAAATTTTTCTAAGGTGGATAGATTTGTAAGCCCACTTCCCAAATTTTTTTATTTTTTTAATTTTATTTGTTTATGATTAATTTTATGGCCATTGTGAGTCATGCCAAAGCTTGTAGGTGGGCTATGACCATATTAAGGTCATATGACCTCTAGATAGCTTATATATTTAATATTTAGCTATTTTATATTTTTCTACAATTTTTGGATATTTTTATTTATTTAATATTTAAGGTTTTATTATTTTAAGGACTTTCAAGGATTTACCGTAAGGTCGTACGGGGGTATTTCTGAGCCAAATATTTTATTTGGGCTTTAAATTACTAAAAATATTTTCTAGAATATTTTAGAAATTTTTTGGATTTTCTAGAATTTTTTGGAAATTTTTATATAATTAAAACATATAGAATTTATACATTATAGGTTTTTGGAACTTACTGCGAGGTCACACGATGATTTTTTGTGTTAAAATATTTTATTTATATTCTAGATACGTAGATATATTTCTGGAATTTTTCAAAATTTTTCTGTATTTTTTTGCAATTTATTTTAATTTATTTGGACTTAAAATGATTTTTAAATGATTTTTTGAATTAAATAAATAATTACCCAATAATCCAAAAGGGGGGGCCCACCTGTCGGCGCTGCTACTGTAGCCGCCTCTCTCTCTCCTATATATGCATGTATATTCACAAACCCTAATTAAATTCCAGCCGCCTTTTAGTGGGAGAACTCATCTAGGGTTTCCGACTTCCCGAAGCGATTTCCGCCAACTCCGACGTGCTTTTTGTGCGCCGTTTTTTTTTGGAAGTGTATTGAGGTATAGTTTCTGAATATATAATTTATTTTCGTATATTTTATACCTAAATTTCTGGAAAATTCGTAGAGTGTCGGTTGTCCGAAACTTGACACGTTTTGGTATTTTCGAGATTCCGGGAGAACCAGAAACCGAAATCATTAACCGTTTGAAGTTTCGAAAAGCTAACACAGAGCTCTACGACATATATTTTTCCCAGAAATTATTTCATTCATCTAATATTTTATTCATTCTGTTGAACTCAGAACTGATCGGTTGATCCCCGTTTTGGTCACGATTAGCCATAACGACGATATCTTTTGACCAAAGCGTGATTTTGTGGCACGTTTAATTCCAGCGCACTCGTGGCGCTGAAATCTACCAAGGTGCACTTTCAAAATCTAGAGTTCACAGCATTTGACTAAAAAGTCAACGGTACGTCTCGATTTGCATGCCATAGTTTTCAAAATTGAGAAACATGACTTTTGATGGCCAAACTTACATGTTTAGATTATATTCAGATTATTATTAGGTTAAATTAGGTTTTTAAGTGAATTATTCCAAAATTAATTATTATTAGATTAGTAACCCAATTAGCTACTATTCCATAAATTTAGAACTAGAACCTTAGAATTGATTTGTGGTTTTTGTGCATGGTTCGTGGTACGATGTATATTATAGATTGACAGCTTCTAGATCGGCATTCCCTCATCCTCTACTTGTGACTATGGTTTGTGCAAGGATTCAGGCAAGTACAGTATTGCATTTATGTTTTAGTTCATTATAATATTTACACTATAGTTTTCTTGTTTGATATTCCGTTGAGTCATTGCTTGATATTCTATTGGGACACGATTGTGACACTGTTGTTATCATATCCTTCTTAGTGTATCATTGACCGTTATTGATTGTTAGAGAGTCGGGAGGGTAAATACTCGGTAAATACGTGAACAAACCCAATTACCGTTACCGAATGATAGCTAAGTCATACACACCCACGTATGAGTTAGCCGTACCAATTACTGAATGATAGCCATCGTATGATGTGCCGTATTAGCCCAGCCGTTCACGTATTAAAAGGTATTTCACACACACATAGTGGTTCCTATTTTTTCTTTATCTAGTCCATTATCTTGTAAGTTCATATCTTGCTAGTTTACATCTTGCCAGTGTATATCTTGTTAGATCCCATCTTGCCAGTTTACATTTTGCTAGTTCATATCTTGATCGTTCGTACCTGGCTAGTACTAGTTCTTTATATACTCTTTGTCATCATTGTTTCTCGCTTGTTCTAACTTATTTTGGACTAATAACATTAATTGCAATATGGTTGTACTCTGCTCCTTTCCTGACTGGATCGTTGTTATAGGTGAGGTTGACGTGCCTACTCTTGCGCTATGGACCATACGAGGGGGAGATAGAGACTCGAAGGCTAAACCATAGAAGACTAGTTAGTTGTGTGGTAGTTTTCTATAAATTTAAAAGCTTACATTCTTCTTCAAATGTAAAACTTCTATATTTTGTAAAGTTGACTTAGTTGTTGTGAATGAGCAGTTATTATTTATGAGAACTTCATTTATTGCGGGCTAGACAGCGTACTATCGTCGATACCGCGGCGTAGGCTGGGCTTGGACACGCACTCGTATCCCGAAAAGCGGGTACGGGTCGTGACAGAAAATTTAGCCTAAATGGGAAGGTCCTATCATTATAGAATCAGTGTATTCTAACGGTGCATACCGACTAACCAAGCCTGATGGTGACTTGCTCATGATGCCTATCAACGAAAAGTTCATGAAGAAATACTATGTGTAACCTTTTGTAAATAATGTTCACATATGTTTAGTCATGTAAATATACAGTGCGATGTTTATGTGATTCAAAAAAATTATCTAACTATTATCCGTATTTCAAGGGTCTTGAATACGCCTTGGATAATAGGTCCTCTAAAATATTTCTCCAGCAAAATCATTTCCGTTTTTGACTCTGTCCAAACTCGGTTTGATGAAAACAAGTCACGTCCTAATTACCTCTGAATTATTTTTCGATAATTATTTCCCCAGTAGAAAGATTAAGAAATGTTTTGCCATGTCCATATAACCTCTGAGCAAAGTATTCATCAAGGATAATCACGTCCATATTACCTCTGAATTATCCACTCCCACCTAATGTTATATATCTTTCCATGTCCATATTATCTCTGGTCAGATATAGAACATCCTATGCTATTACGTCCATATTACCTCTATTAGCAGATTCGTCCAACCTATTATCTATATTCAAAAAAAACTTCAATATAAAAAGGATAATAGGTCCATATCAAATTATCCAGCGGAATATCCACCAAAAATATCCTTACTACGTCCACATTACCTCTAGTTCCGATATTTCATAAAACCACATTCATTTTAAAAATATTCTTTATTCTTTACTTGAACATCTATCGAGAGATGGAAAAAAAGGGGTACAAGAGCCGTAACGGCTAGGAAAAAAATAGTTACAAACAAAAAAGCTAAGGGATACATAGGTGATTGATATTGTCCCTTAGAGCCACGATTTCGACTTCAGACTTTGCGGTGGCTCGACGGCACGCCTCTTCTTGGCGAGCAGCTTCATCCTCAAAAAGGATCAGACTCATGTGCCCTCCCTCCAACTTTACCAGTTGTTCTTTTAAATAGGCGAAAGTGGTGGCAGTCATGGCAGCCAGAACCAAGTAGTCCTCCTACTCAGACATTGTTGTTCTCAAGTAGGCTTTCAGCTGAGTGATCTCGTTTTGGATCTGTGCGATGTGATTATATTTCTCGGTAATCTGTACAGCCAGTTTATTCTTCGAGGCAGCACGTGCCTCACTTGCAGCGTTGAACTGACCATACTGGTCAGCCAATTCACCGATCTCTCGAACGAGGGCATCCTTCCTTGCCTGGAAAGTAGCCTTCTCCTCCGCAAGAGCCGTGATCAAAGCCTCATCTTCTACATGGAACAGCGATGTCGGGCTCCGTTGTTTGGCATCCCAGAATCTGGCTACCTGACCCTCCAGGTCATTCAGAACATTCCTTAGAGTATTAGCCCGCTCCTCATAGTCGGCAATGCTCTCGAGGGCTGCCACTTGGCATTCAAAAATAGCCTTCACAGGGCCAAAGACAGCATTCCGATTCAGGACTCCAGGAAGCTTTACTTTCAGCACAGAATAGAAAGCTTTGACGAATTCTTGGGCCATCTCGTCGTCTTCAATGGAGGTCGTCGGGAAGGAGGCTTGGAGAGTTTTTTCCTGCTCCAGGAAGTGATACCTGACAAGAAGCCGAACCTAAGAAGAAAATAATATATACATCAGTAACCAAAAGAGGGGAAATATGAAAGATTGTAATTTCATACCTTCGGCATGCTCAGCGCCAGCCTGGGCTACGTAATCAGTCTTGGCTTCAGGGAAACCGAGAGCAGGCCCAGACTGTTCAAGGAGAACAATATCAAGGCCCCGAGCGACATCAGGCCTGGTATCTTCTACAATTTCAGCTGGAACGGGAGCAGATTCAGCAACAGCCCCCTCACCAAGCTGTTCAACCTCTCCTTCTGTAGCCAATACTGGCTCACTAATAGCTCCCTCCGTACCAGCAAATTTGGAGGAGCCGGGAACAACTTTTGTTCCTTTTCCAATGCTTGGGGCTATCTTCACGAGGGGTTCCTTCTCCTTGTCTACAAGGGAACATACAATCGTGGTCAGCCTCACGAGGAGCATGTAAAATCGAAGTCGAAAAATCTCATCCGAAGACAGGCGCAAAGATAACATACCCACAGGAGGATGAGCGGATTGGACTTGATTTTCATCTAAGTCCCTTACTACAGCTCCTATTGCAAACATATCCCCCAAAAAAATGTCATAGGAGGGACTAATCTTTTGATTACCATTATGGTCTGGGCCTTCGCCCTGATCATACCGTCGCTCAAACCTTACAGCTGAAGAAGATCCGCCCTCATCCATCGGTCGAGGACGAGCAGGGGACACTGTTGTCGCGTCCACTTCCTCAAACAAGGAGGCACCTACCTCAGCTACAACTTCAGGGTCCTATGTAAAGGACAAACGCAAGGGTAAGAAAGCTTCTAAAGGCTCGACCAGAACGGCTATGGAGTCTAGGAAGGGATCTACCTCCCGAATGGTAACGGCATGCAACGCCGTCTGCCGAGAAGACCTTCTGGGAGGAGGTGAGTCGGCACCCACGTCCGCGACCTTCTTCCTCCCCCGAAAACAACCACCTTCTTCCTTTTGGACCGTGGAACCAGCTCGGTGGAAGCCTTCCTCTTATGAGGAATGTCATGAAGAGGTTCTTCAGTACCCTCTCTCCGAGGCGCTGCAATGATAGGCTTCTCAACAACAACTCTCTACTACGATGCTGTAGCCGGTTCAACTATGGGAGCGGTGCCTCCCTTTCTGTTACCCCCTATGGCGCGCACTCGTACTATCTCAGCAAGAGTTGGGGCAAACTTAGTCCCCGATATAAAACTCGGCTCTCGGTCATACCGAGAAGGAAGGGTATTGACTTGAATATAGAACTTAGCAGCAGCAAAGAGCATGTGGGTGTCAGGTTTATCTTCTGGCAAGGTAAAATCTTCCCCCGTACACCCAGCGTGGTAGTAGCTCCATGCACGTGCCCCGTCAATCAGACTCCCTAGACTGGAGATGAGGACTGGGATTGTCCAAGAGAAGCTGGCTGTAGCCAAATTGTCGTGCAAAGCGGCTCGGCAAATAAGGTTCCAGAAAAGTGTGGTTCCTATTCCTGAACACCAAATAGAAAGGCCTAATGGATTAGAGCCAACGAAATGCCCAAATAGGAAGGCAAGTAGTGAGTGCCCCTCATCTACTAGGGTATCTCATGTACGACCACTACCAGACGGAGGCGATACTCTGAAGAACTCATAGTTCTGCAAAAAACTCAAAGCCCTCCTGCAAACAGGTACCCCTATAACGGTCCAATTCATGTCTCTGGATCTCCGAAGAAAGGCATCCCCCGCCAAAGAGTCTGCCATCAGCCCGACATTCATCAATCTGGGACAATGCAGCACCAGCCATCCCATCAGATAGTGGAAGGAAAACTCAGTCCTAGCAAAGTCCTTCCTGCCATCGGGTGTTATCGTATTCACAATAAAATGTCGCAAACCCTGTTGGATGGCACAGACTATCGCTGGAAGTAGAGTAAGTTGGCGTCCAAAGGCCAGCTTTACAGCCGGAAGTATCATAACCCGGCTTATTCTCTTAATAGACCCTGAACCACCATGGACTATGCATTCACGAATCCATATCATCAGGAAAGTGGCTAGCACCGCCTATTCTGACATCTTGAACTCGGCCTGCCTGAAGAAATGATAAATCAGGGAGTTTCCCACAGCATCATCACTATCTTTGACATCCAAAGCTCCATGATCTGCCATCAACTACTCTATCTCAGAGCTCGTCAAGAGCTTGGGAGACGAAAAGGAGACTGGGCCGTCCCTCTCTACTCTGGTGAAAATATAGTTAGTCCAGGCCCTCGTATGTGGAAGGGACCCCTCAGTCTTACCCTTCTTCGTAATCTGGTGATAAATAAAAAAAGTAACAGAGTAACTCTTTGTACACCTCCATCATCTCGGAGGTCTCCTTCTCTAAATTCAAGATCTCTGCTTCACTGAGGACGTATTCTGCATATGGCTCCGTCCCCCAGGGAAGTTTGGATATCGCCTGCATTTCATGAAGAGCCAAACCCATCTATCCACCCGGAGTGAAGAAGGTGCATGTGTGATAGTTGTATAACTCTGCCAAGGAGATAAATATCGGCCAGTTAACCTTAATGCCATATTGGATGGCTCTAATGGCATAAAGAAGATCGGCAGCTTTTAGGGTGGTCTCGTAAGTCGAGAGCACCCATCCAGTAAGGTCACTCCAGAATAGGACAGAATGCCTCCAACCTTCCATCTGTAGCTTTCCTTCTGGGTATGACTCCCTCTTTGACAGCATCATGTTGGAGAGAGTCTCAGCCGCATAGGGGTGAAGATCAGTCGGGACATCGTTCATTATGACACCAGGGTGCAGCCTCCTCATGGAGTAGGACGTGGAACCCTTGACACACTTGAACGTGTCCTTCTTCCGGTCACCAGAGTTGAATTGGATCCTACCAGAAATTACCCCATGCAAGTTTAGGGGTCAGGTCCCATTTAATCTGCCTCTGTACAGCCAGATCAGCAAACGCCGACATAGGGTATTGGCGCTTCATCGATGGCAACCCTATTCTTTGGTCATTTAACTTAACTACCAGAGGGTCCTCTAGACATATCATCTCGTCATTCTTGAATCCTACACTATCGCCGAACAGGAAGTACGGCTTCTTCAAACAGCGTGTCCCTTCGAGCAAGAGCTTCTCATCATTAATCATCTGCTTCAGAAAGGTTTTGTCCTATTCAATTATGGCAATCGTCCGTTCCATAGGCTGGTCGTGACTGATCCTTGCCTGAACATTGCTGATCATATTGGTTATAAGGCTTGTGCCGAGGACATGGCAAGCAGAGCCGAAAGGGATCCCACCAAGTTCTGGGACGAACATATTAACTACAAGGATAAAAGAGAAAGTCAGACTCAGAATCTGCAGAAAAAATTAAGTACTGAAGGAATCTTATGCGCCCAAAGGGTTATGCGCCCAAAGGGCTATGCGCTCAAAGGGTTATGCGTCAAAAACAAACATGTGGGCGCATAACGTACAGCAGTATGTGGGCGCATAAACATGCAGCAACATGAGGGCGCATAACATAGATACATGTGGGCGCATAAGCACACCACAGTGTTGGCGCATGCTTCTGTAGGTGCATAAGAATGCTCACAGAAGCATGCTGCCTTAGGCGCATGCACCCAGGTAGAAGAAAACTCTGAACATCGTAAATTAATGCTCGAGACTTTGTTTTTGAGGCGTAGCCTCACCAAGAATTGGGTCCTGGACTGGTGAGGATGCTGCCGCAGGAGGAGAGCCACTCGATGCAGCCCCCTTGCCCTTCATAGATCTCTTGGCGACCTTGGAAGACATGGTTCGTAAAGAAAGGAGATGAAGAGTATTTTAAAAAAGTTCTAAGAGAAATGAGAATAATGAACTTTCTTTCTCTTTCAAAGCCTATTTATAGGCATGGGCCATTCCCTATGCGCCTACTATTCCTATGCGCCTATGCACCCACCATGGCTTATGCGCCCACGTGAAGACCCAGCCTCTTGCACACTATGCGACTGCCATTTGATGACATGGACAAAGTATGAAGAATGGACCTCTTCAAATTCCATCCCGATGAATCTGTCAGTTCAGATTTTCGATGAAGATCTCAACAGCCATCTCTCTGACAGGCTGCAAACTCTATGCGCCCAAAGAGAGAGCCATGCTATGAGCCCACTGCATCACGAGAAGACGGTCCATGCTTCTTTTAAAGTATTTCGAACTCGTTCAAGTATCGAAAACTCTATGCGTCCAAAGAGAGAGCCTTGTAGAAGTATGAAAATTTCAGCAGACTGGACATATGCGCCCAAGTCACCAATGAGCCTTATGCGCCCAAGCCACCAATGAGGTCATATGTGCCCAAAGCTTCCAGTGAGGTCATATGCCCATGCGCCCAAGATAAGCTCCTCCAGAAGGAGGGCACATAGCCCTGTTTTAGGCTATGCGCCCAAGCCAGAACAGCCCCTGACTCGGTCAAAGCCACGATCAAAATGTGCACCGAAGCATACGGCCACGTCAGTCTCCACGAGCAGTCGTGCACCGAAGCATGCGGCCACGTCAGCACCACGATCAACCCACGACCACGTAGCCTGCATGCACCTACATCCTATACGCCCAAAGTAGGACCATGCGCCCACATAAAAACCAGTGTGTTTCCTCATGTGGGCGCATAACATCATTCCAGCTCAAGAACTACCATAAAAAGGGGTCTCATCCCTCTTCAAAATACAGAACCGAGAGCATTTTCAAGAGCCAAATTGTTGTACTTCTTGCCAGTGAGCCGAGAGTTAGCAATTTTTTTTAGGTTTTCTTCCACTTTTGTAATCGGAGTGTCAATGGAGTAAAGGAACAATTGCCGCTCGATCTCCATCGTCCCATTCCCCAGAATCTTTTTTTTGTACTAGAGGGTACTCAGCACAGGATCTCTCAGACGTACTTGATTTGTGGTGCCTTGCGCCAATAAAGAAAAGACAGTGTTTCTTCTTCTTTTTGTGTGTGTCCACAGTGATCTATTTGTTTAAGCAACATTAAGCATAAGGGACATTATCTATTCATTTCATGGCATTAATTCACATTAACAGTTCAAGTATGATTCATTCAGCAGTTCAATGTTCATGTGTTGTTCATTTTAATATTAGACAACATAAGCATCTCTATTATCCAGCAAATAAAATAAGGGACATTTAGGGAAAATTCATAAAATTGTATTAACCTATTTTATTAGACATGAAGGAGTAAGGAGGAGGAAGGACAGTTCCACTCACTTGCATAAAATTATCTTCTTGTTTCGATCGCAGACATTCCCACTAAGCGTAGCTCCACCAGCAAGCTACGTTCAATATCCATTTTGTCTAGCCAGCTAAGAGAGACGGCATTAGTCTCAATAATCTTGATTTCCAATCCAAGTCACGGTCCAATATTCTGATTGCATCCAACAAGTCAACCAAATGCCTCCCGTGGAGCGAGGCATTACAGCACGTGCCCGCTACACCGACCACACCCGCCGGCCGACCGCCCACTCACCGCCGGCGGCCTCCCTTGTGGTCGTAGCCTCCATCACCACCTCCAACACCACTCCATCTCTATCATTACCACCATGATCAAATCCTAACCCCCTTCTTCAAAGAAAAAGTGAAAAGAATAAGAAGAAAATAAATGAAGAAGCTTGAAGATGAAGAATTTGAAGGAGGAAGAAGAAGGAGAAATTGGAGAAGGCTTAAGCCCTAATCCCCAATTCCAAACCCAAATCTATTTTTCCAAGGCAAGCCCTCCTCCTTTATTTCAATTTTGATTTGTCTATTTCTTTGATTTCCAAGTTCAATTATGATTCACAAACGGCAACTCAATTCTGAAAATTTAAAATATGTATATTTATAAACATACCTTTAAATTGGTAGGACACTTGCACAAAGTTAGGATACCTTACGGACACTCCGACACAAGAATTTTGATAAATGTTGTGCTTGGTACTAGGCATGATTGATTATGGTGTGTACATAATACATGTATATATATATATATATATTTTTTTTTTTTCTTATATATATATATATATATATATATATATATATATATATATATATATATATATATTATATATATATATATATATATAATATATATATATATATATATATAATATTATATATATATATATATATATATTTATATATATATATATATATATATATATATATATATATATATTATATATATATATATATTATATATATATATATATATATATATATATATATATATATATATATATATATATATATATATATATATATATATATATATATATATATATAAATATATATATATATATATATATATATATATATATATATATATATATATATATATATATATATATATATGAATGGATATTATATTATATAATATTCATGAAGTATATTTATATATAAAAGTAGGTGACCATTTGTATGTTTATCCAAAGATTTTTACATTGAGCCTATGAACAGAAGTCATACCCGATAAGGGATTAGAAATATACAGGTTTACTTTCTAGAGTTTTATGTGTTTGTATTAGGTTATTGTATATACATAAACACTTGAATTATGTTAACTATATAAACATACATCTGGGCATATATATAACCGATTCATAAAGTTACTTGTATATAATATAGAGTGTATATTACATCGTTACGTTCTCTAAACTTTTTATATCAACCCAAATAGAGTAGAAAATCATGCCTCTTAAGTAGATTGTCATGAAATATAGCTCTTGATACCGTATATGGTTATGTACTAAATTTGACCTAGCTTAGATTTAGAAGTTATTAGAAAAACTCACATTTTTCATAAATTTTTATATATACTTAAATTCTGTCCAGATATTTAAATTGCACTTAATTTGTATAAGTAATATTAAATTATTAGTTAAAACAATTATTTATGAACACCAAAATAATTGGGTAGCTTTGGTGTTGATTTCTAAACTATATTTTAGGTAAGTTTGATCTCCTAAGAACAACCTATGACACTCACCCAATTTCGTCACCCAATTTCGTCCATGAAAATACAAACATCTCATATATATATTATGTAAGTCGAGACTGAAGTACGTGTAGGCAACTTTAGAGGGGGGTGAATAGAGTATTTGTCGATAATAGCCAATTAAAAATAACTCTAGTAAAGTTCACCCAACAGAAATAATAATCAGAGTATAAGTGTGGAATATAAATAGAGATCAGAGAAGCATGCGCAGACACATCAGTTTTTAACCTGGTTTCCCTCGTAGAGGACTAGTCCAGACCTGAGAACTCTAGCTCAGGATTAAAATCCACTATTTGTGAAATAGCGTACAACCGCGTGCCTTTACTAAGAATAGCACGCCAACTTCTTACAGATTCGCAGATGGCGAGACTTGGAGTTGTCCAAGTGACTTCTTTTTGAACTCTTGTACACAAACTTCTAGTTGACTCGCACTGAGCACCTTAGGAGCTTGGAAAGTTTTGTGGCTAGTTAGATGAGAAGAATAAGCTCTTGAATGTATAGGCTATAGTAGAAGAGAAGATGAGAAGATTGGATGATTGAAAATGAGAGAAATCAAGGCCTATATATACTAGGCCAGAGAGGCAGAGTTCGGCCAGAACTCTGTCCTAAATATTCAAATTTTTGGCCATTGGACAACTAGCAACCAGTAAACCGTCAAAATTAGGTCCTGAAATTAAGGGGGCAGAGTTCGGCCCGAACTCTGTGTGGGGCAGAGTTCGGCCCGAACTCTGTGTGGGGCAGAGTTCGGCCCGAACTCTGTCTCCTTGGGGACAGAATGTTCAATGGGCTATTTTGGGTTTGGCAGATTTTTAGACTTTTGTTTGTGGAGCTTTGGGTGTAAAATCTAGGATAGAGATACTCAGTGCTATTCAACTTAAAATAGCCTAGACTCAATAAAAAGTAAAATTACAGACTCAGAGAATAAGTAAACAGCAGCATGTCATAACAATTGTCGATGATGTTCGCCTTGAGCTGATGTGTGGTGATTGTCTGTTTTGGAGCTTGATGGAGCTTTATGTGTCAAGTTGGATCATAGCGGATATCATCTTGTTAATTATCAAGATTAGGTTGACTGCGATCCAGTTTGGGTCAACAATCTCGTCCATTTTGATAATTAACAAAAATACAATATTTGCATGTCGCAATATTCATACCTGGACACATGGATTAATGATACTAGCTCCCCCGTAGATGAACATGTCAGCTCCCCCTTAATTGGATATGTCCTGAGATGAGTTTTAATCCAAGCAAGCACAACAATATATATTGAAGCTCCAACACATGTCCATACAAGTATCACAAGTATTTATCAAGTATTTCCAAAGCTCAAGCAAATATCACAAGTATTCTCCCCCTTTGTCACTTAGCAAAAGGATAAAGTGATAAAGTGGCTCCCCCATAAAAAGTAGACAAAGTGAATACATGCAATCACATAACATGGAACCACAATCATAGAGAGAAACTATCAGCAGTTTTATATCTCATAAAAACTACAGTGCATAATTCTGAAGGAAATACAATGCATGAAAATAGAAAATAATATTCCAAAGTCTTAAAAACTACTACGTAAAGCATAATGAAACTATAACCTGACATCAGCAGCATCAGCAGGTACTAAATCATGACCATCATGGAGCACGGGATGGACCAGCAGAGTCTGAAGGGTCGTTGGCAGAGTGACGAGGGTCGACAAAGGCCGCGTCCGGGTCCAGATACCGCCTGACCCATGTGTCATCAACACGTTACCTTCGCGAGAAGGGTCCCATACGATAGGAAACGACATTGTAGGATGGATGGCCAGGGTGTGCTGGAGGTCGTGCAACGAGTTGCTGATAACACTCATCTGAAGGGTGGTACGGTGATCCAACTGAGTCCAGCAGTCTTCTTCCAAACGGAAGCGATCGTGCAACATCGCCTGGATGGAGTCAAGAGTAGCAGGAGGATCGGGCTCAAGAGAAATAAGAGCTGCAGGAGCATCAGAGTCAGAAGACTCAGACTCAGTAGGAGGGGCAATAGCAGTAAGAGTCCTCCGTGCCTTGGATAGATAGGCAGAAGCAGGAAGAAACTGGCATTGATAAGAGAAATATGAAAAGCACGAACGATCATCGGCAGATACATGCCATAGAGCAATGATCGTAGCTTGGTTCTCGCACTAATCATCCAGTCCATCATTGTGCGATGGAAGTTGAATGGAACATAAAAGTACAAATGGTAGAGAGCAAATATCTCAAGATATGAAACTTCATCGTTTGATCCCGCTTTGGGCATGATCGAAGAAAATATAATCCGATGGAGTTTACAACAATATAATCCGATGAAGTGCAAATGGAACATAGAAGTAGGGGTTGAGAAATTTTGCTCTAAGCTTGCGAGGATGTGTGTTTGGGCCGTACACAAGTCATCCTTAAAGCTTTCAAGAGAAGATCCATCGAGAAATTAAAATCGTCGGGCATCGACGATTTTCTTCCAAGAGTTGGGTTCTGAGATTTCTAGATAGTCGGCAAGCTCGAAGTCATCAAACGATATATCAATACCGACGTCACGGGAATAAATCCACGTGTTGTCATGAGTCAAATTATAGTAGAACATTTATATGGCATTTAAATAGACAAAAGATGAAGTTGAAACGAGTTCATCTAGATTTAAGTCATGAAATAGTGAATCATAATCCGAAAATATTGTAATATTGATCGGATGTCTCGAAAACACACTACGTAAGCGAAAGTCGGAAAACCACTTATTGGAAGCATCTAATGAGACAAAAAGTTGCTCATTGTAGGTGTTAGGGTTTGGTGGAGGTGGTGGATTGAATAATGGATAAATAGGAGGAGGAGGAGGGCTAGAAGATGATGCTCCTTCACTTCTTCTCCTCTTTCCTCTACCAAAAAGTTTTGGTGCCATTGATAATAAAAGAGAGAATTGGAAAAAGAGGAGAAGAAAGGAGTTGTACCTCACACAAAATGGTTGGCGATGGAAGAGATCCTTCAAAACTCCTTAGATCTTGAGTTTGGAAGGAAAAAGCCCTAAAATATGGGTATTCTAGGGTTAGGGTTTGAGAGAAAAGAGTTTGGAGGGAGGTAGAAGAAGATGAAAGTGAAAAGAGAGGGGTATTTTGGGTTTAAGAAGGTTGGGGCCAGCAGGTCGGGTGAAATCTTGGCCTTCAAATCAAAAAATTGAATGGCTGAGAGCAGTTGGAGGTTCTGTGAGCAGGCACACAGAGTTCAGCCTAAACTCTGTGTAGGGTATAGTTCAACCCAAACTCTGTCTGTCTGTTCCAGAACACAAAAAGGCAATGTTTAAATAGAAAAAGACTAGAATTTGAAAATTGAGTGATATAAGTCATAAAAATAATGTAGCTATATAATAATTGACTGTTAAGACAACGATCATTATAGTGAAACTGCCTTAGGGTAGCTGTAGGGGCCGGATCCCAGCTAGCGGTAGTCCAAAGACTAGTGCACCGTGTCGTTTAGGCTTTTATGCCATGTTGTCAGAAGGACCCTTTCGGCTTGCACCCAAAGCTGAGTCATTATAAATGATGATTGTCCTAACCGTTATTTATGCAGGTATAAATTATTGTATGACAGTTTCATCCAAGATTCCTAACTCTTGAGAAAGGAAATTGAAGCGCTCTTCGGTTAGTGGTTTAGTAAAGAAATCTGCTAGCTGATGTTCGGTGTAAATAAACTCTAAATTAATAGTATCGTACTGGTGATGATCACGCAAAAAATGACGTCTAATCTCTATATGCTTTGTACGTGAGTGACATACTGGGTTCTTGGTCAAATTTATTAAACTAGTGTTATCACAGAAAATAGATATGTGCTTGAATAATAAGTTATAGTCTTCAAGAATTTGCTTCATCCACAAAATCTGTGCACTCAACAATGACCAGCTACGATGTACTCATCTTCTATTGTGGATAGTGCGACAGAATTCTGCTTCTTGCTAAACCATGAGATTAAAGCCTTTCCTAACAAATGACATGTGCCGCTGGTACTCTTACGGTCAACTTTACATCCCAAAAAATTAGTATCGAAATATCCGATTAATTCAAAGGAAGTGGGTTTGGGATACTACAAGCCTACCGTAGTCGTTCCTTTAAGATATCTAAAGATATGCTTAACGGCGGTCATATGTGATTCTTTAGGATTTGTTTGATATCTAGCACATAAGTAAACACTAAACATAATATCGTGATGACTAGCAGTTAAATACAATAGACTACCAATCATACCTCGATACTTACGTTGATCGTCCGGTTTCCGCTTTTATCAGGTTCCAGCTTTGTTGTAGTAGCCATAGGAGTGCTGATAGGTTTGATGTATTCAAGCTCGAACTTTTTTAGCATGTCCTTTTTATACTTCGACTGGCTGATAAAGACGCCTTGAGAGTATTGTTTGATTTGCAGTCCAAGGAAGTAGTTGAGCTCCCCCATCATGCTCATCTCAAATCCGTTCTGCATACACTTGGCAAAATCTTTGCATAGACCCTCAATAGTAGACCCAAATATGATATCATCTACATAAATTTGTACTAACAAAACACTGTCATGAATGGATTTTATGAAAAGTGTAGTATCAATTTTTTCTTTTAAAAAACCTTTATCAAGTAAGAAAGTACTAAGGCGTTCATACCCAAGCTCGAGGAGCTTGTTTGAGGCCGTAAAGAGCTTTCTTAAGTTTAAAAATGTGGTCAAGAAATTTGTAATTTTTTAAAACCAGGGGGTTGCTTGACAAAAACCTCTTCTTTAATAAAACCATTTAGAAAGCACTTTTCACATCCATTTGAAAAAGTTTAAAGTTTTGGAAATTTGCAAAGGCACAAAGTATCCGAATATATTTAAGTCGTGCAACAGGAGCATACATCTTATCGTAGTCGATACCCTCCTCTTGGTTGTATCCTTGAGCTATGAGACGAGCCTTGTTGCGAGTGACTAAACCATCCTCATTAACTTTGTTACGAAAGACCCATTTAGTACCAATAATTGAATGATCAGCAGGTCTAGGAACAAGTTCCCAAACCTGATTTCGTTCAAATTGGTTGAGTTCTTCGTGCATTACAGATATCCAAAATTCATCATTAAGAGCTTCTAAAACATTTTTAGGTTCAATTTGAGAAATAAAAGCAGTGCTAGCAATAGAGTCTCTCAAATAAGATCGAGTAGTTACCCCTTTCGATAACTCACCTATTACCATCGATGCGAAGGTTTGAATTGGAACTTCTTTAGCAAGCCTTCCAAAGAGTTAGTTTCAGGTGGTGTATCCACAGGAGTGAAGGTTGCTGGTTCATCATAATCGAAAATGATAGTTGTACTATTATCCTCATCAAAAGTTACGTTAGTAGACTCTTCAACAATCATGGAGCATTTATTGAACACTCTATGTCACCTTCAGTTTCCATGAACAGAGGTATTTTGGTAATTTTCCACTTTAAAATTATTTTGGAATTATTTATTTATTTATTGTATTATTTTGGGGTTGTTTGAGTCGGGTTCGAATTTCAACTCATTCCGACTTGTATCGGGGACCCGGGATAGTTTTGACTCTAGCGGGCCCACACACTAGTTAGCCATGGCCCACATGTTAGTATTTTAGTTAGTGACTAGGCTAATTATTTTGGTTAGGATTAATTTGGATTAGTGGTTTTAGGAATGACCAAACTAGCCCCGACTTAACCCCTTACCAATGTATTAACCCATAGATTAGAAAGGGGGCTTTTTAGGCTTTTCCCTAATAGGACAAAACCACTTTAGTGGCCGGCCACCTATGGTGGATAAGGCTCCATCAATCTTCATTATTTCCTTTTCCATTCTCTCTCTTGTTCTTCCCCAATTTTTCTAGAGAGCAAACCTTAGAAATTTCTCCACCAAATCCTTCCATTTTCTCACCCAATCTTCTTTCTTCCTTCTCCATTCAAGCCAAAGAGGGAGCTACCCAAGTTTGAGAGGATTCGGAGCTTGTCCGTGTCCGTTTGGGATTCCTACGTGTCGGTGGCGTATCGGGATCGATTCGAGTCACCGAGAGGTATAAATCCCTACCTTTCCTCATTTCTCTCATGCATTAGAATGGTATTGACCTATAGGAATGACCCCCATGGTTTGGTGCCCATTGGTGTCCATTTCATGTCAATTTGGACACTTGTAGAGGTGTCATATGTGTAGGATCGTGTCCTAATGGGAAAACCTCCCATTTAGACACATGTGGATTATTTATGTATTGATTTATTGTTATTCTAATATTATTCCAGATTTTAAGTATTTAGGAATGAGTTGTCCTTTGAATATATATAGTGATATATATTAATCTCTATGTATATATATATGTATATATATATATATATTGGTTTATATATATGTATATATATATTATGGTGGGAATGTGTATATGTTTGTGTTGGTAGTGGGTACATGGAGTGGTCGACCAAGTGGAAGAATTGGTGTGTGTGTTTGTGTTAGTTTAGAGAGTGTGTAGTGGTGGTGTTTGAGTAATTGGTTGAGAGGGGATGAGTGTTAGATTGAGGAGTGGAGAGTGAGTGAGTAGAGAGTGGTTTGTGTGGGATTATAGAGGAGGGGGATTACCCACCATAACAGCAGGTGTTCATGCCTATGTTGGCTGTCCCTTGGACAGCTCCAATACAGTCCAGCTTTTCCCTCATGTGGCTGTCAATTTCAGTCCACATTGCTCCATTTCAGTCCCCATATCAATCCCCTTAAACCACTCTATACATGGCTGTCAATTGCATCCATGTACACCCCTAAACCACACCTACTTGCTGTCCCAAAATGGCCTTCCATTTCCTCCACCACGGTGTCCCAAAAACCCAGCATCTGGACTGTCCAAAATAGTCCAGATTTCTCTATCACTTGGCTGTCCATGACAGTTCAAGGACAGCCCCAACACAGCCCCTAATCAGACCAGATTTTTCCCCACTTGGCTGTCCAGTTTTGGTCTCAAGTGGCTGTCCATTTCAGCCCAATCCTGACTCTATTTCAGTCCAGAAAACCCCCCACATATCAGCCAATGCATGCCACAATATCAGTCCCTTATTGGCCCTGTAAATCAGTCCAGCTTGGCCATCAATTGGCTGTCCTATTTTGACCATAAAACAGTCGTTAAAACCATCAAAAACAGTCCACATTTGTCCCATGTTTCAGTCCCAATAAACCCTATTTCAGTCCCATATTGGCTGTCCTAAATACCACTAAATTTAGTCCTAACAACCCATTCGTGGCTGTCCTATTTAACCTCATATCAGTCCACATAGGAGCTTGTGTGTGTGTGTATTTGTGAGGTTGTGTGTATGTGTGTGAGAGCCTAAATGAGTGTAGTTAGTAGCCTATAGGTTAGCCTATGTGCAAACTAGTAGGAAAGCCTATATGAGAGCCAATAAGTGTGGTATGTGAGAGTGTTGTGTGTGAGTGAGATATGATACATGGTAAGGGTAATGTGAGTTTTACCTAGGAATAGGGTATTTGAGTTTGGAGTCTAAGATAGGGTTAGAACTTGATTCCCTTGGTTGGTAATGATCAAATATGGTGCTCATAGACTAGTTTTGACGTCGGTTGACCTTTTTGACCAAAAGTCAACAAAAGTCAACCGAGAGTCAAACTTAGCCTTTAAGCGACCAGATTTGACCGAAACCAAACCAGAGTTGACCAGTTGACTGAAAGTCAACAATTGGTCAACATTAGACTAGTTTGACCTAGGGTTGACCTAGAGTTGACCAGAGTTGTCTTTTTGACCAAAAGTCAACTGTAAGTCAACCTTTGACCCCGTTTGACCTAGTTTGACTTGGATTGACTCCCAGTAACCAGTATGACCTAGTATGAACCACTATGACCTAGTATGACTCAGTCTGACCTAGATTGACCTATTTTTGACTTAGACTTGCATTCATGACTTGAATTAGTTTCCTTTTTCAGTATTAAGCCCTGTTTGACTCATAGTATCTTATTTTAGGTCTGTGATCACTCTGAGCGTCTGTTCACCTTATCAGCTCAGGACCACAGGCGAGTACATTCACTGATAGTTTTTATTGTCTTGATATCTACTATATTCGATTCAGTTGTAGTGTTTTACATGATTCCTGACACGACAGTTCACGAACTAGTATACGTCGGATCCTGTCATGAGATATTATTCCTGGACTTTCTTGGTATATGGGTATGTGATATATCTGTGTTTCCTGTACTTATATAGACATTGATTTGGGAGTGGGCTGCCCCCTGCTCTCGAACCCTGTGTCATGACGTACCATGTCCGAATCCGTGATACTATTCGACATGACTCTCCGTTGAGGACACCGCGGATTGCCGGGCCAAGTGGATAACTCTCTCTCGACTCCCTAGCCGATCACATATCGCTCTAATAGTTCAAATCACCTTTTACATTTATTAGCGTATCTTATATTCCAGTTCAGCTTTACTTTCTGTACTTCTTACCATGCTATGATTTTCCTTACTCACATGCTCTACCTGTTTTTATACTGTGCCATGATTTGAGAGTAAGTCATGTTTGAAAGAAGGATTACAACTTCGGTCCTTGTTTGGTTCAAGGGTTGTAACTCGGCTTTCAAATGGTTCCCATGTCGCCTATATCTTTGTCTTGTATTTTATTATACTGTCTCTTATAGTATTTCTCAATTTATATAGAACTGCTGGTGGTGTTTGTACTTGCTCATTTTCCTGACAGGATACCGTTGACAAATTTTACAGATGATTCAGAGGCTGATTGCCCGACCTACTATGGGGACGGGTTAGACGGACTAGACTTAGACCGTGGCTTGTTGGTAGAGCCACTAGACTTTGCTCACCCTGAGTAGCATAGTTTAGTTAGGTTTGCCTGGCCTACGAGCCAGCTAGCACATTTCAGTTTGTAGTATCTTATACATATTTTCTGAGACTCTGGATGTTTGTGTATAGCTCTGTCTTGTGTGGATCTTGAACTCATTTCCTGTTTTATCTATCATATTTCCTTTCCATGCTATCTACCTTAGTTTTATATTTGTGATTGAGACTGTATTGCTATGTCACCTCCATTCGTAGTGTATATACTGTACAGGTACATTTATCTGTTTTAGTCGTAGTATTTACAGACCCTATATACAGCGTTCTACCGCCGATTCTGCGGCGTAGGCTGGACGTAACCACGTGCTCGTGTCCCTCTTCAGGGTGCGGGTCGTGACACGTTTTTGTGGTGGCCCATGCAGGCCAGTGTTGTAATTAGTGCGATCTCGTAATGGTGTTCGACTTAGAGTACTAATTACGAGCTTGCGATTAGGACATAGGATCTAGGGTATAATAGGAGTTACTCAATCACATGTTAGGAAATTTTTGATCTTTTGATTACCATGACAAATTCTTTTGCATTGAATTTAATTGTCCTTCTTTGATATTCCTATCATGTGCCATATTAATTCCTTGTTTCAATCTATCCTCAGGATGACGATCACTCGCTCTCAGGCAGCGGGTTCTAGCGCTGTACCGGAGAGGCCCGATCCGGCAGGACTTCCACCTCCGGCTACGGGAGCTGCACTTGAGGAAGCTGCCACCACAGTTCCTGCCCCTCAGGCGGGAGCAGCAGCAGCGACGGTTCTAGGAGGTCTTCCACCTCCAGCAGCGGGACCATCCATGGTCGTCCCTGATATTCTTCCACCGTCACCTCAGTTACCGACAGATACCCAGGGGATGATGGCCCTTCTGCAGCAGATGTTGCAGACTCAGAACACACAGGCAGAGTTGTTACGACGGACAATAGAGAACTCGCATCAGCTAGCGATGGCAGCAGTGGAGAGAGGTGCACCAGCTACAGTTCAAGGAGCACCAGTATAGCAGCAGGGTCAGGGGAGGCCCGGTACATACCTCGACTTCAGAAAGATGAACCCGCAGGTGTTCAAGGGTACCGAGGGTATCCTATACGCGGACGACTGGCTAGAGGATGTCCAGCAGAGTCTGGAGTTAGCAGAGGTCCTGAGAGGTCTATGGGTGACGTCTGCAGCGAGCCAGTTCTTCGATATAGCGCTGACTTGGTACCGCACGGATCCGCGTGCATCAGTGAGGGGATTGTCTTGGGAGGACTTCAGGAAACTCTTTAAGGTGATATTCTACCCAGATGTAGCCTTGACAGCTTTGGAGGGGCAGTTTGCCAGTATGGTACAGGGAAACTCGTCGGTAGACGAGTATGCAGCAGAGTTCTTCCGCCAGAGCAGGTTTGCACCTAGTTTGGTCCAGGATGAGGGGTGCAAGGCCTGAAAGTTCCAGAGGGGCCTTATACATGCAGTGTGCACTCGCACCTCTGGGAGACGTGATGCGACCTTCGAGCAGATCCTTATGGAGGTGCAGATTGCAGAGGAGGACTTCGGCCTCAAGCCGAAGAGGGGCAGTGACGCTCTTGGAGCTAGTTCGAGTACAGGGCCGGCGAAGCGCCCACATTTCCAACAGAGGCAGTTCCAGCAGCAGCAGCCTCAGTTGCAGATCCAGCAGGCACCGGCACGTGTCCAGCAGCACCAGGGTTAGGGTCAGAGGTCGGCTACACAGTGTAACTTCTGCGGGAAGACAGGGCACACTAGAGAGGTTTGCAGGAAGAGGTTGGGCGTCTGCTTATACTGTGGGGCGTCCGATCACCAGCTGAAGGACTGCCGTATTCGGGGAGTCCGAGGAGTCCAGGACAGAGCACAGCCGACCAGAGGACCAGCAGTTCAGCAGAGAGGTCCTCCACTTCAGACTCAGCAGCAGCATTTTGTGCAGCACCAGAGGGGAACCCCTGCGGGCAGAGTGTTCACCCTGACAGCAGAGGAGGAGGCAGAGCCAGTATGCGATGTAGTGGCAGGCCACGTTCTTCTTGATTCATTCCCTGCATTTACCTTGTTTGATTCCGGTGCCACTCATAGTTTTGTGTCTATTTTCTTTGCTCTGCGATACAACATTATTGCTGAACCTTTGGGAAGGACTTACAAGATATTGACCGGAGGAGACATCATCCTGGTCAATAATATCTGCAAGGGGTGGAGAGTTACTGTAGGAGGCCGAGATTTGGGTGCGTGCTTGCTCGTAATGCCCCTTCTGAGGTACAATATGGTACTCGGAATGGATTGGTTGAGCATGCACTATACTACTATAGACTGTAGAGGAGGTAGGGATTCTGTTTAAGCCGCCGGGAGAGCCAGAGATTGTGTTTGCCAGAGGAGCAGCTGAGCCGGGAGATGGGTTCTGCGGAGCTTTACTGGCGGGGCAGACATTGCCGCATCCATTGATAGCTGACTTCATGGATGTTTTTCTCGAGGAGTTGCCTGGGATGCCGCCGGATAGAGACATTAAGTTCTCAATAGACTTAGTGCCGGGTGCTGAGCCTATCTCACAACACATCTATAGGGTCAACAACAGCGAGTTGGCAGAGCTGAAGAAGCAGGTCGACGAGCTGCAGGACAAGAGATTCATTAGATCCAGTTCATCGCCTTGGGGAGCGCCAGTCTTGTTTGTACCGAAGAAGGATGGTACGATGCGCATGTGTATCGATTACAGGGCGCTCAACAACCTCACTATCAAGAACAAGTACCCATTGTCGAGGATTGACGACTTGTTCGATCAGTTGAGCGGTGCCAAGGTGTTTTCAAAGATAGATCTGAGGTCCGACTATCATCAGCTAAAGATGAAGCAGGAAGACATTCCGAAGACGGCTTTTCAGACTCGGTACGGCCAGTACGAGTTCACTGTGATGCCATTTGGGTTGACCAACGCCCCAGCTGTGTTCATGAACTTGATGAACAAGGTATTCCATCAGTACCTTGATAAGTTCGTGGTGGTCTTCATAGACGACATCCTGGTCTACTCAAAGACGCCGGAGGAGCACGAGGAGCATATGAGGATTGTGTTCGAGACTTTGAGAAAGGAGCAGTTATATAGAAAGTTATCGAAGTGTGAGTTCTTCCTGGACCAGGTCGAGTTCTTGGGTCATGTTGTGACCGAGCTAGGATCTCAGTAGACCAGAAGAAGATTGCTGTGGTAGAGTCTTGGTCTACGCCCAGTACAGTTGCCGAGATTCGAAGCTTTCTGGGATTGGCGGGCTACTATCGGAAGTTCGTCCAAGATTTCTCGCGGATCGCGGAGCTGATGACTAGACTCACCAGGAAGGACGTAGAGTTTGTCTGGACTGAGGAGTGTCAGGCCGCCTTCGATAAGCTGAAGAAGAGGTTGACATCAGCTCCGATCTTGACATTACCGTCTGGGACCGGTGGTTTCTCGATCTACAGCGACGCTTCTGGCAGAGGTCTGGGTTGTGTTCTTCAGCAGCACAGGAAGGTGATTGCCTATGCATCCAGGCAGTTACGTCCTCATGAGAAGAACTACCCGACTCATGATCTGGAGTTAGCCGCTGTTATCTTTGTCATAAAATTGTGGAAGTACTATCTGTACGGAGAGCAGGTTGAGATCTTTACTGATCATAAGAGCTTGAAGTACGTGTTCACTCAGAAGGAGCTGAACATACGACAGAGACGTTGGCTTGAGCTGATGAAGGATTTCGATATTGCCTTGCAGTACCATCCAGGAAAGGCCAACGTAGTTGCAGATTCCTTGAGCAGGTATCCAGTGGCTATGTATCTGACAGCAGACCGTCATCTTTTGGCCGACCTGGACAGTTTGGGAATCGAGGTGATTATTTCGGGCATAGAGGTACAGATGTGGGGTTTACAGATTCAGTCCGAGTTGATGGACAGAGTCAGATCAGCACAGTATGATGATGTTGCCCTGAGGAGCATCAGGGAGCAGGTGCGGGCAGGGTTGCTCGACGATTTCTTTATTGCCGAGGATGGGTCGCTGCGGCACGGTGCTAGACTGTGCATTCCGAGTAGGGAGCTTCGGAAGGAGGTTCTTCAGTAGGCACATCGCTCTCAGTACTCTATGCATCCTGGTGCCAACAAGATGTACAGAGATCTGAGGGAGCACGTTTGGTGGTACGGCATGAAGCGCGAGGTGGCTCAGTTTTTATCTCGCTGCTTGGTTTGTCAGCAGGTGAAGGCCGAGAGGCAGAGGCCTGGTGGATTGCTACAGCTACTACCCATTCCTGAGTGGAAGTGGGAGCACATCACCATGGACTTTGTGTCCGGACTTCCACGGTCTCCAGGAGGGAAAGACGCGATTTGGGTCATAGTTGATAGATTGACCAAATTGGCCCACTTTTTGCCTTTCAAGGTGGGATTGTCGACGGAGAGGTTGGCAGAGCTGTATGTTCGTCAGATCGTGCGATTGCATGAGGTTCCTGTGAGCATAGTTTCAGATCGGGATAGTCGTTTCACTTTCCACTTCTGGAGGAGTTTGCAGGCTAGCTTGGGCACCTCGCTCAAGTTTAGTACCGCTTATCACCCCCAAACAGACGGGCAGTCGGAGAGGACTATCCAGACCTTGGAGGATATGCTTCACACGTGTGTGCTAGATCTCGGAGGTTCTTGGGAGGATCATGTTCACCTGGTAGAGTTTGCTTACAACAACAGCTATCAGGCCAATATAGAGATGTCGCCATTCGAGGCTCTATACGGACGAAGATGTCGTACTCCCTTGTCATGGGATGATATTGGCGAGAGGGTGCTGCTTGGACCGGAGATGGTAGTGGATGCAGCTGAGAAAGTCAGGCTGATTAGAGACAGACTTCGGGTGGCTCAGGATAGGCAGCGATATTGGGCCGATAGCCGCCGAAGACCGTTAGAGTTTGAGGTTAGTTTCAGTTCCTGTTTGTGATGCTTGCGATTTTATTTGTCCTGTATGCTGAGTTTGTTTTATGTCTAGGCTGGTGGTTTAGTGTTCATGAAGATTTCTCTGACACGGGGCACGATTCGCTTTGGCGGAGGCGGGAAGCTTAGTCCGCGCTACATCGGGCCTTTCACTATCCTTGAGAGGGTCGGTGCAGTGGCTTACCGGCTAGACTTGCCGCCTACGATAGAGGAGGTACATAACGTGTTCCATGTGTCACAGCTGAGATGGTACGTGGCGGACCCCAGCCATGTATTGGACCATTCAGCGATCGAGGTGGGGCATATTCTTTACTATCCAGAGCAGCCAGTGGAGATTCTGGATCGTAGGGAGAAGGTGCTTCAGAACCAGGTTATACCATTGGTTCGTGTTGCATGGAGGCATCACTCTCTAGGTGAATCTACCTGAGAGAGAGAGGATGACATGCGGGAGCGTTTCCCTTATCTCTTCGAGCCCTGAGGTATAATTTTGTTTCTGCATGTGATACAGTGTATGTTGTTTTAATTTTGAGGACAAAATTTTTTTAAAGTGGAAAGATTTGTCACCCCCAGTTTCCATGAACAGGGGTATTTTGGTAATTTTCCACTTTAAAATTATTTTGGAATTATTTATTTATTTATTGTATTATTTTGGGGTTGTTTGAGTCGGGTTCGAATTTCAACTCATTCCGACTTGTATTGGGGACCCGGGATAGTTTTGACTCTAGCGGGCCCACACACTAGTTAGCCATGGCCCATATGTTAGTATTTTAGTTAGTTACTAGGCTAATTATTTTGGTTAGGATTAATTTGGATTAGTGGTTTTAGGAATGAACAAACTAGCCCCGACTTAACCCCTTACCAATGTATTAACCCATAGATTAGAAAGGGGGCTTTTTAGGCTTTTCCCTAATAGGACAAAACCGCTTTAGTGGCCGGCCACCTATGGTGGATAAGGTTCCATCAATCTTCATTATTTCCTTTTCCATTCTCTCTCTTGTTCTTCCCCAATTTTTCTAGAGAGCAAACCCTAGAAATTTCTCCACCAAATCCTTCCATTTTCTCACCCAATCTTCTTCCTTCCTTCTCCATTCAAGCCAAGGAGGGAGCTACCCAAGTTTGAGAGGATTCAGAGCTTGTCCGTGTCCGTTTGGGATTCCTACGTGTCGGTGGCGTATCGGGATCGATTCGAGTCACCGAGAGGTATAAATCCCTTCATTTTCTCATTTCTCTCATGCATTAGAATGGTATTGACCTATAGGAATGACCCCCATGGTTTGGTGCCCATTGGTGTCCATTTGTGTCCATTTGGACACTTGTAGAGGTGTCCTATGTGTAGGATCGTGTCCTAATGGGAAAACCCCCTATTTGGACACATGTGGATTATTTATGTATTGATTTATTGTTATTCTAATATTATTCCAGATTTTAAGTGTTTAGGAATGAGTTGTCCTATGTATATATATAGTGATATATATTAATCTCTATGTATATATATATGTATATATATATATATATATATATATTGGTTTTTATATATGTATATATATATTATTGTGGGAATGTGTATATGTTTGTGTTGGTAGTGGGTACATGGAGTGGTCGACCAAGTAGGAGAATTGGTGTGTGTGTTTGTGTTAGTTTAGAGAGTGTGTAGTGGTGGTGTTTGAGTAATTGGTTGCGAGGGGATGAGTGTTAGATTGAGGAGTGGAGAGTGAGTGAGTAGAGAGTGGTTTGTGTGGGATTATAGAGGAGGGGGATTACCCACCATAACAGCAGTTGTTCAAGCCTATGTTGGCTGTCCCTTGGACAGCTCCAATACAGTCCAGCTTTTTCCTCATGTGGCTGTCAATTTTAGTCCACATTGCTCCATTTCAGTCCCCATATCAATCCCCTTAAACCACTCTATACATGGCTATCATTTGCATCCATGTACACCCCTAAACCACACCTACTTGCTGTCCCAAAACAGCCTTCCATTTCCCCACCATGCTGTCCCAAAAACCCAGCATCTGGACTGTCCAAAACAGTCCAGATTTCCCCATCACTTGGCTGTCCATGACAGTCCAAGGACAGCCCCAACACAGCCCCTAATCAGTCCAGATTTTTCCCCACTTGGCTGTCCAGTTTTGGTCTCAAGTGGCTATCCATTTAGCCTAATCCTGACTCCATTTCAGTCCAGAAAACCCCCCACATATCAGCCAATGCATGCCACAATATCAGTCCCTTATTGGCCCTGTAAATCAGTCCAGTTTGGCCATCAAGTGGCTGTCCTATTTTGACCACAAAACAGTCCTTAAAACTATCAAAAATAGTCCACATTTGTCCCATGTTTCAGTCCCAATAAACCCCATTTCAGTCCCATATTAGCTGTCCTACATACCACAAAATTTCAGTCCTAACAACCCATTCATGGCTGTCCTATTTAACCTCATATCAGTCCACATAGGAGCTTGTGTGTGTGTGTATTTGTGAGGTTGTGTGTATGTGTGTGAAAGCCTAAATGAGTGTAGTTAGTAGCCTATAGGTTAGCCTATGTGCAAACTAGTAGGAAAGCCTATAGGAGAGCCTATAAGTATGGTATGTGAGAGTGTTGTGTGTGAGTGAGATATGATACATGGTAAGGGTAATGTGAGTTTTACCTAGGAATAGGGTATTTGAGTTTGGAGTCTAAGATAGGGTTAGAACTTGATTCCCTTGGTTGGTAATGATCAAATATGGTGCTCATAGACTAGTTTTGACGTCGGTTGACCTTTTTGACCAAAAGTCAACAAAAGTCAACCGAGAGTCAAACTTAGCCTTTAAGCGACCAGATTTGACCGAAACCAAACCAGAGTTGACCAGTTGACTAAAAGTCAACAGTTGGGCAACATTAGACTAGTTTGACCTAGGGTTGACCTATAGTTGACCAAAGTTGACCAGAGTTGACTTTTTAACCAAAAGTCAACTATAAGTCAACCTTTGACCCCGTTTGACCTAGTTTGACTTGGATTGACTCCCAGTAACCAGTATGACCTAGTATGAACCAGTATGACCTAGTATGACTTAGTCTGACCTAGATTGACCTAGTTTTGACTTAGACTTGCATTTATGACTTGAATTAGTTTCCTTTTTCAGTATTAAGCCCTGTTTGACTCATAGTATCTTATTTTAGGTCTGTGATCACTCTGAGCGTCTGTTCAACTTATCAGCTCAGGACCACAGGCGAGTACATTTTGTGATAGTTTTTATTGTCTTGATATCTACTATATCCGATTCAGTTGTAGTATTTTACATGATTCCTGACACGACAGTTCACGGATTAGTATACGTCGGATCCTGTCATGAGATGTTATTCCTGGACTTTTTTGGTATATGGGTATGTGATATTTCTGTGTTTACTGTACTTGTATAGACATTGATTTGGGAGTGGGCTGGCCCCCTGCTCTCGAACCCTGTGTCATGATGTACCATGTCCGGATCCGTGATACTATTCGGGGATGGGGGAATTATTTAGGGTTATGTGATCAAAGCCTTCCTGTAACTATTTTGCTAGCGCCACCCTCACCTCACGTAGGATGTAGCAGATACCCCATTACTAGTTATCCAGTTTGGACGGCATGACTCTCCGTTGGGGACACCGCGGATTGCCGGACCAAGTGGATAACTCTCTCTTGACTCCCTAGCCGATCACATATCGCTCTAATAGTTTAAATCACCTTTTATATTTATTAGCGTACCTTATATTCCAGTTCAGCATCACTTTCTGTACTTTTCACCATGCTATGATTTTCCTTACTCACATGCGCTACCTGTCTTTATACTGTGCCATGATTTGAGACTAAGTCCTGTTTGAAAAAAGGGTTACAACTCCGGTCCTTGTTTGGTTCAAGGGTTGTAACTCGGCTTTCAAATGGTTCCCAAGTCGCCTATATCTTTGTCTTGTATTTTATTATACTGTCTCTTATAGTATTTCTTAATTCATATGGAATTGCTGTTGGTGTTTGTACTTGCTTATTTTCCTGATAGGATACCGTTGACAAATTTTACAGATGATTCAGAGGGTGATTGCCCGACCTACTATGGGGACGGGTTAGACGGACTAGACTTAGACCGTGGCTTGTTGGTAGAGCCACTAGACTTTGCTCACCCTGAGTAGCATAGTTTAGTTAGGTTTGCCTGGCCTGCGAGCTAGCTAGCACATTTTAGTTTGTAGTATCTTATACATATTTTCTGAGACTCTGGATGTTTGTGTATAGCTCTGTCTTGTGTGGATCTTGGACTCATTTCTTGTTTTATCTATCATATTTCCTTTCCATGCTATCTACCTTTGTTTTATATTTGTGATTGAGACTGTATTGCTATGTCACCTCCATTTGGAGTGTATATACTGTACAAGTACATTTATCTATTTTAGTCGTAGTATTTACAGACCCTATATACAGCGTTCTGCCACCGATTCTGTGGCGTAGGCTGGACTTAACCACGTGCTCGTGCCCCTCTTCAGGGTGTGGGTCGTGACACTCTATATCCCTTACTCTTGGCAGCATAGCCAAGAAGAATACCTTCGTCAGCTTTGTCATCAAACTTGCCCAAGTTGTCTTTGGTATTCAGGATAAAGCAGTGACAACCAAACACTCGAAAGTAGGAAACATTTAGAGTTCTACCAAACCAAAGCTCACAGGGTATTTTCTTCGATATCGGTCGAATCAAAACCCTATTCAAAATGTGGCATGTTGTGCTGACAGCTTCTGCCCAAAAATATTTCGAAAGAGAAAATTGATTCAACTTGACTCTAGCCATATCGCCAAGAGTCCTATTCTTCCGCTCCACAACACCATTTTGTTAAGGAGCTCTAGGACAAGAAAACTTATGATTAAAGCCATTTAAATCACAAAACTTTTCAAAATTGGAACTTTTGAATTCGCCACCATGATCACTTCGAATACGAGTAATCATGTAGCCCTCTTCGTTTTGGACCTTTTTAGCAAAAACATTGAAAACTGAAATGGTATTATTTTTATTTGCGAGAAAGAAAACCCAAGTAAATCTTGAAAAGTCATCAACGATAACAAAAGCATAGAGTTTACCGCCAAGACTGGCTACTCTACTAGGAATAAATAGATCCATATGTAGTAATTACAATGGTCGGGTAGTACTTACAATGTTTATGGATTTAAAGGAAGATTTAGTAGCCTTATTCTTTTCACATTCAGCACATACCGTGTCTTTCTTGAATGTGATGTCTGGCAGGCCTCTTACTAGCTTCTTGGTTGATAATCTGGATATGGTATCTATGTTGGCATGACCAAGACGCTGGTGCCATAATAGTCTTTCATCTTTGTGGGCGTAGAGCCATCTTTCTACATTGTTAGTATCTCAAGACAGATAGAAAATATATATGTTATCTTCTCTTACCCTTCAAAAGCGATGTCTCCAGTTGATCTTTCATAGATAAAGCATTTAGTTTTTCTAAAGTTAATATCATATCCATGATCAGCAAGATGACTAATGTTGAGCAAGTTATGCTTTAACTCAGTTACTAAACAGACATCCTTAATGACGGGAGAAGGAGGATAACCAATTGTGCCGTTACGTATAATATAGCTTTTTAGATTGTTGCTGAAAGATAGATATCCTTCCCTTTTTATCGATATTGATGCGAATAGATTAGCATCTCCAGTCATATGTCGCGAGCACCTACTATCGAGAATCCATTTGCTTCTAGTTTAAGAAGGAAGGTCCACCTACACTATGATTAGATGTGACTTTTGGTACCCATATTCTTTTGGGTCCCGAAAAGTTAGTCTTCGGTATCCATGCATATAGATTGATATCAACTAGTTTTCTAAATCTATACTGTGGTGATATGTGTCCGTATAAACCACAATAAGTGCAGGTAGCATGCATATTGGTATTGGGTGCAGGAAGATAGTTGTGTCTATATGTAGGTACAGGATGATGATAGATATGTGTAGTAGTAGGATGACTATTGTGAGTGTGTACAGCATCATGATGATATTGGTGATTGTGTGCAGCAGGATGATGATAGAATTCATGTGTATGTGTTTTTCGTGCTTCATGTGAGTAGGTGTACATAAGGGCATGATTTTGAGTAGTATGTTGATGAGTGTTCTTGGGGTGACGTGCTCTCTTGTGTTGAGTCGTCTAGTATTTGTAAGTATTGTGACTGTGAGACTGAGTTTGAGGTTGAATAACCTGCTTGCCCAGTCTAATCTCTAATTTCTTAGAGGCAACATACAACTCATTATATTTAGTAGTATGGCCATGTATTCTAGCAGTAGCAACATTGTACTTGTTATTCTCTTCAGCAAGTTCTTTATTTAAAGTAATGATTTCATGTGTTTGCTTCTCAATAAGAGATTCAGCATCGTGTAAGCTTAATTTAAGCTTAGATACCTTCTCAGTGCTTTTCCGTGGGTGTAGTGTTTCTAACATTCTCAAGTAAGCAAGAAAGTCTATGGATCTCGACTTCATGGGTCTTGATCTTTTCCTTAGCATGCTTATACTAATTAATAACCTTTTTGTGGTCTTCAAGAAGATCACTAAAGGCGTCACCCGGTTCATTAAAGGAGAAATCTTCAAAAGAGTCGTTTACCTTGTCCGAAGTTGCCATTAGGCAGACGTTTATAGTATCCTATGGAGAGTCCTCTTCTTCGTCTGAATCGTTGGCCTCACTTTCATGCCAGATGCTAGTGTTGGCATACTTTTTTGAGGTTGGCCTCTTGTACGATTTTTCGTATCTGCTTTCTTTCTTTGCTATAGGACAATCTTTTTTGACGTGTCCCGTCTTCTTGCTTCCGAAGCAGGTAGGTTCTTCCTAATCGTCTTTTTGTTCCTCCTTCCATCGGTTGAAGAGTAGGAATTTCTTGAAATTTTGAACCATGAATGCTTGATCGTCACCTTCGAAATCATCGTCATCTGTTTCCTTTGTGATGGTTCTTACGAGATGAGCTCTTAAGGCAATTTCTTTTTTCTTTTGGAGCCATTTCTTCAAAATCTTTGAGGTCGAGCTCATGCGTCATCAGCTTGCCCATCAGAGTTTTTAGTGACATAGTCGTAAGATCATTCCCATCGATAATCGCTGTGACCTTGGGGTTCCAGATCTTCGGTAATCCTCTTAGAAATTTGCGTATCTTCTCATGGTTGGAATATGCTTTGCCAAGGGAAGATAAAGGGTTGACGATGTCGAGGAATCTGGTAAACATTTGAGTAATTGTCTCGTTTGGTTTCATTTTGAATGCCTCATATTCTTGTGTCAGACGACTGATCTTTGATTCTTTAACCTCTGTGGTTCCTTCATGAGTTACCTCCAGAAGCTTTCGTACTTCGTGTGAGGTAGAGCATGTAGAGACCATGTTAAATTCAGTCATGTCTATTGAACAAAAGAGAGCATTAATGGCCCTAGCATCTAGACTTGCCTGTTTCTTTTCCTGATCAGAATATTTATCGTAGGTTTTTTCAACAAGAGTCCCCTCGACAACTACTCTGGCAGGCTTTTTATAACCATCCGTGACGATGGTCCACAGATCAAAGTCTAGAGACTTAAGATAAAAACTTATCCTAGTTTTCTAATAGGTATAGTTAGTTCCGTCAAATATGGGTAGCCTATTTGTGGACTGTCCCTCATCATAGTTGAAAAAATAGGTCGTGTGGTTGCCATGGATCAGCTCTTAGGATGTTAATCTGATATAAGAGAACAGAGCTCCGATACCAATTGAAGTACGTGTAGGCAACTCTAGAGGGGGTAAAGAGAGTATATGTCGATAATAGCCAATTAAAAATAACTCTAGTAAAGTTCACCCAACAAAGATAATAATCAGAGTATAAGTGCGGAATATAAATAGAGATCAGAGAAACATACGCAGACACAGCAGTTTTTAACCTGGTTTTCCCTCGTGGAGGACTAGCCCAGGCCTGAGAACTCTAGCTCAGGATTGAAATTCACTATTTGTGAAATAGCGTACAACCACGTGCCTTTACTAAGAAGAGCACGCCAACTTTTTACAGATTCGCAGATGGCGAGACTTGGAATTGTCCAAGTGACTTCTTTTGGAACTCTTGCACACAAACTTCTAGTTGACTCGCACTGAGCACCTTGGGAGCTTGGGAAGTTTTGTGGCTAGTTAGATGAGAATAATAAGCTATTGAATGTATAGGCTATAGTAGAAGAGAAGATTGGATGATTGAAAATGAGAGAAATCAAGGCCTATATAGTTGTCTAGAGAGGCAGAGTTCGGGCAGAACTCTGTCCTAAATATTCAATTTTTTGGCCGTTGGACAATTGGCAACCAGTAAACCCTAAAAATTAGGTCCTGAAATTAAGGGGGCAGAGTTCGGCCCGAACTCTGTCTTCTTGGGGACATAATGTTCAATGGGCTATTTTGGGTTTGCCAGGTTTTTGGACTTTTATTTGTGGAGCTTTGGGTGTAAAATCCAGGATAGAGATACTCAGTGCGACTCAACTTATAATAGCCTAGACTCAATAAAAAGTAAAATTACAGACTCAGAGAACAAGTAAACATCAGCATGTCATAATATTTGTCGATGATGTTCGTCTTGAGCTGATGTGTGGTGATCATCTATTTTTGAGCTTGATGTAGCTTGATGTGTCAAGTTGGACATAGCAGATATCGTCATATTAATTATCAAGATAAGGTTGTCTGCGATCCAGTTTGGGTCAACAATCTCCCCTATTTTGATAATTGATAAAAATACGATATTTGCATGTCCTAACATTCATACCTGGACACATGGATTAATGTTCAATGGGCTATTTTGGGTTTGGCAAATTTTTAGACTTTTGTTTATGGAGCTTTGGGTATAAAGTTTAGGATAGAGATACTCAGTGCGACTCAATTTACAATAGCATAGACTCAATAAAAAGTAAAATTACAGACTCAGAGAACAAGTAAACAGCATCATATCATAGCAATTGTCGATGATGTTCGTCTTGAGCTGATGTGTAGTGATCATCTGTTTTGGAGCTTGATGTGTCAAGTTGGATCATAACAGATATCATCTTGTTAATTATCAAGATTAGGTTGACTGCGATCCAGTTTGGGTCAATAGAGACATGAATCTTGAATCTTACTAGAGAGAGGCATTTATCATTCGGCTAAATAAGAGCTTGGTTCAGAATTTAGAGAATATTATTTAAATCATTATATTCTATTATATTTCAAGGTATTATCTCTGAATATGTGTTATGATATACAATGCGTTTGAAATAGAAATTTCGTGACTTTGATGCCTTTTTATACCATATCATTATCTTAAAAATATTTCTAATTGTGTAATTTCTTTTAGTGTGTGTGAATTTTTAGAAATTTGATCTATGTTCTAGCACTTGTGTTTCCTTGGAAATTGACATACTATTTATAAATAACGATCGCAATAGCTAAGATGAACAGCTTGCTTGTTAAGGTAATAAAAAGAATTTCTATTTGAATTCTACATATTTATACTTGTGTGTGATTTCTGGTGTTGAGTTGTTCCACCGAAGGGGTTGGTGTACCCAGGGAAATTCTACGGAGGGTTGCTACAGGTCTTTATAGAAATTGTGAAAATTTTTAGAGTCCAAAATACAAAGAAGACTCTGTCGAAATTTTTAAGAATTCCCAGAACTTGCCATTTTCGTAATACGAATTTGGTTATATATATTTAACCTAGTTTATAGGAATTTTGAGTCAGTTTTTCTTAGAGACAGACTTGTGATTAATACTTAAATCATAGGGGTCGATTTTCCTTTATAACTTATATCGCGTAGGCCATGGACACAAGTTACGCAAGCGAAACAAAATTCAAGTTTCCAGTATTTCTGCTATGTACGAATTGAAAGAATTATTACTAGAATTGGTATGCTCATATTATCTCAAGATTCGAGAATAAGAAAATATACTTAAAGTCAATTCCTACTTGAGTCATGGAATTCATGAAAAGATATGTATCTGAATCCTGGAATCTGAAACAAGATATTTACTTGAATCCTGGAATTCTAGACAATACATTGCATATTAAGATTTGAAATTAAATACAAAGCAGATCTAATAGAAGATAATAGAATAAGAATTGTTTGTAGCACTAGGTTAGTGCATTGGGCGGAAGAGAACAACTGGATTACATCCGAAATCTCTGTAATATAATAACAAAAAAATCTGATCAGTAGTTAGCTCTTTCACAAGGCCTTGCGAAGTGAGTGTATGAGGCTTAGCTCACTTGTGCTGAATCCGTACCTATTTCGATTAAAAAGATCGATTAGGTGAATCAATATACAATTATTTTTCCATTCATGATGTGTGGAGCCGGACTCTAAGCACCATGCCGTCCTGCCACAACCTGATCCCTGGTCACAGGAATATTATCGAAAAATTAGGATGAATGTGATCCACATTGTTCTCTAAATTACATCATCATATGAGAAAGTTGACTGTGATTGTGGAGTGAATTTAGGTTGTTATGATTGTGATTGTAGTTGTTATTTATGAATTATTAGGATTTTGTCATAGGAAGAGCACTGAGGAATTCGCTAGAATATAATTTAGTCAAAGTCATATTTCAAGTTAACACCATAATTCCTCTGAATTATTTTATCAATTCCTTTACCTTAGAATTTTGAGAATTCGATCATCTTAGAGATTCTCTATTTATTTATTTTAATTTATTTCCTCGTCCTTAACTGAGGGCTTGTATGTCGTTTGACGACCTAGTATTGTTCACTAGACCTGTAGACATACTTCCAAGAAGCTGCTATTGTACATTAAAGTGGGCGGGAGAAGAGGATCAAGATGATGCGATTGAAATGATCATGTTGGAACCATATTTTCATCTTATCACCAAATACATGTATACATTTATATTATATATGTAATTATATTTGGGATTAATTGTTATAATGGGTAGAAAAAGCCTAATTTCCTATTTATAGCGTAGAAGGTTACTTTTAGAATGATATTGATTTTATTATGCAAATTATGACCTGTGATAACCTATCCTATAACTTTATGGACGAAAATCGCGAATATGGGTACTGGAGTATTCATATGTCGTAGGGATGATGTTACGTACTCGGCTCGTCGTATTCTGGGAGCGGGGCATGACACGTCTTTTAGTGGTGGCCCATGTAGGTCTCGACAAGTAGAGAACCTATGATAGGATGCAGGTCTCGAAAAATTAAGAACCTAGGATAGGATGCAAGTCAGACTTTTAGGAATATGTATATAGGTTAAGCTAAATAACCAGAGATTTGTTCTTAGGAAAAGTCTATAAAGAACCCTAGATACAGAATGCCCTACAAGTTTTATCCATAGACTATGTTCCATTCCGCTTACCATATAGATCCTTACCTAATAGATTTCCTGTAGTGATTTCATATAGTTAAGAATCCTAACCTGAGACTATCATTAAAGGGTGTAGATGATATTTGGAAATTATGGGTAGTATAAGGATAGATATGTTTCAAAATTTTGGTCAAGTAATTTATAGAAAATTAGACATGTATTCTGTAGAAGCATAAAAAATATAGGGTTCATGCGGATCATAATTTGCCACATGTATACTGTAGGCCAAACAGGTCCGTATAAAGGGAAAGCCGCATGACAGATTCAATGTCATATACGGCCCGTCGACAACCAGCTGCAGAAGGAAGATATGCGGCTAAGAGAATCAGTTCGTCTGATAAAGCTAACAAATTCTGTCAAAGCTGACAAAAATGACAGCTCTGACACTTTGACAAAAAGATAAGACGTGAGACGTCACCCAAAAGTAGGGTTCGTACGCCTTCATGCGGCCAGAAGGAGTGTCACCTAAGCCGCATAAACCTTATGCGGTTTCAAACATATATGGCCCCAACGTCTTCGAACTTCATGTGGCCAAGAGTAACTGTGATCCAAGCCGCATGAGCTTTATGCGGCCAAAAGACAGAATCTATGCGGCTTAAATCCTTAAGCTATGTCTGGGATAAGGAAGTCTGCGACCTAAGCCGCATGAGTCTCTTGCAGTCCCATATGGTCGAAAACTGAGAGATCTATGCGGCTCAAAATAATCCCTGCGACAGAACACGTGGCAGGCTGACCAAGTCCTAACAGCTCAGATTTGCTGCAACAAAATCCCAACAAATTGATAGATGGCGGCCAAAGAGCGGGTCTTCACATGCTAATTAGCCACGTGGCCACAGGCCATCTATGCGGCTCAACACACATACCACTATATATAGCAGGGTGCTACAACCCTGCAAAAGGCTGGTAACCTTCAAGAAAGCAATTTTTTCAAGATCTAAAGACTACGTCAGATAGTCCACGGAGTAAGGCAGAGTTGATAGCACTTTCCCGAGCCTCCACCGTCACCCCCCAGAATCAAAACTAAACAATTATACTTAGATTATTTCCTAGGATTTCTTTTTAGGCTTTTCTTTGTACAAGCGAGTTTACAATCAATTTCAGTGTTCTGTAATACATGTCTTAGATTTTTTATGGAAAATACGATGGCGACTCTGCTGGGGACGTCCTTCTCTTCTGATGAGAAATTGGTGACGCAATCTGACGTATCCAAGGTCGGCTCTACACAGCAAATGCTTGTGGTTCGTTTCGACCAACAAGCCTTCGAAGAAATGCTCTCTGAAGGGAGCGCCAGCCCGTCTCAGAAGCGAGCCAACCCAAAGAGGACTCGCAGGACGTCGGTGCGTAAAACTGTTGCCCCCGACCAGGTTCTCAAAGAAGCTCCTTCTGCAGCCCAAGACGGTGACCAAAACTGTCCTGCAACTTTTCTTTCGACCACAGAGGACCCCACTGTCCCCAAATGCAGCAGAGGAAAACACTACGATGCAGAATTTTTGGGGGCACAAGGAAAATCTATGCGGATAAAGAAGAAGCCGTATAAGGAAGATGGACAGTCTGTCCATGCGGCAGCCAAATCTGGCCGCAGGCAGACAACTCATGCGGTAGCCAACTCTGGCCGCAGGAAGATGGTCCATACGGTAACCAGCTCTAGCCGTAAGAAGATGGTCCATGCGACATCCAGCTCTAGCCGTAAAAAGATGGTCCATGCGACAGCCAATCCTGGCCTCAGACAGGATGTCTCATGCGGCCCTGTCAGAAGCTCTGTGTTCGACCGCCTCTCATGCCGGCCCGACGCCATACGGCCCATTGAGAATGTGGGATGTATCAATTTGGACGCTTTTTACTATGCGCCTTCGGGTGCTAAGTCAAAAAAGTCTAGGGCAGTGTGGGACCAACCAGCCCAGTCAACTGTCTAAGTTGCTGATTGTCAGCGGTCCCCGTTGACTGTTACACGGGCTTCTGACAGAAGTTATACAGAACCACCCATGTCCAGTCCCCCAGGGCTAACGGACAGGGTGGGTCTTTAAAGTCTCCCTCAAACGATCTAGAGCAAGTGCTTTTACTAGCCACGGATCAGGAAGCAAACATGATACCTAAGCACCCGTGTACTCGGGATACCCGAGTCCACAAGTATGGTACAAAGGTAGATCAGCTTGCTACCGACTTGCGTGAGATAATTACTCACAAACGCAAGGTAGGCAGCATTGGCATGCAATAAGTCCCTCTCGAGACGTCGTTGCACCGGAGTCATCATCAACTGCTGCTGCGACAAATCAGCAGCACCTGAAGGTCGACAGTCAGTTTTTCGAAGACTACAGCTGCCAGCACCTGCCTGACAACAACTCAAGAAACAAGTGCAAATTCTAGGGGACGAGGAGTTTCATTTCACCTCCTGTAATTCAACTCAAAAGGTTCCTCCTGGCAAGGGAAGAAAGAAGATAGGCTCTTCCAGCCCGGCCATCTCGGCCAGTATTGCAAGGAGACCCTCATCTGGGGGGTTCCCATCGACAACCACAGGGGGTGTCTATTTAGGCACTCGATCCAAAAAGAAGCTTTCGGCACCCGGGGGTGCACCTTCGGCCTCCTTGAGAGTAGATGAAGCTGGGGGTAGCAGTCCCTTCAATATATACGACAACCTGGTGTACCAAGAGCACATACAGGGGGTAGAGATCCCCCAGAACTGTGCAACAAACTTGGATTTCCCTGAAGATCACAACCCTTACGAAGATAATGCGGTTTCCTGTACAGGGGGTAGCACCCCTTCCGAGTCCGAAGAGGAAGACATTCCGACAATCCCCGATGATTTTTCTGTACGGGAGTATGACACAGAAAGCACCTCTGTGACAATCCCTTCCACCTCTACCCACGTGCGGACAGTATTTATGGCCGACGATGATCATGAAGCACCTTCTGATCGACAACGTCTAGAAGTGCTTGAAGCCATGCTCCTGTCCTTGGTCAAGTCCGTGGACGAAATCAAAGCCGCCTTGCAAACCCAACCGACAAGAACGCCCGAATAAACAAGCTTCGGACCTGCAGTCAACGCGGACTCCAACACGACCGACCCTCCTTTGGGCGATGATCCCTTAGGAGCATCCATTCCCTCAGATGCAGATGAAGCCAAGAAAGGAAGTCCAGGAGCTTCGAACAATGTTCGATGCCCGAGACTCCTCTCAGGACCACAGAATACGCCAGTACAAGCCATTCTATATCGATTCTTATGATGGAAAGACCTCTGCTAGTCGTTATATGACTTACTTTGAGGTCACAACCGACCACTTGCCGTATAGTTATGCCATCCTCACGCAATTATTTATCGAAGCATTGGAGGGGATCGCGTTCGACTGGTACCGCAACCTCTCCGACAACTGCATCTATTCTTTTGACGGCTTCAAACACATGTTCCTGGAAAGATTCTATGAAGTGGGGCATGATGTAACGATGTTGTCTCTCATGGACGTCGTTCAGGAAGAAAGGGAGCTAACAAGGAACTATATCGAGCGGTTCCGCTAAACCGCAATAAGATTGCCCCAAGGCAATCCCGAGAGCTCCTTGATTGAAATCTGCCAGAATAAGTTGCTTCCTGCAATTAGCCTCTGGATGGATGACGATCAGTTTAGGGATTGGACGACCTTCATCATAAGTGCAACCAATGCAGAGGCAAAATTGAAGAAAGCTCGCCAATTGGGATTACGCATCCCCGATGGAGAGGATAAAGGCAGACGTCCTGGTTCCACCCCTAGCAACAACAACAGTGGCGCCAGCACCAACCGGAACAATAAGGACAAACAGGCCATGGACGCTGATGGGACTCAGAAGCCCGAACAAAAATAGACAGAAGGTCCATGGCCCAAGGTTAATTACTCATTTGAAGATAGTCATGTCAAACCTATCTTCGATATGCTCTTACAAAGGGGTAGGATACAGCTCCCTCCACCAAGGCACGAGCCCCGAGTGACAGAAATAGAGGACCCAAAGTATTGTCACTTCCACCGCTATGTCTATCATGCCACTCATGATTGCTTCCAATTGAAGCGGTATATTCAGAGTCTTATCGACTCCAAAGCTCTGTCGATAGACTTTGAAGAGGTTATCGTGGCGGTGAATATGGTGTCAATTCAGTTTGGCAACTTCCCTCCAACAAGCACCCTAGACGGGGTAATACTTGTCCCTTGGGCAACGATGGAGGTTACTAATCTTCCATCCGCCCGTGGCCAGACTTCTGGATTGGTACCTCTCACCATATCGCAAGGAGAGATCATGTGGGTTCATCCAGACTTAGTGCCTAAAATTACCCAGGAGGTGTCATCTCCTACCAACAAGAAAAAGGGTAGGAAGTCTAGATCCTGCCATACAATTTCAGTCGAAGCTGAAGAAGTTGCAGTCGTTGTTACCCGATCTGGCGCACAAGTCCAGCCCGCACGGGATAGTTCAGCCGAAGATACTCAGCCGGCAACGTTGCCTCCCTCTGATGTTCCAAGGCCATCTCAGCCTCCACTGATGGATATGTCCAAGGCAAAGGAAGCTCGCTTCGACAGGCCGCTCCGTAATGATGTACCACAGGGATTGGAGAGACCTTACAACTTTGACATATTAGCACAACTGGCTAATACGCCAGCAAAGTTGTCATTATACGAGCTCCTAAGACTCTCCAAGGATCTCCGTGTCGCATTAAGCTAAGCACTCCAAAATGCTGATGCCTACTTAGCTTAGGTCAAGCCTCCAGGAGAAGACCCGCCAGCAGATCTACAGGGCAGCGATGGCACATATACAATGCCTAACATCATATTTACTCCACAGGACATGTTGATCAAGTCCAATTTGCACGATCACCCCTTGTACTATACTGGATACATAGGCGACATCAAGGTGGATCGAATGCATGTCGACCCTGGCTTGTCAATAAGCATCATCCCGAAAAGCTTGCTCCAACTTCTTGGCATCCCTATGCATCGGCTAGCGACGACCAACACTGGCATTAGCGATTTTAACTCGGGAATAAACTATCACCTAGGGATGATCTGGTTGAAATGTCAGATTGGCGACCTGAAGACGGAGGTTACTTACTACATCAGTAGAGGTAGATACGCCCTACAACATCCTCTTGGGGCGTCTGTGGATACATGACTATATGATCGTACCATCTACCCTCCACCAGTGCTTCAAGTATATCAGTAGGCACGGCTTCGTAAAGACTGAATTTGCCTACATCGATCCCTTCAAATGGGTTGAGTCTTATTATTCCTCGGAGACTTGTATATATGAAGAATCCAAGAAGTACATCACTGACAAACTGGAGACCATCGCAGGGCCAGAGGACCCTTGATATTTCATCTCCAGACCCGTAAACCAGGCAAAGACGTACCCCTTGTCGCAACTTTGTATAAAGAGGTGCCCGGTTCTCTCGTCCAGGCTGTGCAGTCGGAACCAGTGGTCATCCGACTCCCAAAGTCAAAAGCCAAAGTTCGTCATAGGGCCGATGGTGATCCGATTGACAAAATCCATTCAAAGGAAATTGGAAGACACAAAGTCCCTTGCCAAGCCAATTGTCACCCGTCTTCCCAAGACAAACCGGCAACTAAGTGCCGATCCGACATACTCAGGCAAGCTAATATCACAAGTCCAACCCTTGGTGGTCAAGTTGCCCAAGACGGTGTCCAAACTTTTGGGATCGTAGGGGGTAGCCGAAGAGGACGTAGAAATTGCCAAATATTCGATGGCCAGACGGATAATCCCTCTTCTGATGTTGTAATCCCTGTGGACAGAGTTCCCTATCTCATCAATAAGAGGCCACCTTTCAATATATATATATATATATATATATATATATATATATATATATATATATACTACCTAGAGTGTCGAGTTATGTACATCAGGTACCTCTGAACTTACACTCCGTTCTTCCCCCGAAGGGACTCGCATTGCATCTCTATAGGTGACAAGTCATGTATATTGATACCTCTGAACTTCCGTTTTGATGTTTCGACTACCATATATCACGTCCATGTTACCTCTGTTGAATTTTTGTTTCAAAATCTATTACCCGCACCATCAGCGCACAGAAGGGTAATAGGTCCATAAAACTTATCCTAATCTATTACCCGCACCGTCCATGCACAAAAAGGGTATAGGTCCATAAAATTCTCCAACGGAAAAACAACCACGTCCATATTACCTCTGAGTTATTTTTCCATCCATCACAAACAAATCACCCAATGCATAAAACTTCCACGTTGATAGCACCTCTGAGTTGTTATATGTACCCCTATTATGCCTACTCCTACTATGTCCTCATTACCTCTGAGTAGGAAGGCTCTATTTTGGACCATATTTACCACGTCTTTATTACCTCTGAGTAAATATGTTGGTTTTCTCTCCACTTATTATCAGTACTCGCATCGCCAGTACAAAAAAGGGGTAATAGGACCACAAAATTCTCCAATGGATAAACAACCACGTCCATATTACCTCTGAGTTGTTTTCCCATCCACTACAAACAAATCACCCAATGCATAGAACTTCCACGTTGATAGCACCTCTGAGTTGTTCTGTGTACCCCTATTATGCCTACTCCTACCATGTCCTCATTACATCTGAGTAGGAAGGCTCTGTTTTGGCCTATATTTACCACGTCCTCATTACCTTTGAGTAAATATGTTGGTTTCCTCTCCACTTATTATCAGTACTCGCATCGCCAGTACACAAGAAGGGTAATAAGTCTATAAAAATTATCCTAATCTATTACTCGCACTATCGGTGCGCCAAAGAGTAGTAGGTCCACAAAATATCATTTAAATCTATTTGCTCGTATTTCCAGATGCACAAAAGGGCAATAGGTCCACAAAAAATCCTCCAGCGGGATGTTCTTTATCAAACACAAATATTGTATTAGGCCCTCTAGTACAAGCACCAAAAAATACCTACAAATAAAAATGGAGTGAACATACTCTACTTATTCAAGATCAGTTACATTCATAGGACTACATCGACAGCAGAAAACAAAAAAGAAAAATCTGGCAATACATAGTTCGGTTCGACGGCACTTCGTCTTCAAGCAGTTTCGTGGCCCTCGAAGGAAGTCATGTTTTACTGCTGAGAAGCAAACAAAGCTATTGAATCCCCAAGGAGGCTGCCTGGAGGAGGACAAATATATCATGCTATCCTCCCCTCCGTATTGCGGATGCCTTAGCCCCGCTCCCCCGAAGGACCATACCTTCAAAATATCATCCCTGATGGTGGTTTTGCCTACTTGGAGAGCCATGAAGGCAGGACGTTCATAACGACTGCCTGACCACCGTCCAACTCTCCGAGGTATAAAGGCCTTCCTACCACCTGGGGAAAACTCTTCCGAAGCATGAAGAGTCCTGAGTTGTTTGATGTGTATGCCAAAAATGCGTGGGGAAAACTCTTTCGAAGCATGGAGAGTTTTGAGCTGTCTGATGTAGGCGCCAGAATATTGTATTTTCACTCTATCGCCGATACCGGTCCTGGAGAAGTTCGGTAGCCAGATCCCTACAAAACACAGAAAAAAGGGGGGAGGGCTTAGCACAAAAAAAATGAACTCTGTTATATGACCTAGCCAGTTATATGGCCTAGCCAAATAGAACTCATGTGGCCCAAAGTCATGAGGCCGGCTTCATGAAGTACTTATGCAGCTCAGTCATGAAGCACTTATGCGGCTCAGTCATGAAGTGTTCATGCGGCTCAATTATGTGCCTCAGTCATAAAATACTCGTGCGATCCAGTCACAAGGTATTCATGCGGCTCCAACGTAAGGCCATGATGTGGCCCAGTCATACCGTGTTCATGCAGCCCGATCATAAAAGTGCTCATGCGGCTCGATCATGAGGCACTTATGCGGCTCAGACATGAAGTATTCCTACGGATCAATCTTGAAGCACTTATGCGATTCAAGTTCGAATGAGAAGCGATTATGTGACCCAGCCCATGCGGCCATATCAGAACACATGCGGTCCAAATGAGATAGGGCATGCACCGACCAGGCTAAAAGCACAGAAGCAGTATATGACGGGCCTGAGCATGAAATATGCGACATGGCCATTCAAAATTTTAGTCGTCGTCTTCCTACCGCCCTTACTCTTGAAAGGGGATTGCACGTCGGGATGAATGGAAGGAGCGTCTATTGCTCTCGACGAAGAGGCAAGTCCTCTCCTTTTGGCCGCCGTACCAGTCAACTTGGAAGCCTTTGGAGCTATTGCAGAAAGTATGATGAAGTTAAAGGAGAAGAAGGAAAATCTCTCTCCGAATGACCCCTATTTATAGAGTTGCTAAAAAGTGCCACTTTAGTTCTCGAGATCATTTATGATAAAGACGATTTTTGGGGACTTCATCCCTAATAACCATCGAACACCTCTTCGATTCTCGAGATCATTAAAGATAATATTGACGTTTGGGGACTTTATCCCTAGTAACCATCGGCTTTATCTTGAAAAAAGAGATCCACAACCGAATCAAGAAAATTAAATGCAGCGGTGACAGCTGGCAGGATGATGGGTTTCCCTGCGGCTCAGGATTTTCCTGCGGCTCAAGTTCTCTTGGCAGCTCAAAAAATTCTCTGCGACTTGAAAACTCCTGCGGATTGACATATCCATGCTTCTTTTTCAAAGTATTCCAAATTTGTAATTTGAAAACTTTGAAGGGGGCCTTGTAGAAGCATGGAAAATATAGGGTTCATGAGGATCACAATTTGTCGTATGTATACTTTGGGCCAAACAGGTACGCATAAAGGGAAAGCCGCATGACAGATTCAATGCCATATGTGGCCCATCGACAACCAGCTGCAGAAGGAAGATATGCGACTAAGAGAATAAGTTCGTCTGATAAAGCTGATAAATTCTGTCAAAGCTGACAAAAATGACAGCTCTGACACTTTGACAAAAAGAAAAGACATGAGACGTCGTCCAAAAGCAGGGTTTGTATGCCTTCATGTGGCCAGAAGGAGTGTCACCTAAGCCGCATGAACCTTATGCGGCTCAAACATATGCGGCCCTAACATCTTCGAATTTTATGCTGCCAAGAGTAACTGTGATCTAAACCGCATGAGCTTTATGCAGCCAAAATACAGAATCTATGCGGCTTAAATCCTCAAGCTATGTCTCGACTAAGGAAGTCTGCGACCTAAGCCGCATGAGTCTCATGCGGCCCCATATAGTCGAAAACTGAGAGATCTATGCGGCTCAAAATGATCCCTGCGACAGGACACGTGGCAGGCTGACCAAGTCCTAACCGCCCAGATTTGTTGCAACAAAATTCTAACAAATTGACAGATAGCGACCAAAGAGCGGGTCTTCACGTGCTAATTAGCCACGTGGCCACATACCAACTATGTGGCTCAACAAACATACCACTATTTATAGAAGGGTGCTACACCCCTGCAAAAGGCTGGCAACCTTCAAGAAAGCAATTTCTTCAAGATCTAAAGACTGCGTCAGATAGTCCACGGAGTAAGGAAGAGTTGATAGCACTTTTCGAGCCTCCACCGTCACCCCCCGGAATCAAAACTAAACAATTGTACTTAGATTGTTTTCTAGGATTTCTTTCTAGGCTTTTCTTTGTACAAGCGAGTTTGCAATCAATTTTAGTGTTCTGTAATACCTGTCTTTGATTTTTTTTTATGGCAAACATATTCTTACTAGAGTAGCCTAATGAAAATAAATGATTGCAGAAAGTTCCTTAAGGATCTTGAAATTTGTACCCTTAGTAAACCTGGAATTTAGATTTATCTAGAACTATATATAGTTAGAAATAGTGAAGAAAGTAAGGACTCCCTAGCCAATAGACCAATAATGATCAAAGACTTTATCTAGAGTGAGTGTAGTATGTTTTGTAGGTTTAACATATATATAAATATAGCTTGGAAGAACTATTGGGTAAATTAGTACTAGTAGTATCTTGCTTAAGGTATAGGCATAAAATATGTTATATATAATATTGTATATAGATAGCTAACTGAGTGTAGTGTGACTCCTCGGTATCTTGATCTTACCAATTCTTAAATCCTAATTCACCCCCCTTGTCAGATTTTATTTATCTATTTTCACAAATTCCTAAATTCTATGAAATTCCTCAATCTCCTTGTTTCATCTATATTTCATTGATTTATAATCTTGAATTATATTATGTTTTTCCATCTAATTTTATTTTCAGCAGTATCCCCGATCCCAGTAATTATTCTCTACCTAAATACTTATATATGCATCTTGATTATTTATTAGATTTTTTATGAAGCAATACTTTTAGTAAACTTTCTATAATTAAATTTCCCGTGAATGAATATTTACTTATTTATGTCAAGAACCAGAAAATCCTTCAATTAATTTGATGACGCAGTGAGAACTGCAGTCAATCAATTGAATCATGAAAAGAGAAATTGTTGCAGCCATCCGGACTGGCGAGGCACATATTCTCGAAACATGATTCAAGAATTTAATAAAATTTTGGGGATCAAGACAATTTTTCCGTGATGGATTTTGAAATTTGATATTCAGATTTTAATTTTGTTTTACTACCGTTTGGACTTGAAACCTGTGTCCTAAATAATTTAAAATGTTATTCAGTATTTTTGATAACATAGATATATGAGATTTTCTTACTATTTGTCAAAAGATTTTATATTATGATATTATATAGTACTTTGATACTCAGATATAGGATAAAAGAAAAGGATGAATTTTTAAGTACTGGTTCTTGAGTATCTTTTGAATTACCAACGATATCCTAATGTGTAAGGCTATTTCACAATCATAATTCCTACTCATTCTGTAGAAATTGATGGCGTGGTCGCAAGAAGCTGCAGCAATGAGTTCTAATAGTAAAACGATATCTTAGTTGCAGCCATGTGCATATTGGCGTGG